>OZ018325.1:47833872-48293872 GCA_963969495.1 Ceratothoa steindachneri
CATCATATATTCTTAAAGCACGATATCATTTACTTGAAGATCTTAGCAAATAAATTTTTTCAGGCATAATTAGTACAATTCTTGAACGATTATATGTAGTTATTAGATGAATTCCTATAATGATGTATTTCGTTATAGTAGCAGTACCTGTATATGATTATGTCAAAACTAGCATGCCTACCCGTCAAAAATGTAGGAATTAAAGCTCTGATAATATATATATTCCTAAAAATACTGAAAGTCAATATTTTACTATGTAATTCTTAATATGAAGGACTAATAATATATTTATTAATTAATGTACCAGTCCTATATAGCTATAGGATATTCATATAGCTAGATTTTATATATAAAATTTTATATGCATAACATAAATTCTTATTTCACAGTAAAAATCAATCTCACTCACAGTAATCACACATTCAACTACTGCAGGTCTAAATTCTTCAGTTGTTGTCATTTCAAGGCGGACACCAGGCCGAAATCTTATAGAAGAAGAGAAAGTGAAAAGAGCTCTACTGAAGAATAAACTAGACAGCACCTCTTACTTATGTCTTACGGCAGATATTTGGTCAACCCGTCACCGTAGTTTTAAGGGAGTTACAGTTCATTGGGTATGTTACGATTTTGCTCTTTATGAAATATGAAATTATAAATGTCTTTGGCTGAAAACAGACCTATTTGTTGGGGAAATTTATCTCCATTATATTAATATTTAAAATTTATGGAAACATTTATGAGACAAACATTAGAATGTTATTTCATTTTTTTTCATCTTGAGTAAGCTGTTCTTGTCCGTCACAGTGGAGTATTGGCATGCTGTCGCCTTAAAAAAGAACATAACTACATCAAGATTGCTGAACATATGGAGAATATCATCAATGAATGCGATATCCCCTTGCAGAAAATCACGAGCACCATCACTGATAACGGCTCTGATTTTGTTAAAGCGTTTAAGGAATTTGCAGTCACTGCTGTAAATGTGTCCACAAATTCATAAGATGGAATCCAGGTAGGTGAAGAAGATCAAGGTGAGCACGAGCTTGATGATAGTTTCTTAATGAGAAATGCCTTAGAGCAGAAAGAAGACCTTTTGTCTCACCCATGCTGCTTCAGCCTACCTAACTATGACACACTCAGTCTAGTCGCCACAACTAATGCAAAATAGGCACTGAAAATATCTTCTTTTGCATATATCAATCATGCTGCGATGAGGAAATGCTCAGCATTATGGAACAAAAGCGGTCGTCCAAAATCAGCAGATATTATTAAAACTGTTATCAACTGCTCATTAAAGGTGCCTTGCATTACAAGGTGGAACTCTCTGTTTGATGCATTGTCATTACTTTTAAAACACAAGGACAAATTACATCAACTTGCACTATTCAGAAGTCATAAAAGTGAATTTTAGGGGAGTATGTCTCAGTTTTGGCTCCTATTGATTACATCAACTCATGACGTCCCTTGAACTTGCAGTGTTCAGAAGTCATAAAAGTGAATTTCCTCGGGGAGTATGTCTCAGTTTTGGCTCCTATTGATGCATTGTCATTACTTTTAAAACACAAGGACAAATTACATCAACTCATGACGTCCCTTGAACTTGCAGTGTTCATAAGTCATAAAAGTGAATTTCTTGGGGAGTATGTCTCAGTTTTGGCTCCTATTGCAGTGGCAATTGATCACCTACAGGAAAAACAAAACTTTTTATGGAGAATTGCTCCCTACCTTGCTCACTGTGGAGAAAACTCTGAAGAGCCTTCAGTCACGTTCTCTGAAGTTTGCCAACCTCTTCTAAGTGCAGTCACTAAGGGCTTTGGAAAGCGCTAACCATCATATTTGACCTTGAGAAATGAAGCCTGCGTTACAGATGCCATTATTGCATCAACAAGCCATCCATTCTCCCACCTCCGCTGGCTAGATATCAGTATTTCATGGGGCAGTCCAAGCCACCAAGACTGTTAAAAATATTATGATTCAAGTGATTGAAAATTTTAGCAGAGACACCCGAAGCTGAATCATCCAGTGACGATTATTTTGGATTTACAAAACTCCCTCTAACACGATCAACCGCAGATTTAGAATTTTTGCGCTACCTTCAAGATTCAAATAAAACACTTCAAAGTTTGGATAGATATCCAAACATAAAACAATTATTTATTAAATACACCACCACCCTTCCGTCGTCAGCTCCTGTGGAACGGCTCTCTTCTTTCGGAGGATTGACTTCATCTCCAAAATGGAGTTCTTTACCTGTCGAAACATTTCAGCAACTGATATTACTTAAATCTAATGCTGATATAAATAGCTAACTGAAATTTCATTCTATGGAACTTCCTATTTTTTTTGTAGTATCAAAGTCCAATTGTCATCAAATCCTAGATTAGTAATTATAATATACAATTTTATTTTAATGGATATTTTTTGTTGTGATACGAGGGGCGGTTAATAAGTTTTGCTAATCGGTAGGGCAAAACAAAGGAAAACGGATGGCTGTTTGTGGTGGTGGTAGGACAAGTTATGACAAGTCAGGACCTACAGTCGCACGCTCCTGCCTCGTCTATTTAAGAAGCAGTAGCTGATCGCAGATCGTCAGTCACAAATTTTTCAACAATGGAGAAGGTTGAGCACCGCGCATTGATCAAATTTTTTACCAAGGAAGGCAAGAATGCAAAAGAGATCCATGAACGCATGGTTGTAGTGTAAACCGACACCACCCCTTCTTATACAACCATTGCTAACTGGAATAGGGAGTTCCGCCATGGTCGTGAGTCCCTTGAAGATGACCCCCATCCAGGACGCCCATCAGACGTGACCAACGAGGACAATGTGGCCCTTGTAGAGAGTATGATCTTCGAAAATCAACGGATCAAGGTCGAAGAAATCGAGCGAGAACTTGGAGTATCACATGGAAGTGTTATCAACATCATCCACGACAATTTTGCCATGGCCAAGGTCTCTGCCCGTTGGGTCCCTAGAAACTTCACGAAACCTCACGCCCCATGATCGACTTCAACGTCGTCAAAGTTCGGAGGAGCGGCTGCTTCTGTACAACCAAGACCCGGCGAGATTCCAGTCACATATAGTGACAGGTGATGAAACGTGGGTCCTTCACTGGGATCCCGAGACCAAGCTCGAAAGAATAGCCTAGAAGCACAGGGACTCTCCGACCCCCATCAAGTTCCGGACCCAACCCTTATCCAGGAAGATCATGGTCACCATCTTCTGGGATTCTGAGGGAGTGTTGATGGTGGACTCTGCGCCTCGTGGAAGGACCATCACAGGCCAATATTACGCTGAGGAACTGGCTGGGTTGAAGAAGTGTATCCGTCAGAAGCGGCGCGGCAAGTTGACACGCGGTGTCCTGCTCATCCACGAAAATGCCCCTGTCCACAAGGCCAGAGTTGCACAAGCTGCCCTACGCGAGTGATGATTCAAGAAGCTCAACCATCACCCCCCTACATTCCAGATCTGGCCCCTAGCGACTACTTTTTATTCCGCCAGCTCAAGGCTGCACTGCGTGGACGCCGGTTTGGGGACGATGAAGATGTCCAGCTCGCCGTCCAGGAGTGGATTGAACAGCAGTCGGGAGATTTCTGGTTGTCGGCAATTCGAAGCCTCAGGGACAAGTGGCGCAAGTGCATTGAAGTCGAGGGTAGTTATATTGAAAAATAATAAAACACTTTTCCTCATATATCGTTTCCTTATATCCGAATTGCAAAACTTACTGCCCACCCCTCGTACCAATGGTCCTTATCGATTGTCATTATATATCATGTATTTGAAAGTGTTTAAAAATGTATCTAATTACACTTAATGTATTTAGTATTTAAATACTAAATACATTTTTAAAATGTATTTATTATTTAAATACATTTTCTCATGTATTTAATATTTAGTATTTAAATACTTTAAATGTATTTAGTGCCCACCTTTGACTGCCATATGCTCTACTTATCCATGTTTTGGATCCCAGGTTAAGTTTTAGGACTCGATTAAGCCTCACATGGGTTGCGTGAAGAGTGCCAAGTAAGAAGGTTGAAGAGTTTGTGTGGATTGGAATTGTATTTGTTATTCGAGGTTCTACGGTGCGTATGGGATTAATGGACATATTTAGAGCGGCTTAAAAGAATCGAATGTCAAACATGTATGCAAGGGAGACAACAACTCTCTCAGTACCAGGAGTACAATCTGCCCTAAGATTTTTCTCGTAGGCTTTCTGAATCACATCGGAGAACCACACTACCATATATCTCTGACTTCTAGATATACACATTCAAACATTACTCTTTTTTTAGACATTCCCCGCATAGAACGACACTTGATCTGATTATTTTCTCTTTCTTAATTCATAGCCACACCATAACGGACACATCGAGGGTAATTTCTGACTTCCTTATCCACTTCTGTTTTTTTATTTCTCCTACATCTAACTTTCTTAAACCTCAATGACTCCATTCAATCTTCTCCCCAAATTCTGACATCGTATATTGTTTCCATGCATCCATTATTTCCACATTCACCTCTTCTCTAGCCTTCTCATTGGGTCTCTGATGAGATTCTGAGAGTGATGTAGTGCAGGTGAGCTTGCGAGAGGCATCTTAGGGTAGCTCTCTCTCTCTCGTGTTATTGAGACGACTGCTTTTTATTTTGCCTACACCCTTGCCACTACCTCCTACACACCCATCTAAAATCTGCTCAGGAAACTCACATTTACCATATACTTTCTTCACTTGTGACACCCAAGGCTCTTACTCACAATACCCTTGCCAATTTCTCTTCGTTCTTTTCCTACAAGATGGTTCATATTCGATCTAGTATATCCTTCACTACCCCTCATCCATTTCGCCACCTTATCTCCTGACGAAGTATTCTCCCTCCTTCTCTCTACAAAACACTATTCCTTTTTTGTATTATTCCCTCTAAGTGTTTATCATGAGCTCCTTAAGATTCTACTTCTCTACCTTTTTTGTTTTCCTTAACCCATCTGTCATATAAGATGTGATAACATCCAATTTCAAACATGCAGCAGTTTGCCCAAATCTAAAGATCCATAGACTGGGCCATAACTCCCAGGTAAGATACCGCCTCATCTCTCAACTCTCTCTTAGTTCCTCAAGAATGCTTTGAAACCCATTGCTTCTCTTAAGTCTCTCTAGGTTGGTGAGCAGCCTCTATGCAAAGGGCTGTTGCTTTGAAGAGCACCATTGAAAAAGTCGTTTCTTTATTATTCTCGGAAACGTCATAATTATTTTGCCGAATATTCCTCACTGTTTATTACGAATAATGACCAGGAAAATAGTTAAGATATAACTATAATTCGTATTAATAATATCTTGTCAATACATCATTTATAGATGAGTACTTAATCAGTAACTACTAAATGGTGAAATGGTCAAATTGTGTGATTATCTGCCTCGAATCCTCCTACTAACGGGTCGATTATGCAGGAAAAACTCTAAGAAGCGAATAATTATTGACCATGGAATAAACAGGAACCCACACACGCGATATTGTGGTTGTGTGGTATTTAATGACGACAACTGTGTGCACGTTTTATAAAGAATAATATTAAGTTCTTATGAGAACTTGATATTCTGCTATAACACAGAGAACCTCATCAGGATCAAGGACACATGGTGTACGGCAAACGGATAAGTATTCTTGCGTTTAATGGGACAAATGACAAGGGGGTGGGGGGACTAAGGATTGTAAGGAGCGTTGATACGCTATGATCACATTTTGTCGTATGATAACTACAGTTTGTTTGTGAGAAGGATGATCAGGTTCAAATATATACGACAAGATGAGCGGCTTCTCCACTAGCTTGCGCTTCGCAGACAGACCTTCGGTCTGTGGTCTACAGCTTTTTGGCTATGGCAACGGCCTTTTGGTCTAATTTTTTTTAAAGGTTTCCAGTACATATCTCCTAATAATTTACTCTTGGTCTAATATCTTCACACCAATGCTTCTTTTATAGGCCTAAAGGCACGGAAAAACCTTTAACGTAGTTCTTTTAAAATACGGATAAAGTAATCCTCACGATTTTTTTTCTCAATCTAAATTTGCTCTCATTGTTTTATTTTGCTCTAATAGTTTTAAATTTTAATAAATTTCCTGAACTTCACTATTTGTAATTCTCTTTGTTTTAAAAATTTCCAAAATATTGGACAATCATATTTTTTTTCGGAACTTAACCATTTTTCTTTTCAAACTCTAAAGAAACTCTTAGAAGTTGGATAAAAACTTAAAATGTACCTTGGTTACAACCGAACTAAGGTAAAAAAAAAAAATTATTATTATTAAACCACTCAACAAATGTCCGTTGTTAAAATATAGTGTTATAGATAAGGCAAAAATTCTCATAAAAAGGAGAAACTCAAAAATATAAAACACGTAAAGAGCTGATTCGCAATTGTTATACGAGAGCATTTTGTCTTAGCCTGTGTTTTAAATATCTACTGGTATCCTGTTCTCTAAGCAATTCAGTCAAAACCTGTATAGGGTAGGGTGGGGCAATGAGCCCACCTTAAGAAAAACATATTCATAAAAATAAACTATTGATTCAAAATGTGTGTAATTTTGTAATGATGCAGTTACAGTATTTCCTCATATTATAAAAAGTAATATTCTTTTACAGTTTAAAGAAAGTTGCGAAAAAAATATAAAATTCACAAAATGTGTAAATAGGCTGGGGCAAAAAGCCTACATATGGGCCTTTTCCTCTCACTACAAAAATTAATCAAATTACTTTCCAGTTGAATTAAAAATCACATTGGTACCTAGCTACAAAAATATTTATGAAAAAATAGGCAATGAATCATAATTAAATGACAAAAATAGTAGCCTACATGGGCCTAATATGTTCCTTTTGCCTTAACCACAAAAAACCTGCAAACTAACATCACTTTCCAAATGAAACGAAAGTCACGTTGGTGCGTAGCTACAAAAATATGTATGAAAACATAGGCCATTCACCATAATAAAAATAACTAAAATAATATCCTTCATATGGGCCTTTTGCCCTAACCACAAAAAACAAACAGAAGTTAATTTTCAATTGAAACAAAACTCACTTTGGTACGTAGCTACAAAAAATATGTAAGATAACATAGGCCATACCTCATGATAAGAATTACAAAAATAGTTCACTCCTAATCACTGTAATCGGACAGGCAATTGGGGCAGTAGTAACTAGGATCTGCTGATGAACACTTTACATGAGCCCACTTTTTGCAGGCCAAACACTAGACCCACTCTTGACCTGGACGACTTGTTTTGTACGGCTCTAGACAAATAAGGCAAGGCCATTCCTCTTTCGTGTCACTGAGGTCATCCGGATTTCTTTTCCTTAACTTCTTCGTTTTTAAGAGCTGTTTCTTGACTTCTTTTCTTTCTTGATTCTTTATTTTTGATGTGGATGCATTCTTTAGGGCTGATTTGGCCTTCTTTTATGAGAGAGTAATTCAGTTTGCCTTTTGAAAGGACTTGAGGTAATAATTTGAGCTTGCTCATGTTTTCTTTTGCCTGTTATTGGGTAGTTTGAAGTTTTTGGGCTTGATATCAAGCTTTTTAATAACTTAGGTAGAAACTTTGGTGGATTGCTTGGCTCTTGGTCATTTTCGTCTACAGCAAGAGGGTAATGTTCAGAGATAGGCCTAGATGGAGCCTGATGGCCTGATGGTCCTTCCAAAGGATATTCGTTGTTGCCACTTGCTTGAATCATATTTAATGAAACAAAGTCATCATCAGAGAATATGTTTTTGTCCAGTGGCCACAACCGACAAACTTTAAAACCATTCACTAATTTTTCAATTGTTGCAACTCTGCTATATGCAGTTGAGAAAACATAAAGGAGTCACAGGCTTGACTGCATGCTGCTTTAAGTGATTTGAAGAATGCCCTATCTAAAGGTTGCATCTTATGGGTGCAATGGCGGGGAAGTGTGATCATAATTATACCATTTTTCATGGCTAAATCGATTGCAGCTAGTGTTTTATGGGAATGATGGCCATTAAGGATTAAAATGTGTGGGTCTTCTTTGGATGGCTTTGCCACACTGATCAAATGAGTCAACCATTTTAGAAAACAGTCCTCATCAATCCCCCCAGAGTCAGTGCAAGCAGCAAAAGATCCAGGTGGAGCATTTTTCATCAGCGTCTGGACCATTCTTTTTCTTGTGAAAATGAACATTAGTGGGATGTAAGTCCCAGCGGCATTAGTAGCACAAACAACTGTAATATTCTTACCTCTTTCTGCAGTGGTGATTTTCCCAACACATCTTTTGCCTTCTGATGCTACTATCTTACCAGGCGTCTGCACAACAGATATCCCTGTTTCATCCATATTCCAAATGTTGAAAGAGGAGGGTTTCACATCTTTCAAAACATTTTCATAAATGTAGAAAAAATTATTGAGTTGTTCTTTATTGAACCCTGTGGCTCTAGCCATGCTTGTCCCTTCTGGCCTTTTAATATAAAGATGGTTTCTCTTCAGAAATCTCTGAATCCAATCAGACCCAGACATTTTGGTTTCCTTGGAGAACTGGTGTTCAATTTCGAGTTTTTCAGCATAATCATAGGCTAAACGCCTCAATTATTTTGCCGAAAATCCATAGAGAGAACTTTCCAATTTTTTTATGAGATTCACAAGTTGATGTTCTTGCTCATCAATGCAAGTTTTCTTGAATGATCCAAATGTAGTAGACCCTGGATTTTTCACTTTTTCGTCTCTGTGATGACGCAGAATTCTGGCCGAAACTTTGTACTCTCTGGATATTCCAATAACAGAAGCTCCATTGCGATGGCTACAACAACATTTCTTAGGTCATCCTCACTGCAGGATGCCCTATTTTTTCCGCTTGTATGTCCATACCATCTTGCATTAAGCCTAATTTGAAAAGAAAGAAACAAAGCTTGGTTACTTATGTACATCAATTTATATCTTAATCAATAGGCCTTTTTATAGGTTAAAATTACAGAAGGCAAAAATCCCACCATGGGCCTTTTGCCTCTACAAGTAGGTAGGCATCTTGTCCCTGAAATCCATGTAGCATTCAAGAAGCCACTGTGAAAACATATTGCAAATAAATCACTAAAAACTCTGTAAATTCTAAGAGATACTAGGCTACTTGTATAAACTACAACATTATGGACACATTGCAGACAAAGAACCATCTGATTTCATGAAATATTAGATGATTATCAACAAAAAAACATAATTGTACATACCTTTTGGCTAAATTGAACTAGTGACACACCCTCTTCACACAAGAACTTCCCTTACACTAAGTTAATGTTGCCATACTCAGTTGATCATTTTTTGGGCATGTGCAGTAGGTGAGCCAGAAAGGCCTTTTGCCCCGGGTGAGCCTTTTGCCCCTATCTACCCTAATACGTAAAATCATAGAAATCTAGTACATATAATTTAATTTTTTTTTAAAAATCAGTAGTTGTCAATGAATGATAATTAGTAATTTAGTAACGAGTTGTTTGCATATAAAATTGAATTAACTAAGCTCAGCGCTCAAAATGTTCTTCGGCAGCATGAATGCTGTTCTGAAGGCATCGACAAATTGATTCTCAGACATCGACAAATGTGGATGCTTTGGTGATCTCACACTTATCCTTAATTGTATCTTTAAGGTGTTCAAGTATCGTGAGTCTTGTACCATAAACTGCATCCTAGAGGTAGCCACACAGGTAAAAATCAAGTGGAGTCAAGTCTAGAACCTTCTAACATCTCAAAATTAATGAAATAAGGGTAGGAGCGGCTTCATCTTGTTAGGGGAAAATGTCATTTCCAAACAACTCCCAAAATGAATGTATACTTTGTTCTCACTGCGTCAAAATGATAGTAATTGTACCATGAAGAAAATGGTCCAATCAAACTCTTAGATGATAAATCACTATACTGTTGATTCTGGTAAATTAAAATGCTCATTCGCATAATGTGTGGATTATCAAGAAACTAGTGCCTACATTTATGTGAATTTACTGTGTCATTCAGCTTGAATACAGCTTCATCATCAAACTATAAGCCCTATTTTTAGTGAACGAAACGTATTCTGCTTCTATTAATTGAAACCATTCAGAAAATTCAAGTCTGCGATCAGGGTTATCTTCAGTCATTGTGCATAGAAAACTTAGGAGTAGCTTTATCTTTGCGCCAACTTTTAGATCCAGTAAACACTTGATTTGCTGATGACGGTTTCACGGATGCATTGTCTAACTGATATTTTGGTGATCGATCAAACTTATTGCAGATGCTTCTAATATCGAAACGTCTCGGTGGCATTGTACCAAATTCCCTGGAAAACTACGCTGAACTTCTGACACATTCTCAAATTTATAGAACTACGAGGGGTGGTCAATAAGTTTTGCAATTTGGATATAAGGAAACGAGATATGAGGAAAAGTGTTTGATTATTTTCCAATATAACTACCCTCGACTTCAATGAACTTGCGCCACTTGTCCCTGAGGCTTTGAATTCCCGACAACCAGAAATCTCCCGACTGCCTTTTCAATCCACTCCTTGACGGCGAGCTGGACATCTTCATCGTCCCCAAACCGGCGTCCACGCAGTGCAGCCTTGAGCTGTCGGAATAAGAAGTAGTCGCTAGGGGCCAAATCTTGACTGTAGGGGGGATGGTTGAACTCCTCGAATCCGCACTGGCTCAGGGCAGCTTGTGCAACTCTAGCCTTGTGGTCTTTGACGACGTTAAAGTCGATCATCGAGCGTGAGGTTTCTAGGGACCCAACAGGCAGAGTCCTTGGTCATGGCCAAATTGTCGGGAAAGATGTTGATAACACTTTCATGTGATATTCCAAGTTCTCGCTCGATTTTTTCGACCTTCACTTGTCGATTTTCGAGGATCATCTTCTCCACCCGGGCCACATTGTCCTCGTTGGTCACGTCTGACGGGCGTCCTGGACGGGGGTCATCTTCAAGGGACTCACGACCATGGCGAAACTCCCTATTCCAGCGAGCAATGGTTGCATAGGAAAGGGCGGTGTCGGTGTACACTGCACTATGCGTTCATGAACTCTTTTGCATTCTTGCCTTCCTTGATAAAAAAATTGGTCACTGCGCGGTGCTCAACCTTCTTCTTTGTTGAAAAATTTGTAAGTGACGATCTGCGATAAACTACTGCTTCTTAAATAGACGAAGCAGAAGCGTGCGGCTGCAGGTCCTGACTTTTCATAACTTGTCCTAACACCCCCACCAACAGCCATTCCCCTTCCTCTGTTTTGCCCTACTGATTCGCAAAACTTATTGACCGCCCCTCGTATTTAAGAACACTTTTTCGTTAGTCCAGTTTCAAATTATGCTAAACTGATTGTAGGAATTAAGATGAAAGCTGTAGAGTTTGTATCGTGAATGGAGAAAAAAGGTAGAGTTGGAGGCAAATTGGAGAATTCTAGAACATTTTGAGCATTTCACTTAGTTAATTGAATGTTATATGCAAACGATTCGCTAAAGCAGTTTGATCGCCTAGATTACTAATTTACCTTCAGTGAAAATTGCTCTAACAATCTTTTTTTTTCTAGTTATAAACTATATGATGTTAGAAAGAGTTTATAGTCATTTGAAAGATACCCTGTACGTAAATATACAGAGTGGATCTATGTAAATCTGTAGTCAATTCAAAAGTTCCAAGTGATCCTAAAGTCATTATGCAATTCAAACGTATGTATTAGGTCATCTGGAAAGTTCTTGGTACTTTAGAAAAATGAAAATATTTTGAAAGTAAATTTAATCAATTATATAATTAAAATTTTGATGTACAACTTTTTTTCATCATGATATAAACTTATATACTCCTCCTTCACGATAAAAATATTTGGTCTTTTTGTGGAAAAAATAACTAAAAAGATCTTCCACCTCATTAATATTAAGGCTTTTCCAAGGAGTCAAATTTTGAAGCTATTAAACTAGGCAAAGGTTAGCCGATTACCGAAAGGAAATAAACAAATTTTGACCGAAACCAAATAGTTAGAAGTTGCCATTACCATAGCAACGAGTAGCCAGCCATCTTTACACTACACCAAACCTGGTTGGAGGACGCTCTTCATGGTTGCCAAACAAATAACTGAATCCAATAAAGCAATTTAACAGCCTTAAAAAGAACGGATCAATCAGCTATTTTAACCTTCACTTTTGCCGTCCCAGTATGCAGGATCTTTTCCACCCACCCGTGGCTGCACGGAGGAATCTTTCATATAGTTCTTGATACAATTTTAAGAATTGTTTGGAACACACTTCGTTTTCGTTGTAACAGTTATTCGGATTCAATTTTCATCTTAGAAGGTCCTGTGCAGTATTTAAAATTTGAATTAAAAATGGGGTTTCTCATTTAGAGAGCGCGATTCTAAAATTCTAATCCTTATTTAGAAAATAAAGGAAACCGGAGAAACTAAAGAGAAGAGGAAAGACAAACGGAAAATCCAAAGAGCAATTTGTCGTTTCGAAAAGATCACTGCGCTATGATTAATATCACTGTAGTATTTTAAGCAATTTTATCAGTTGGCCACATAAGAGGAGCCTAAAGAATAAGTGTTTCCAATTGATCAGACTGGGCGGTTATTATTCCTTGACGGGTTCCCAACCTCTCAGTCCGTGCCCCCCCCCCAGGGGGGCGGGAGGCTTCGCTCGTCCTTCGCGATCTGCACTGGCTCCTCATTTGATACACAATACCCTTCGAGGTCCTACCTCTTACATATAAGAGCTTAAAGGCCGCAGCCCTCCCCCACCTCTCTTCGTCACCGACCCCATTCCACCCCATAAGAACCCTCCCTCCGACCGGCTCTGCTTCCCGAATTATTTTTTTTACATTTAGCTTAGAAAATTTAACATCCTCTTTCCCACTTTGATGGGTCTAATCACGCGCGGGGGAAAAAGGTTGGAGATTTAAAAGAGGTGCGAAAGACGACTCGAGGAGAGCACCAAGTTTTCCTCCATGTTTCAGTTGTACCAGGGGTATTGTCCATGTTATACCCCCTCCCCCCTATTGCATGGCCCACTACTAAACGTCCCTCGTATTCGTCTATTCCGCATGGGTGATCGGAGTTTCTCACTATTTGCCCCTAGAATGTGGAATGAGCTGCCTGCCTCGATACGCTCAACCGCGTCTTTGGTGGCCTTCAAGCGTGGCCCACCTCTTTTCTCGAGACTTTTTTCAATCGATGGACTGAGGCTCTGGGAAAGCCCGGGTACTTAAGCATATAAGTGGCTTAATTTAATTTAATTTATAACTTTGAGTCTGCAATGTTGCTTAATTTGATTTTAATTTTAGTTTGTTTACGATTTTATTAATACTAATGATGGGGTTAGTGGGCGAAACGTTCGATAAGAATTAAAAAAATGAATTTCAATATGTTCATTACGCGTGCATCTTGACTCCCCCATATTATATATATATATATATATATATATATATATATATATATATATATATATATATATATATATATATATCCGGGGATGATGGGAGTAGTTTCTCCTTTTATACATGTTTTGTTAAAGATTACAAAGTTTACTTTTAAACGTTCTAACTCGCGAATGCAGTTTTTGATATCTGACTGGAGATTAAAAATCAGCTGAAGAAGATCCATTTTACTTGGTTGTATTTAAAACTAAATAAAATTCTGGCCGTGAACTTTTGCCTTTCTTCGGGCGTCTTCAAATCGAAGTCTGCGTTATTTTTGAGGCTGAATTCATGTAGAGTTTTCCATTCGTGTTGGTCCCCTTTAGCGGCGAAGTAGTTGTTTGGTGGTCGTGAGCAACGAAGAACAAATTCGCTTTCGTTCTTTGAGGCTTATATAAGTCGGAGTCAGAGGACGGTTCACTTTGAGCACAAAAAGTGCAGTAGTTGCTCCCAGCTAGTGCGCTGGGTTTTAAGGTTTGGGCCCATTTCTTTGTTCAGAACAGCCTCCAGAATCATCAGGCTGAGAAGATCCGAGTTTCTTCTGAAGATGGTAGTGTTTTCAACCAGAATTGTTCTTGTAATTTGTTCGTTGTAGTGTATTTTGATCCCAAGTGCATCGTTATGCGTCGACTGAGTGTAGTGGTGGTCATACCCATATATTGATTGTTTGGATAAGCCTTGCAGTCCTGATAGGGGCATTTGTGCACGCCATTGGTAGCTTTTATGATGGATTAGACTCGTATTTCACAGAGGTAGTTTCTAACTGCCTTCACCAGTTAGAACGTTCTAAAATACAATTTCTAAAGTTAAAATACAACCTGGTCTTTAACTAAATATATATATATATATATATATATATATATATATATATATATATATATATATATATATATATATATATATATGGTGAGCTCGGGTTAAATTTGACAATCTGCATAGAAGCAAAATAAAACGCAATATCTCAGCTAAAATTAAATGTATTTTAAAAATTTTAAAAATATCAACTAGATTATGGTTGGGAGATGGCAGTTTAGTCAAAGTAGCTGCCTTAGTTTCCACTAGGGCCTCAAGTAGGCTCCAGAACCTGATGCATGCTTTCATCACTGTGTCCCTAGTAAGATCTTCGAACACTTCCGTCATATTGGTCACCAGCTCGGCCTTGGGCTTGCAGGTCGAGTGGATGATATATTTCCCAACCGCGTCAAACACATAACAATTCATGTGATTACAATCGTGGAAATTAGAAGGCAAGATTGTGGCGCTGGTGAAATCGTAGAAATGTTCAGACAACCACTTCTGTCTCTTTCACGATTAATGGCCTTCCAGCAGCAACCTTCTCCAGCCAGGTTTTGAGCGAAGTCACCACCACCTCCAAGTACCATTCTGAATTGAGCATAAGGCCCTGCGTAAGGTTTTGGGAGGCATGACTATCACAATTTGTGGGAACTTGATTTTCATGATACGTGAAACGTCGTATGTTTTGTTAGGCAATCCACCTGTGGCTGTGCAATTGGTCCGTTCAGAAGTTCTTTTCATCTGAGAAGAATTAGATCGTCCCGGGCTCAACACGATTCTTCAGCTCGTGTAGGAGCTTCTTTGCCTTCGTCAATCGGTTCTCCTTGGCCTTGGCTGTGAAAATTTGGCCCTTGTACTTTTTGCAGGAAACGGAGTGATGGTCCTGATTTAAGGCCGGCTTCATGGTGACTCGACATCATTCTTGTACTGGTCTTCCATCATGTTTTCCTGCAGTTGTTTGATGAATTCCGTCGTGGATACGCACTCTAAAGGCCTGCGGTGTCCTTTTTTGTTGGCCAGGGCTTCTTAATCTCTCTTGCAACAGTTCATGTAACTTATAGCCTTTACACTGTTTACAGAACATTGAGCAGTAGTCATGTTTTCGATACCTGGCGCGAATCATGATGATGCAGATAACTCTTTTCCAATATTCAGATGGCTACAATTCCTCATCGTTAGCTAACTTTTCTTCAACTAAAACTTTACTCTGTATTCTTTCCAAGACTCTTCACCAATATATATATTATGAAACATTTGTAGCTCAAAAACATAAGGAGAAACTACACACCCGAGCTTTACTCTTTTATTTGTTAAGCTTTCAGACCATACGTGAGATGTATCACGCGGTATATAATGTTATAAAAACAAACGAGCCCTTACAAGAAATGATTAGACCCCTGAAATTATATTACGCTGCACGACAGAGGCTTACAATATGAAGTGGCAAGATGCATAAATCCTCGGAAGACACAACGAAGCAAGCGATAGAGTTTTTGCAAACATAACACTCGCATAAAGACAACATCAACAGAAACATCTAAATGCCTAACTGTTACAAGGCCCTGAGATAATATTACATTAGTAGCCTTAATACTATCATTATTATTATTTTTTCTTAGCATTGCTATTAACAATTATCCTTATTATTATTAATATTATTATATTACTACTATCTCTATTAGCCCCCATTTACACATGTAAATTTATTCATATTCTGCACCCTAATATTCAGAAAAATTCTCATTACATTATTGTCATTTAGAACATTATAAACCATGTGCTACCTCTCATGCATGGCCATGTGTTCTCGTGGCAAAAGGCTTCAACCGCTATAAGTCTGGGCGTACTCCTAGTGTTTCATACTGATCTGAGGAAGAGTTTTTAGCTTAAACCCGAAAGCTTAGCAAATTGAAGATTAAAGCTTGACATGGACGTTATTGTTCAATTATCTCTATATCTCTCTCTCTTTCTTTCTTTTTCTATCTCTCTCTCTATCTCTCTCTCTTTCTCTCTCTAACTTCTTGCAAGTCCGGCACTCGGGCTGTTCTAGCTTAGCCCGAGTATAAATTTAATAAAGTGAACGTGTATTTTCAAGCTGATTTAATTTCAGCCAACGATGACTTCAAGTAAGTAATTGCAGCCAATAACTCGGGCTCCATTTATTGAACCTGGTCGCTGTTCATATATTTTCGTTCAGTGTCTGGCACTCGTCTTAGAGGTGTCCTGTATCAAAAAATATAATTTGCAGCAGACGTTCTCCCGAGATCGTTCACGCACGCTTGACTCAGGCTCAGAAGTTACAGTCCGAGGTGTTAGCTATAATCGTAAAAATAAAAAGTAATTAAAATTCAATGTTTTCTTGAAACAATAGATTTTTATAGAGATTAGGATTTAAATTCGAATCTATGAAAGGTTTCCGTTCTACAATATACTTAAAGGAACGAACGAGCCTGGTAGGTGTAAAAGACTAACTGGCATCTCGTGTCAAGAGTACAGTACAGGCGACAGTCAGATCGGTCTCTGGCTACTGTTTGTTGTGCACGCCACTGTCCTTATTTGATTTCTGTTATTCTGAGCGACTGTGTGTAAAGATCAGTTGTGTTTTGCAGGGTTGCTTTATTTTTACTCTTAACTTAGAAATGGAGAAAGAACATAGTACTAGATATAAAAAATAAGCCATTTGGGGCTAGAATTATTATGGAAAAACTTGAAATTCTTCGGGCAGGCCGACTCCTTCCTAACTGGAGTTCATATATAAATGAAGAGAGTAATTTTTATATTAAAACTATATTGTTAAATTATTAGTGCACATATAAGTCTGCGGTGTGCATTACGTCTCTTACCTTCTTTTATGAATGTGTCTTATGTCAAATCTGTGATGAGCCTAGGTGAGGCTGATGACCTGGAGTCACCTCGGATATATATATATATATATATATATCTATCATCACTAACTATAATTTAAGAAGGGGATTTTTTGAGTATTTAAATAATAATTTCATCTTATTTTGGTTATGACTTATGTTTTTTTATCAATGTTATTTCTAATAATTCTTTTATAATATCAAAAAACGAAATGGTGAAGTTCAGAAATAAATATAAGTATAGGAATTTTGTGAAATTTTTAAAACTGAAAGAATTACATATATATATAGATAGATAGATAGATAGATAGATAGATATATATATATATATATATATATATATATATATATATATATATATATATATATATATATATATATAATATATATATACAAGAAAGAGAAATTGGACGCGAATGAGCAATGAGACAAGAAACATGAGTTTTTTAGAGGTAAGAGAAAGGGACATTAGAAGAAGACTAGAATCATAGAGAGCAGAGGGCGGCACAATGAAGGCAATCCTTTACCGAGAAGACAGAGATAACGCCAGGAAAAAAAGTTTGAAATTCCCTAGCCGGGACTCGAACCCGGGTCTGCTGATTGCCGGTCAGATGCTCTACCGCTGAGCTACCAGGCACAGTGACTCTACTTCGCCCAAAGCGTCACTCCATCAAACCCAGTATCTCTCTAAGCTAGGAACCTCCAAGGAATTTTTATACCACATCTTCTTACCCGCTCACAATTTAAAGGCTCATGCCCCAAGTCAAATACAAAGAAGAAGGAGCAAATGCAAGTTCTGCGGGTGATAACAACCACCACACGGCTTTCGCCATATCTATTTTCTGCCTTCATTGTGCCGCCCTCTACTCTCTTTGATTCTAGTCTTCTTCTAATGTCCCTTTCTCTTACCTCTAAAAAACTCATGTTTCTTGTCTCATTGCTCATTCACGTCAAATTTCTCTTTCATGTACTATATTGTTATATAGTCTGCAATGCAAGGTTCTGCACCTTTCTTTCTGTCTTCAAAATTATTTTGAAAGGCAGAAAATAGATATGGCGAAAGCCTTGTGGTGGCTGTTATCACCCGCAGAATTTGTATTTGCTCCTTCTTCTCTCTCTCTCTCTCTCTCTCTCTCTCTCTCTCTCTATATATATATATATATATATATATATATATATATATATATATATATATATATATATATATATATATATATATATATATATATATATATCACTACTTTTAAGAGGTAGTAAAACGACTGCGATTTTTTTCTATATACGTTTTATTTCATTGCTCGTATAGTACTTTTCAAGAGAGAGACTCAAAGCCTTCGGAAACATTTCACGAACTCAAGAGTACTATATAGCTAACCTTACCGCTTCTCGCTTTACCAACCTTGCGTAGTCCACCTCCATCGAACCTCCCGTGGGCAAAGAAACAGCCGTTACGGGATGGCCCAAAATAGTGGATTTCTACTGCTTTACCGCCCGAGAGGTAATTTTATGCGAGGACAGAAAACGTTGACAGAAGTGCCCCATGAAACAAGCGATGCAGATCTTCACTCTTCTCACACCCTCAGCTGATAAACTCTGTTTGGTGATAGCAATATTAGGCACCTCACTCGTTATCATTTAATATCCCAGTATGAGCTGTAATAAACCCACTTTCCTCGCCCCATTGTAAATTAAGTAGAGGTAAGGTTGTCTGAATTCCAATGGTGCGAGAAGCCAATTTTTATGTGGACTTTACATCGAAAAGATGTTGCAACACACAGTGATAACGCGTTGACAAGTTGCAGACAGGTTCAGAACATACCTACACGCTGTTGACAAGTTGAGATTAGGCTGATATGGAGATGTAAAAGTTGGATATATAAAGAGATCTTGAGGTTGAATGTTAAAATGAAGTGTATGGAAGAAAAGGGTCTGTCGGTAAGGAAAGAACAATCAGGCAGAGACTAAATTCCAACTAAGTGACTCGTGTTACTTGGTTCAGTTGGCCGGAGGCTTAATCCACTCGGCTATCCCTGAACCCGAAGGACTCGGATTAAACCGGGCTTATAAGTCGCCTGAAGTGCACCCACCAGGCTCGTGCCTAATCAAGGGGCTCAAGTCATTGCCCAGAAGATGATGGTTGAAAAAAGGCAAATATTTACATATTTATTAACTGTAATCTGCTGACATGTTGCTAATGACGTCATCAGGTCGTGTGGACCCGCACTCTCTTATCGCATGAAGAAAATGTGAGTTTTGTAATTGAGATAAGAAAATATACGGCAATGATTCGAGTCATGGGTCCTTGACAGATTAAACAGAATGAAAGCCTAGTTAAAGGCAGACATATCTCGAGCAAAAAACCAATCTAAAAACGAAGTACCGCGTCAAGCTTTTAGAAAGCATGTATGAATAATATTTGCACACATATTACTACACATCAATAAAATTTCGTATTCAGACATACATATGTAGACATTCATACAACCAATGTACACCTAAACAACATTAGCTCACTAGAAATGCAAGTAAAATCGAGTGAATGCGAAGAGTACACAACTATACGCATGTAGAAACAAGCAGACCCACATATGCCACTACATGCAAACACAAACGCAAAAAAGCAGTTGATCAAGATGTAGTTCATGTTTAACACCTGTTTGGTAACTATGAATCTCCTCTATGCCTCTACACTTATATCCACGCACTCAATTACACATATATGCGTGTAAACAAGTCCATAAAGTTGTCCACTCTTTTAAAGCGTGCTAATAACTCCTTCATACTACCACACGCAAAAATACACTCACTCATTTTCCTGATACCCCACCCCCCCCGGGAAAATGACTTATATATGTTCGTATTTGTGAGAACCTGTGCGCTTCCCTCCGAACTTGTTGGCGCGTAGTTTTGGCATAACCCTCATCTGCCCTTCGTGCAATAATACGGATTGTAAATGGCTTGACACTTACTTTCACTTCATTTTTCATTAACTCCCAAATGATTTCGCTTTGGGGATAAATACCCACCACGCCATTTCACTTCCACTAACTTCAACAGTTTGTTATATAAATAAGTGCACCCCCCCCCCTTATTGGAATCGTAGGCGAAGTCCCCGACCGAAATAAATCACATAAAGATAAGAACAATAAATTGGTGGTAGGCTCTTGGGCAACAAGTGGGGAGGTGCCGTAAATGGGTGTATTAAGGGGTTTTGCCACCAATTAGCGAGTAGGAAACTCATCGTGGCCCAAGGAAGATCAACCATTCGGTGTCAATAGAGTGTGGATATGGAAACCTCTTCGACAGGTTCAAGACGGAATAGTGGTGTATTGTGTGTGTGTGTGTGTGAAGTAAGGTAGGTGAAATATACTATGGAGTTGCGATTAGATGTGTGTGTCATAGTGCGTATGGATATAACTACTCTCGACCACGTGTCAAAACATGTGTGCCGCTAATTCGCGACTAGCTCTCTATAACCACCACCAAAATGTGCGTGTGAGGGAAGGGGGGATGACTTACCTGTAATGTAACTCGGTACTTTGGTGTGCAAATCCAACGCCTTTCATAGGTACTAGGCAAGCGGGACCTCTTCCACATCTTCCTTTACGAACCTGCTTAAAAAAAAATCCTCAAGAAAAGATGTCATCGTTATTTTTTTTTTCTTAATTATGAGTAAAAATAAGAGAATTATTCCTTCGGAACCTTAAACTCAATTCTTTGATATTATAACTCCACATTTACATTTTCTGTTTAATTATAGACCACTCTTCATACCTCGAAGTCTTTTACTCTTTTCACACTCGACAAACTCTTTGTGGTTCCGCAAAACATAACTCATACGCTTATCATCAAAAAATCTCTTCTTATTACTACTTAAGTTCTTTCTTTATTTGAATAAGTGATGGAGTTCGGGGATGAAAGTGAGCATGAGTGTCGGAATGTATGTATTGGTTGTGGTGTAGTTGGTGAGGGGTATACATGTGTTGTATGTGGGCTTCGTGAATGCATTGTAGATTTAGCAGGGATGAGAATGCAGGATTTAGACAGGATATGTAGGCTGGAGGGGTAGGTGCTGAGCTCAGGAGGGAACTTAGTGTTAGGCCTAGAGCTAGGAATAGGTTAGGTGGTGAGGTAGGCCAATTAGATGTTTCAGGTGAAGGTAGAGGGCCGGTGGAGGAGGTAGGATATGATAGTTCTAGGGATAGTGAAGTTAGCCCCCTTAGATTAGTTAGAAATAGGCCTTGTGAGGATGGGGGACAGCGGAGAGTGGTTAGGAAACGTGTAGCTAGGGAGGCTTCTTTTGTTCTTTGTGAGAATAGGGTTGCCTCTGTTGAGGTTGTTAGCCAGGGGGTCAATAGGTGTGTGAGTCAGAGGGACACATAACCTATTTGCTTGACTAATAGATTCAGTGCCCTAAGAGAGGAAGTAACTGATGGGGGTGGGAGTGGAGGTAGAGTGACTGGTAGTTTAAATGAGAATAGGAGCAGGGATGGAGTTAGGTATGTGGGGGTTAGGAATAGGAGTCTGACTGAAGTGCTTGTGATGGGTGATTCGCGAGTTAGATATTTAGATAGGAAATTGAATGCAAGTAGATTGAATGGTTTGAGGGTGTGTTTGCCGGGTGCTGGAGTGAGAGATCTGTCTGATAGGTATGATGAGCTAGTGTCTGGTTGTGCAAGGGATGCGGTTGTGATTACACATGCAGGAGTGAATGATGTGAAGAAAGTGGGTTCATGTGAGTTACGTGAAAAGTACAAGAGGCTGATTGAAAAGGTGAAAGAAAGTAGAATGAAAGGTGTTGTGACAGGTGTGCTTCCAAGAATGGATGTTGGGGTAGAATGGATGTCTCGTGCGATTGGGCTGAATGATTATGTGAGGAGGATGTGTAAGATGGAAGGTGTTATGTTTGTGGATGTGTGGGATAGGTTTGTTGGAATGAAAGAAATGTATGCGATGGATGGACTGCATTTGAGTAGGAGGGAGGTAGATGTGTTGTGGGAGGAGTATGATCGTGTTATTAGGTCTTTACGGGCGGGAAACTAGATACTAATAGTGGTCAGGGAATTATGAGAGGACATTATAGTACTGAAAGTAGAATGGACTTGGCAGATAACAGAAATAAGTTCCAAGGCGATGAGGATATAGATATATTATGTGTTACTGAATCATGGATTAATGAAATAGAATTTAGTGACACTATAAGTGAATTTTATTTACAGGGCTATAATATGTACATTAGTCAAAGGACCGGTAGGATTGGTGGAAAAATAATTATCTATATAAAAAACAACATTGTTTCAAGTTTAAATACTTCAATAGAGCAGGATGGAGTTGAGTCACTTTGGATAGATATTAGGTTCAGTAAAAATAGAATGGTGCATTTGGGAGCTTTTTACAAGCCATCCGGGCAGACTGATAATATGGATGATCTAATGAAAAGGAAAATAAGTAAGGAATGTGAAACAGATGCAGTTATTATTGGGGACTTCAACTTAAACTCTGTGGACTGGGAAAATATGATAGGTAGGGATAGAACAAGTGGCAGGTTCATAGAATGCTTTGAGGATAATATTTTAAATCAATTTGTTAATGAGCCAACGAGGGGGGACAATATATTAGATTTAGTACTTTATAACAGTGATCATTTAGTTCAAGAATTGACTGTTAGGAAAGCATTGGGAAATAGTGACCATCAGATAGTTCGTTTTAACTTGGGAATTACGAAGGGTAAAATAACCGAGAATGCTGTAAAAGTTCCAAATTTTCAAGGGGGAGATTATGTAAAACTTCGAAGCTTGCTAAATTTGGTAGACTGGGATGTAGAATTCAGAGGTAAAAATGCTTATGAGATGTGGATACTTTAAAGCATATAATAAATGTAGTCCAAGAGCAATGTATCCCAATGAAGGCTATTAGGAACAAAAGTAGGAAACCATTATGTTGGAATCAGGAGATAGCTAGAAAAATTTCAGAAAAGAAAAGGGCATATAAAAAATTACAGGTAGAAAATAATATTCAAAATTTAAGTGATTATAGAATGGTTAGGAATGAGTTAAATAAGATTATAAAGAAGAACAAAAGGGTGTCAAAAATTAAATTAGCTCAGGATAGCAACAAAGATCCTAGAAAGTTCTTTAATTACTATAAAATTAATAAAAAGTCTGGCAGAGTTAAAATAGGACCTATCAAATATGAAGGGGTTGTGAGAGAAACTGATGAGGAAATAGTTGAGGTACTAAATGGTCATTTTGCATCAGTATTTACAAAGGAGAAACTAAATAGTCTTATGTATAGTACTCATGGGTCAGGGAAAGAGGTGTTTAGTACCATTAGTGTGGATTGGAGGAAGATAAAAGGACTAATAGATGAGTTAGATGCTACTAAGGCCTCCGGCCCTGATAATATTCATTCTAGGATACTTGAAGGAGGGGTACAAAGTATCTCAATAGCTCTGGAGAAGTTGTATACTAGGTCACTGAAATATGGAGAAATACCCGATGATTGGAAGAGAGCCGAATGTAGTCCCCATTTTCAAGAAGGGTAGTAAAGAGGATACAAATAACTTTAGACAGGTTAGCCTAACTCCTGTAGTCTGTAAAATTCTTGAAAAAATAGTTAAAAAAGGGATTTGCCAACATCAAGAGAGGGAGGGGTTAATCAACGATGCTCAGCATAGGTTTAGATCAGGTAGATCATGTTTGACTAATTTACTAGACTTTCTGCAGTTTGTAACAAATCAAGTAGATAAGGGAGAGTATGTAGATGTAATCTACTTGGATTTTAGTAAAGCATTTGATAAGGTACCACATAGGAGACTAGTTCATAAATTAAAAATGATTGGGATATGTGGGGGTGTTTCAAATTGGATAGCTGAGTGGCTGAAAGACAGGAAGCAAAGGGTAGTGGTAAATGGTGTTAAGTCAGAGTGGAGGCATGTTATCAGTGGGGTTCCTCAGGGATCAGTTCTCGGTCCATTATTATTTGTCATCTATATAAACGATCTTGGGGAGGCATTTAATAATAAAGTGTCCATTTTTGCGGATGATACCAAATTAGCAGTTGTAGTTAAAGACATGGATGATAATTTTAAAGTACAGGGGATTTAAATAAATTGTTATCCTGGGCACATAAGTGGCAAATGACTTTCAACCTTGATAATTGCAAAGTTATTAACATGGAAAAAGATAATAGAGAATTTAACTATGAAATGGATGGGCATTGGCTGAGCTCAGCAGAGGATGAGAAAGATCTAGGATTAGTAATAGATAAGTTATTAAAATTTTCTAAGCAGTGTATTGAAGCAAGAAATAGGGCAAATAGAGTGCTGGGTTTCCTTAAGAAAAATGTCAGTTACAAAAATAAGGAGGTTATTCTTAAACTCTATAACTCTTATGTTAGGCCACATCTAGAGTACTGTATACATGCATGGTCCCCACATTTTAGACACGATATTAACCTCTTCGAGTCAGTGCAACGGAGGGCAACAAAGATTATTCCTTCCCTGAGGCACCTTGAATATATAGATAGACTGAGGGTATTAAATATGTTCTCGTTCGAAAGGAGGTGTGTGAGACGGGATATGATTGAGCTGTTTAAAATTTTTTGGGGGGTAGATAAATTGGATGTTAGCAAGTATTTTGAGTTAGTTGATGGAAATTGGACTAGAGGTCACCACTTGGAAATTAAAAAGCAAGGGTGTAGGTTGGATTTAAGAAAATATTTTTTCACCAAGAGAGTGGTAGACTTCTGGAACAAATTGCCGCGGAGGGAACTAGTAGGTAGTCCAAATTTAAATGTATTTAAGAGTAGGTTGGATGAGTTTACGGGAAGGGAAGGTTGTGATGGTTTCTAAGTTTTGTATATATTAATATTGTTTATATATATATATATATATATATATCTATAGCTGCATGATTTAGTTCTTGACAAGCCTTGATTGGTGATACCCTTGTTTGTGGACGCAATCCTCTGGATGTAGTTTTCTTCGGAGTTTGGGTGCCTTAAAAAGAGGCCGTGTGACTCGGATGACCTATGATAGGCCCTTGTGGCTTTTGTCATCTGTTCTATTATGTTGTGAGGGACTTTGATTTTGTCTTCCCCTGGCGATGGTGCTTTTGTGGGTGGGTTTTGACGGATGCGGATGACCTTTGATAGGATCTTGTGGCTTTCTTCATCCGTGAAATTATGTTATGTTATGTTGTCCTTCCTAAACCAATAAGCTCTATAGAAAATTAGCTATGAAGTGGATGTGCATAGGTTGAATACCTTGAAGGATGAGGTGGAATTAGGACTGAGGCAAAAATAAAGCAAGTAGAATGTTAGGCTTCATTAAGAGCAATGTTAGTTGCAAAATTAAAGGTATTCTTAAACTGCATAACTCATATGTCAAGCCACATTTAGAGTACTGCATACTAGAATTGTCCCCATATTTTAGACACGATACCAACCTGGTAGAGTCAGTGCAAAGGAGGGTAACAAAGCTAATACCTTACCTGAGACACCTTTAATATGTAAATAGGTTGAAGGTGCTAAATATGTTCTCATTTGAAAGATCTCTGAGAAATGATATAATTGAGCTCTATAAAATTTGTTCTGGGATAAATAAGTTGGATTTTAGCAAGTTCTTTAGATGAAAGATAGTCATAAAACTAGTGGCCACCACTTGAAAATGAAAAAAAACATAGGTGTAGGTTAGATGTGAGAAATGATTTTTTCGCGAACAGATAGTAGGTTACTAGAATGGTTTACCACACGAGACAATAATCAGTCCAAATTTGAATGTTTTCAAGCACATATTAAATGAGTATACTAGAAGGGTAAGCTATCATGGTTTTTAAGCTGTATTGGGGTAAATTATATATTGTAATATCAAATTGTGTATATATTATATTATTGATATGTGTATTGTAGCTGCATAATTTAGTTTTTGACAAGCCATGATGGTGATGCCTTTGGAAGCACTTTGGACGCATTGATGCAGTTTATAAAGTGTGTGTTGACTCGGATAACTTCTGATAGGCCCTTGTGGTTATACTTTATGTTATATGCTATAGCCCATCGTAATAAAATGAAACAGCTATCACCACTTATTCTACCAGTACATAAATTTCTAAACTTCTATACCACAAGAACACTATCATCTCTCTCAATTGCCCCCTCCCATGACTCCCACATTTTCTTTCTCTCCATAAACACTATCGCGTGGCTCTTGTGGTTTGCCGCTATGATGAGAAGTAAAAAAAAAGCAATCCTCAAATAAATCATGAGATTCGCTCCATCTTCTTCAACTCTCGCAAAGTTTTTTCCTCTAAAGACAGAAATATTGACTCTAATTAACCAAATTCCACTATTTACAACTCATCCAAGTTTTCTAACCTTCGACCAGGATAGTCTTAAGTCAGCTCCTAAACCTAACCATCTTTCAAAAGCATATTTATATATATTAGTGGCCATAACAATTCGAACAGTTAGGTTTTCATCACAAAATTTACAGTAGCTTCAAATCAAATAATAGTAAGTAATGTAGGATAAATTACAGATATAAATTAAGCATGGATATAAGTTATACATGTACATTGTATATGTTAGGCTGGATAAAACTGTAAGTTACGTGCAAAAAAGCATATTTATTTCAAAATTATGGTCGTCAAAATGATCCGGACAGATAACACAATAGAGGTGGATGAAAAGATACAATGAAGTAAGTTACTCAACAAATAATTTTCGGTTGTTAAAATGTATTAGTACTTGGTATGTAGACATTTACTATCAATTTCGCCTGATAGCTAGTGCCACAGAAGGGTATTAACCGAAGACATTCTTCTGGTGTTACTTTGCTCCACTCCTCTTATAATATTCCACAAAGTTTATGGACGGTGCTTGGGTTTTTCTCCTAACTTCTGTCTCCAGCTCCTTCTACAAATTCTCAATCTGATGGGGCTCTGAGCAGGCCAGTCCATGACACTTACTTCCTCCTGATCCAGGAAATTCTTCACCAACTTTACCGTGTAGCAAGGCGCAATATGCTGCATAAAAATGGCAGATTGCGCAGGGGCGGCTCTCATATGGTGCACAACATATGCTTGCAGAAGTTCTTTATACACTTGAACATACACTCTGCCCTGCAAGAGAAAAGGTCACTCACTACCTTCCGCCGAATTTATGTCCCACGCCATAACGCTTTCTTCACCAAACTTGACGCTGCTCTTCCTGTAGTTCACGGCTAATCTTTCGCCAGGTCTTCGACGTACGAATCTACTGCCATCTAGACCAAGCAAAGTGTACTTCGAAATGTACTTTGGACCATTGGTCTTCTGTCCGTACTACTTGCTTAGTGGCCAAGGAGAATCTAGCTTAATTGTTGTTAGAGCTCATCAATGGCTTGCCTACTGGTGTGCGAGATTTTAAAGATCTTTTCGTCAGGAGACGTGATACTGTCTTCTTGGAGACAGTAATGCCCATAGTTTCATTTACTTCTCGGGAAATCCTGGTTGCTCTCTTGTATCGGCCTTTTTTGAAATACGGACGATGACTGGGTCATTCCTCCTTTCGGTTTTCCTAGTCCTACCAGTAGAAAGTTCACTGATACATTACATGAGCCTGTGATATATTTTGTTCGACACTTTTAGGACCGTTAGCCCTTTCCTCTTGACGTAGCTTAGCAATTAGCCACTGAGTATAGCAGTTGTAGTGGGTCTCCTAGGCAGGTTTCGTACTCCGAACTTGACAAGGTAGTGACTGAAAGTGCTAAGAATTCAGGGAAGTAAGTTACTACCCTAAATTCATTGGTTGCCTTAAAGATATAAGTAATAGAATTACGCTGTCCGGATCATTTTGACCATAATATTTTTGGAATAAAAATGCTCTTTTGCACATAACTGGCAGTTATATCCACCCTAACATGCACAATGTACATGTAAATCCTACAGCCATGCCTAGTTTATATCTGTATTTTTTCATGTATTACTTACCATTACTTGGTTTCTAGCTACTGGCAATTTTGTGAGTAAAACCTGTGTCTAAATCATTATGGCCGCCTCTCTCTCTCTCTCTCTCTCTCTCTCTCTATATATATATATATATATATATATATATATATATATATATCTTCCACACATTTTCTATTTCTCTAATTTCATCATTTTTATTACAGATATAATATTACAAATTTTCTGCCGGAGATGCCCTAGTTGATTTTCACTGCCATCCAACCACGAATCACAACCAACAAAAGAAGTCCACGAATAAATTTGAGTTCTTTTGATTTGTTCGAATTTGTTCCTTTTGGCTTAGAATAAATCCTTCCGGTCCCCAAATTCAGCCTTTTACAGATTCCATTTTCTTCTTCATTAGCTTCTTTCCTTCTGATTCTTCTCCCAATCTTTCAATGGCTAAATAGACCTGATTAAGGGCTGAAAACGCGTCTAAAAATAAATAAATCTCTTAAAATAGCCAGAGTTAAACCTCCCTTTAACTAAAATATCCTCAATTGAATAAACATCACTTAAACTAAACTAACGTAATCTAACTTAACTAAAACATCCCTCAAATTAACGTAACATTATCGAACGAAAGCTCGCTTTAACCCCCCCCCCCTCCATCCACCTAACCAAACTTCCGTACCCCTAATTAAAACTAGTCCGATTCAACGAATCCCAAAACTGGAAGCTTATCTTTGTCCGTAAGTTGATTAAAAGAAATTACGACTCTTTCACCCACTGAATGTAGAAATTTGTCATTAATATAATCCTAAAAACCCACAATTAAATGAATTAATATTGCCGTCCAATTACACAATTATTACCCGCGTAATTACGCGATAATTGTTTCCTTAACTGTGTTATATCGACGACACAGTAGAAATTACAACAGGAAATAGCAGTTGTTTTATGAGAAAAAGAGAAATATAATATATCTTCTGGTATATCTTTTTTTTGTTATTTTATGTTTAATGCGCTTGAACCCTTAGGGTCATAGGGACTCACAAGTATATTTATTTATCTACCACAACATCTTTTACTTTTCTATCTCCCCCTCTCTCTCTCACTTTTTGGAGGAGGCTGGCCTCCTCAATTTTATATGACGCTCTTTGTTGTAGGTCGCGTGTTCCTGCTCCGGAAAGAGGCGGGCCTTTCCCTGACGGAAGAGCATGTTTCCTTCTTGTTTTTTTTGTTTATTGGGGATTTTCTTTGCCTTTGTTTTTTATGTTTATTGTTTGTTTTATGCATTTTTTTGTTTGGTGGCAATTTAGCCTAGTATTAGGATATAGCGTGATTACGTTACGGTAGCTTATGCCCTAGTATGCAGTCGCCAGATGGGCTCCTTAAAAAGAATCTCTCTCTCTCTCTCTCTCTCTCTCTCTCGACCTTCTGTAAGCGGACTGGCCTTGAGCGGATCTTATGGTCTTTGCTGGTCCTGGTTTCTGTAGTTCTGTATTTCTCTCTCTCTCTCTCTCTCTCTCTCTCTCTCTCTCTCTCTCTCTCTCTCTCTCTCTCTCTCTCTCTCTTTCTCTCTCTCTTGTGCACGTATGTGTCTAAAAAGGAAAACATTCTTTTTGTAATAAATTCTTGTTCGGTAAATTATAACATTTAGTGTCTGGGAGGATATTCCCCCAAATATAATTTTTTCAAATTAGCCTCAAACACAATACAAAAGCCAAAATACTAAATTAAACACCAACCTAATATCGTTGGTAGCCATTTCCAACTTAGAATTCCGATAATTATCTTGGTCACTGCGTGGCGAAAAGAATCGAACAAAGTGGTATAGATAGATAGATAGATGGGATTATGAAGTCAATAAATTGTGGCTCGATCTCTTTATCTCTGCGAGACAAGGTTGGAATATTTGAAGAAATCAATTTGACTCTGACTTTGCCTCTATTTACCTGTTTTCTCTCCCCCAACCCACATAGACACGTGCACACCCACAAACACACATAGAAGAAATCCATCATAATTACGAGCTATCTTTGTTCGCTGGTAGCAATATGGCTAAAATCAATCCGTTGGCTAAAATGAGGGAGTCTTAAGCCTGAATCGAGGTCGAAAGCTCTTCCTAATGAAGAGATTCTTGAGTTATCATTTGCTAAGCTGATTAGCCAATCAGGGGACCGAGAACCCAACTCGGGATCCGGACGATGGCAAAGACTGTCATCAGAACCCTTTCCCGAGCTGATAGCCGCTAATGGAAACCCACCTACTCGCTAGGTTTAAGGTGGACCTAAAATAAAGACATACAACTAGGTAAATAAACATTAAAATACAAGCACAGCCAAACACACACGGAGGAAAACAGAAATACCCCTACTACTCTTACACAATATTTGTATTTACAAACACTGATGTAATCTGGCACATTTTTTCAGTTTTTTAAAATTAAATTTATAGCAAAATCCAACGAGGGCATCGCCACCAGAAAGTAAGTAAGAAGAGATTTGCGAAGAGGATGGTGAAGATGGAGGAAGTGAAAAGGTGGCGATGATATATAACAGCAAATTATCCTGTGGGCGTTTCAACCTGGAAGGTAAGCAATCAGATGTCAGCTGCAGCATAGTTTCGAATGCTACACCGTCACCCCCTTGCTGGCTTCTGCCATGATATAGTGTTTATAATCTATATTGACGTATGTATCTATCTTAGTCACTGGGTTAAAATACCCAACATAACCTGGTCACAGGTGGGGTCAGGTTAGGTCCAAGCCTTTTCACCTGTTGTGTCCCCAACATCATGTGAAGAATACCCCCCCCCCCGATCCCCACTAAACTCGTTCATATGAAGAATCCCCCTCCTTTCTCCCCAACTGCTTGGTGAGTGTGAAGATGGAATTCTTTATATGATCTGAGGTCCTTTTAATCTCAACTTCACCCAACTATAGACTCCTCTTTTGGCTATTCTAGCTATGAATTATACCCACATTTTCATCCGCTCTAACTCAACCATTTTATCTACAAAATTCTTTCAAGTGAAGAGTCCTCTTTGATTTTATTTATTTAAAAAAACAAAAAACGACCGATTTAAAAAAATAAATAGGACAAAATACGTGTTTTATGTGAAGAAAAAAATCTGGGTTGGCTTAAAAGGGCTTAGAAACTGGTAAGATACCACCGAAATACCATTTACCTAACTTAAGCATGAAGGGATGCCCCTAAGATAGACATATCCCATGGGAATCTACAACAACTATCGACGGACCCACTTCACCCAAACAAAGAAATGAGCCAAAGGGTCTTAAAAAGGATTGACCTCTAGTTTTGAAATCACTTTTAGTTGTCTAAAAATCCTAGTTTCTGCTGAGCGTCAACGATTGTTCCGCTTCAGAGACAAATAGGAATAACCCTCCTCAATGGGCCTAAGACCTCTGTCCTCCCTTAACCCGCCGAAATTTAACTTACCAAGGCCACCTTGTGGTAGCCAATAAGGAAGTGGCTACTAACCCAACTTAAGTTAACTCATCCTAACCGAACCTAACCCAACCTAGTATAACCTAAAATAGCTCAACCTAACCTAATCTAACTCAACCTTAACTAATATAATTAGAAGGAAAATTTTAAAGTTATCAGATCAGGCCAATGGCCTACGCGAGTGGACAGTATTAAATGGACTGACCACCTATTGGGCGGATGCGCTGGACCTATCTCTCGTGGGGGTAGGTAACTCCTGCGCATGCTATCAGTACATAGGCAATCACAACCTCGCTATCATTTCCCTTCCAGTCTTTACATTGGGACATTCCACTCACTCCTCTGGTCAGGAATCCTGCCGATGGAATACTCATTTACCCCCCCCCCCACTGTGGTAGAAACGGTTCCACCATTTAGGGTTGGCGTAAAAAAAAAAAATCCTACCTCGTAATCTTCCTCCGAAGGAAGACCAACTCTTGCTGTCTTTGGAATCACCAGCGATTAACATGCTGATCTTTATGTGACTTACATTATCCAGTAGGGGCATCAGTTACAGGCGTGAAGAAGAAATGGTGCAACTGACCTTGTCTCCCTTACCCTTCGACTTTTACACGGGGGAACAGAGGACGCAGAACCATGGTGAGAAGCTAGATTATAACTTGAGTTAAATATCGACGTATTTATTACGGATAGAAAAGGTCAATCAGTTGACTTTCCCCTAAAGTATTCAACTGTTTTACGGCTGAAATATTGCCCACCCTGATATCAGCCACCCGTAGTTGGATGCAATGGAATGCGAACGTTCACATGGGTGAAATAAGAACGCTTATTTTTTGAGCCAGCCATCGTATAATAGTCTTATGGATACTTTAAATGAACTTAGAATAACCAGAAAATTTGATTTATGGAACATATGGGGAATAGGAGAAGGGAAATAGATGAAGGATAAAGGTGGTCAAAGTGAAAAGGAATGATAGAAAACACGATCAACAATTACCTCCCAAAGCTTCACTTATCAGTCCAAATTATTGGAGGGAATAGGGTGTAATTGCAATGTAAGGATAATTTCGTACAAAGTGTACGATTTAAAACAGGGTGTCGCACAATAAAGGAAACAGCACGTTATATTGCAAGAACTAAATAATTACAATTAATAACTAAAATTATAGTCACAACTAAATGCTTATTTATCTTTAGTAATTTAAACTTCGGTTTCCTTTATTTGAGACACCCTGTGCAACCACACAACACGAAACCATCCTTTGCACAGGTATCTAAATTTTTTACAGCCATGAATTTCTCTTTATATTATCTTTGTAACATCACACATTCACTCACATACACAGTCACACTAGAATGCATACATGCTTACACTTCTCCCCAGATTCACACCCGTGCAACACACATTCAAACGCTCTCATCCTAATATCTACCTACATATACGGACTATCATTCATACACACACATGAAAATATACCATATAACGATATCTTCACACAATAGTCACTAGAAAATATACCCTAACTCAATACGCTCACATATACACACGTGAAAATATACCATACATAGAAACCCACACCCACACTTGAAAATATAACAAACCTGGATACACACACATCTCATAAACTGGTGAAGCTTGTATGAGATGCATTGAAGAGTATAGCAAAATAAAGACCATGTTAGCATTTAATGTCTCCTCCATACCAATGCGAAAATTGTAGGTTTTGATGTAGAAATGAGAGTTCAAACCAATCGTTTTTGTTATTAAAGGAAATAGTTTATGGTTTCCGGCGGGTGATTATCTTTTTGGCAGCCTCATTTTCACTGAACTTTGTAAATTAATTCTATTTAGGGTTAACTTTAATTCCTATTTACCGAAGATTTGTGGTTTGTGTTTTAATTTCCGTGTAAATCTGAGCACTTGCGAGTGTTTATTAAAAGTGTTTATAGATGAATAGAAAACGACAGGCGAGCGAGAGATGTAGATAAACGTAGACACACAGACGCACTCACACAATCACGTATATTAATAAACAGGAATGCAACAATTTTATATATACAGCCTTGGCCAAAATTATAGGGCAGGTATGAAAAATGTAAGAATATGATTGAAACTCATTTATTTCATACTTGACATAATACAAATAAACATTTTTGGGTATATTCTATCAATAATTAATATTTTATGTGTCCTCATTTTGCTTTTATAACCGCTTTTATGCGTTTTTGCACACTTGAGACTAAGTTGGCACAGGTGGTTGGCTCAATTTTCTGCCACTCTTCATCAATTTTGGCTGTTAATTCACTTTTTGAGGAACATTTGTGCACCCGCACTCTTGTGAGCAAGTGTGACCACAAATGTTAAATGGGGTTAAGGTCTAGAGATTAAGGGGTCCATTCCATCGCTATCACCTCTTTCTTTTCAAACCAACCCTTTGAGACTTTAGATGTGTTGCAGGGAGAATTGTCTTGTTGGAAGGTTACACCATCTGGTATGTCATCATTGAAGATTTTACCTAAGGAAGGTTGATAAACCTGGTCTAACATGCTGGTGTAAGTGTTGGAATTCATTCTGCCCTCACAGGTGAACAACAATACTGGATCTGAAGACAACATGCAGCCCCAAACCATTACACTGCCACCTCCAAATTTGACTATTGTGACAACACATCTCTGATCATAAGCTTTTCCAACTGTTCGACAAAGATAAACAGCTCCATGGGTTACAAAGATCTCAGGAGAAATACATATTTTACTGAACATTTTTGGTATCCAATAAAATTTTGGCATCCAATAAAAATGTGTACAAGCGTGATAAATTGGTGGAAACTAATGTGGAGAACCTACCTCAAAATTGCTTTCATCAAACCAAACAACTTTACCACAATCTTCAGTCCAATCTTCATGCTCTTTTGCCGAAGACAATTGCTTCTTCTTGTTCACCTGTGACAGCCACGGGTTCTTTCTAGCCTTACATCCTTTGAGCCCAGCTTCTAATAACCTTCTTCTCACTGTGCGTCTTGATATCTCTTTGATTGTTGCTTCCCGAAACTCAGCAGCTACTTCAGAAGAGGTTTTTGTCCTATCGGCCGAAGATGTCCTTTACAGCAACCTCTCTTTCCTCGTAGTTGTACACCTTTTTCGACTTTGACCATCACTATTTTTTAAAGAATTGATCTCATTGTACCTTTAAATGGTTGTTGGACACCGTGTCTCGAGCATTTCAATTTTCTTGCAATTTTGACTTGGGATAATCCCTCTCTGGACAATGCAATGATTTGAGCTAGTTAAGGTTCAGGAATCTATTTCTTCGGAGACATTATTAAAAAGAAATTACCACTTGTAAGTTAACAATAAGATAATAACTAAAAAAATAGGAATAAACGTTAGTATCACACATTGAATGGCAGAAGGTTGCCACAACTACTTATGCACAATATGCAAAAACGCATAAAAGTGGTTATAAAAGCAAAAGGAAAACATATAAAATGCTAATTATAAATGGGATTTACTCGTCTGTTTATTATATTCTTTTAAATTATTATGTGAATGAATTTCATTCGTATTTTCTATTCTTACATACCTGCCCCATCATTTTGGCCAAGACCTTACATACATTGAGATTTAGTTGATGTGTAAATATTTCAAAGGACGTCTCTTTTTTTTTCCAATAAATACATTTCATTTTTGTGGTTTTTCTAATGGGATTATTGGAATTGCAACGGTGAAATAATGTAAATTTTGACAGCAAAAACGAAAATCAGAAGTGTGAATGTGTGGGTTGAGATGAAACGTAACGTCATGTTTTAGTGTCAGTTGTACTGGATGCCAAACTCCTCAAACGTAGAGTATTTAAGACAGCATAGCCGTGAGAGCTGTTATGTTCTTAAAGCAAGAATAGTGCCCACAGGCTAAACATTAAACGCCCATCTTTGGGTGGGGGTTAGGGGGTCTAAGTTAGCTGAAATTTTGATGGTCCAAAATATAATTTTTTATAGTAGTAATAAATTTAATGCACTCTTCAAGGCCATGGCCTTTCACAGAGCGCTTGTCTACCAACTACCGGGTTTTGTAAAAGTTTTGCTACACTCGGGGTTCTGATCTTTCGAGAGATTTAGGTATGCGATAGAAAAAGTTTCGTCAAACAAACTTAGAGTTTTACTTTTCATGCACGTGTTATTAAAACGTCCTTTACAGTGTGTATAGGTGTGTGGAGATTGAGGTGAAAATAATCGAGATCTTTGCTATCCAGCGCGTGGACCACAAGTCCGACATCGCCAAGTGACTCATCGTCAGCCGGGTGACCGTCGACAGAGTCTCGGAGAGGCTCGAGACCGAGAAAGACCTCAAAACCGAGCTCGTTCAGGCAGACCTCAGGTTATCAACTGTTTGGGTACTAGAAAGGCCTTCGCAAGTGCTCCGAAACTCAAAATGAATGCGCTCGCGAAGAAAAACAACATCTCGGTGGCTACGGTGTCCAGGACCGTCAAGAAGGAGGGCGGGTTCTCTTAACATGGGATTTACTACCTTCAATATTTAATAAACCTAAAATAAGTTTCATAAAGAAGTCAGATAAACCGAAAGAACAGTTAGAAATTTACCGTTCTATCTCATTAGTCGAGTTTTCCGGAAATTCTTTCGAGAAACTCCCAAAATATAGGGTGAGAAAGCACCTAAAGGATATTATCCTACAGCATGCCTAAAAGCATGGGTTCAAAAGTGGCTGTGCGACGAAAACAGCAGTGACAATAATAACAGAAAAGATTGCAACTAAGATTGCAAAAGGCAGCATAGTGGATGTGATACTTCGCGATGTTACAAAAGCGTTTGATAAAGTTTGGATCACATGTTTAAGCAAAAACTGACAGTTAAACATGGATAAATATCTCGAGGATACTCTGCTGTTATCTGGAAGACAGAAGGGCCACACTTTATAATGTTTGGTACATGGCAGAAGAATTCATAATGGAAGCCGGCGTTAAATAAGGAGGGTGCCTCAGCCTTACCTTCTACCTTTGATATTCCAGGGGCCTCTCTCAGCCAAATTATGAATTTGCGACGTATGTACAGCTTTAGGATGATATCTCTCAAATTGTTTTCAGCAACCGCAGAAATCCGAGAGATATAGCCTTAATGACTATGGGAACGTAATAGAATAAAAACAGACCGAGCCAAATGTAAGATAATCACCATCAATAGAAAAAAATAAGCTAATGTTATTGTAGATGGTGATATATACACAAACGAAACAGAAGGGCGAATCTTCGGACTCAAATGACCAAGAATAACTATAACTCACACACTGAGAAAAATGAACAGGTCAAAATATCCTTCAAATCCTTTTGTAAATTTAAATAACTATCAAAAGACAATAAACGCGAGCTGTACCTCACTCCTGTCGGGCCATTGCTCATGTACCACACAATACCAGTACAGGTGGTGAGCGACGCTTAAATGGTTAGTATCCAAACAGGCCAAAATTGAGCTACTAGGTTCATATGGAGCAAGTCAAGAAACGACAGAATAACGTCAATGGAACTACATAAAAGGTTAAACCTGAGACAAAATACATGAAATAATACACAAACTTACAACCAAAATTTTGACAAAAATAATAGGGATGACCACTGATGAAGAAACTGAAAAAAAATACACTGCCAGACCAAGAAACACAAATAATAAAACATAAACAAACATAAACATGGATTTTAAGGGAATAAGAGGAGAACACAGCTAAATAGCGTACCGAAATTCTACTAAATAATAAAAAGTAGAGATGAATAATACAAAAAGGAATGCAAGAACGTTGTGGTATTATCGTTAAAATGATAAAGGGGTCATTTTTCGGAATTTATGAAATTGTCGAGAAAGTATACGAGAGAGTATATTTAGTTTCGAATCTATGTTATAAATCTTTTAACATTAGCTCATAAAAATGCTATTCCATTTACTTCCCCGACAATTTTAAAAACTCTTCAAAACGATCTTTTTATCATGTACAAAGAAAGATGCCTTTAATTTTCACTTCAACATATATATATTTATATATATATTATATATATATATATATATATATATATATATATATATATATATATATATATATATATATATATATTGATAAATAAACAATAATGTTCTAGTGACGGCGGTTAGGTAAGGGTAATAATAAGAAATCCTTAATCAGCTAGAAAAGTCTCCTGGAGTTCCTCAACCCTCCTTAGGAGCGCCATCATTACCAATGAGCAACCATCCATTTCTTCCAATATATACAAAAGTGCTTTTCAAAAAATTCAGCTCAATTGGGATCTATTAAGGTTTCCTCCAAATGCCCGATGATTTCAAAATTCACCGATAATTATAATTGATATTTCTAATCTAAAACCTTTATAATTCCTTTGCAATCTTTGTTTTGGCAATAGTCAGAAAGCATAATTGAAAGCGAATTTTATTTACAACAAATTTCGTTTATACCATTATTTATAACTTATAGTATTTTACAATGAAAATAATAACACACTGACAACGATGTAATAAATTACCAGATTTTCCTGTTTCATTAGGCCAGTTTTAGGTGCATCTGAGTACTATTTCCTGTGTTCAGTGACAATTTGCACAACGCATTGCTTTACTTAAACGTCCTTGATTAGAATGTTCTGTTATTCGTGTATTAGTTTCACTCCTCTCTCAGCTACGTCGTTGACCACTTCAATAATTTTCAATATCTCTAACTCACATTGGAATTTTGCATCATCTTTTCATGTAGATGGACAGTTCTTAAGAAAATTTGTATTTATTGAAAATCTTGAGAAACATATCTTCGATTTAGCTGAAATAAAGTCCACGAATTATTTTGCTTTTAAATGGTTGAGATATTTACTATAACAATGTATTGTTTTATTCGGTTTTCTACATCGTTTTCTTCTGTAGTCATCATTATATTAGGCATCTTTTTGCTTGAAGTCTATTGAGACTTAATCACCAAAGATTGGCGATTTTTTTCAAAACAGCACTCCTATTTTCTGGATACGGAGCTTTTACAGCCATTGGCGCTCGGAATCAATCTCGTAAATAAAGTCGGATAAGGAAAATGCATATTTTTCTGATTAAATCGTTCTCTTTTTTGGTCAGTTTAAGATATTTTTGAGGATTGATATGATAAAATCGTATATTAAGGCAATTATACTAAATAAAATAACAAAATAAAATATTGTCACGCGCAAAGGAAAAGTATTTTCTCAGGAATATTCTACATAGAAGTTTCGTGAAATCGTCTGGCATCATTTTCCTTAGTAGGGAGGAACTGTACAACGGCCAATTTGTCGTATTCATTGCAAAGATGCCACCACATGTGAAAGTGACGGCACAATAAAGGCAATCTATACTGAGAAAAGAGAAATAACGCTAGAAGAAAAAAGTTTAAATATTCCTGGCCGGGACTAGAACCCGGATCTGCTGATTGCTGGTCAGATGCTCAACCGCTAAACTACCAGTCAAGGTGACTCAAATCCCCCCCAAAGCTATACCCTATCAAACATAATATCTCCCTAGGATAGTAACTTCCAAGGATTTTTATACAATAACTTCTTACCCGCCAGGAATATTAAAACTTTTTTCCCTGGCGTTATTTCTCTCAATGTCATTTTATCTTCCTTTCAAAAAAACTCATGTTCCTTGTCCTATTGCTCATTTGCGTTATATATATATATATATATATATAATATATACGAGGGGCGGTCAATAAGTTTTGCAATTCGGATATATGGAAACGAGATATGAGGAAAAGTGTTTTATTATTTTTGAATATAACTACCCTGGACTTCAATACACTTACGCCACTTGTCCCTGAGGCTTCGAATTCCCGATAACCAGAAATCTCCCGACTGCTGTTCAATCCACTTCTGGACGGCGAGCTGCACATCTTCATCGTCCCCAAACCGTCGTCCACGCAGTGCAGCCTGGAGCTGGCGGAATAAAAAGTAGTTGCTAGGGGCCATATCTGTTTGAGCTCCTCAAATCCGCACTCGCGCAGGGCAACTTGTGCAACTCTGGCATTGTGGACTTTGACGACGTTGAAGTCGATCATGGGGCGTGAGGTTTATAGGGACCCAACGGGCAGAGACCTTGGTCATGGCCAAATTGTCATGGATGATGTCGATAACACTTCCATGAGATATTCCAAGTTCTCGCTCGATTTCTTCGACCTTTACCTGTCGATTTTCGAGGATCATCCTCTTCACACGGGCCACATTGTTCTCGTTGGTCACGTCTGACGGGCGTCCTGGACATGGATTATCTTCAAGGGACTCACGACCATGGCGGAACTCCCTATTTCAGCGATCAATGGTTGCATAGGAAGGGGCGGTGTCGGTGTACACTAATCTCTTTTGCATTCTTGCCTTCCTTGGTCAAAAATTTGATCAGTGCGCGGTGCTCAACCTTCTCCATTGTTGAAAAATTTGTGAGTGACGATCTGCGATCAGCTACTGCTTCTTAAATAGACGAGGCAGGAGCGTGCGGCTTCAGGTCTTGACTTGTCATAACTTGTCCTACACCCCCACACACAGCCATTCCCCTTCCTCTGTTTTGCCATACCAATTCACAAAACTTATTGACCGCCCCTCGTATATATATATATATATATATATATATATATATATATATGTGTGTGTGTGTGTGTGTGTGTGTGTGTGTGTGTGTGAAAAACTCACAAAGTATCGCGTGAGTAAGCAATAAATGCAACAAAGCCCAAAGGGAAAAATAATACGAGGATTCCAAGTACTTTCGAACTTTATTTCGAGTTCTTTATCAAGGAATAACAGAAGTATTGAAAATTGTAATATTTATAAGGATGATAGAGAAGAGAGGGAACGCCCACAATAAAAGCAAAAAACCAATCAACAAAATGAAATAATATGAAATAGAAACCTTAGAAGGAGCGAAGATAAATACAAAATAAGATCAATACAACAGGTAAATTCAAAAGACTAAAGGTTGGCAAGAGGATTAAAATAGCGCCTAGGCAATTAAAGAGGGATATAATCTTAACCAGAGATTAATCCCAGAGATCAGGATCTAAAAACCAAGGTGAAATAAGTACAAATATTCTAAAATTTGACTCAAATGGAAATAAATACAGACAAAAACATAAGTCTAAATAGATGCACACAAAATAAAATTAAACTGTTTATTAAGATTAATATAAATATTGGGTCTCAAATTAAAAGTTTCGACAGTACATTGTGAATATAATTTAAAAAATAACCATCAAGTTTCTATAAGCCAGGACTTAAATTAAAATTTGGAGATTTTCTAATAAAGGTTGATTCAATGATATTTCGGGAAATTGTATCGTTTTTATGACAGATGATTTTAGCAGAATTCCAATCAATTTTATGATTAAGATATGACATATGAACATAAAATGAGCTGCTTTCTTCGCCACGACGGAAATTATATTTATGCTGAGAAATTCGTTTTTTTTAAACATTTATCTGATTGGCCAAAATAATATTTAGTGCAATCGATACATTTTACGCAATATACATTACCAATAGGGGAAGGGACCTTCTTGACTAATAGTTTAGAAATAGTATTATTATAGTTAGAAACTACACAAATGCCTAGAGATTTTAAAATATGAGGGAGAGAAGCAAAGGATGAATTAAAAGAAAGTACAAGAGTATTCTTGTTATTAAAAGGCGCGCCAGGTTCAAAACTATAAAAAGAATTTTTAGCTAACTGAAGGCATTTATCAAGGAAATGAAAAGCATAGCAAAGTTTATGGCCGATGTCAAAAATTTTGCAAACTTCAGAGTCAAAAAAATCAGGACTAACTACATGAAGTGAACGGAGAAACATTGAAATAAAAATATATCTTTTGACTCTAATATGGTGAGAGGAGTAAAGGTGAATATAAGAAGAAACGATAATCACCCCACGCAGTATTTAGCTCTGAGGAGGGTAAACTGGGGGCCAGAAAAAAACAGTTGCCGCCATTTGAGGCCACTCATCCCGCATAGCGGGGTGCTTAGTCCCGTCAGGACGGCGGCCAGGAAAGCAAATCACCGTGCCCCTTATGGGGGTGTCAATCAGAATCACTGCCAACTAATTTATATAAAATGTATGTTGTGGTATTATGTTTACCTTTTAGTTTACTAATGTTTTATTACTGAGCTCAATGGGTACCGAGTGCATGTTGATGGCAAAATGGTTAGGAGTGTTATTGCAAGAATTTTAGGAGCACTAAAATCGTCTGGAGTGCAAATCTTAAAAATGAAGTTCTGTTTACGATTCCTTGCAGGCGCTCTCATTTCATTCTTCAGGATCTGGCAGAAAGGTAATGAAATTCTTATGCAAATATGGTTGATTTATAAACACTATCTGTTGTTCAAGGTATTTATTTTTGAACATAACTCCTCAAAAACATCTAAGTTACGTTTTGTATTATAACGTCCTGTATCCTTACGTCGCAATTTCTTTTTGCAAAAATTCAAAATTATACGTCATTTTTCCTTTCTCTATGTCATTTTTTTCTCGTTGCTATTGCGCTTTAAATTCCAGAGTAAAAGTCACTTTTCCAACGAACTTTCAAATATGATATTCACTAAATCAGTATCAATGTTCCAGGACAATTTTGCTTAAATGGTGGCTAAGTTGGCAAAGCCCATCAATGCTGGACCAGGGCTGAGTATGTGTAAATGATCACTTTGTGGAATTTCTCTTCCTATGGAGACTTTTCTCTTAACCTCCCAAGTCATTGGAACCTCGTATCTAATTTCTATGTACCATTTTTTTCTCTTCTTCTTATAAAATGGTTACAACAGAGGGCAATAGTGGGACATTATATTTATGCGTAAAATGCGTAAAATGTATCGATTGGCTCTAAATATTACTTTAGCCAATCAGGTAAATGTTTAAAAAAAACGAATTTCTCAGCAAAACTATAATGTTTGTGGTCGTGAAGAAAGCAGCTCATTTTATGGTTATATGTCATATCTTAATCACAATAGTGATTGGAATTCTGCTAAAATCATCTGTCATAATAACCTTGCAATTTCTCGAAATATCATTGAATCAACCTTTATTAGTAAATTCCCAAATTTTAATTTAAGTCCTGGCTTATATAAACTCGATGGTTATTTTTTAAATTATATTCACAATACACTGTAGAAACTTTTAATTTGAGATTAAATATTTATATTAATCTTGAATAACTATTTAATTTTTATTGGTGCATCTATGTAGCCTTATGTTTATGTCTGTGTATTTATTTATTTTCGTTTGAGCCAATTCTTTAGAACATTTGTACTTATTCTACTTAGTTTTTCAATCCTGACCTCTCATGTTAATCATTCGCTCAGATTTTCTCCCTCCCTAATTGCTAGTTGGTATTTTAATCCTCTTGTCAACCTTTAGTCTTTTGAATTTACCTGATTTAATGATCTTAGTTTGTATTTATCTTCGCTCCTCCTAAGGTTTCCCTTTCATAGTAATTCATTTTGTTGATTGGTTTTTTGCTTTTTTTGTGGGCGTTCCCTCTCTTCTCTATCATCCTTATAAATATTACAATTTTCAATACTTCTGTTATTCCTTGATAAAGAACTCGAAATAAAGTTCGAAAGTACTTGGAATCCTCGTATTAATTTTCCCTGTGGGCTTTGTTGCATTTATTGCTTACTCACGCGATACTTTGTGAGTTTTTCATATATATATATTATATATATATATATATATATATATATATATATATATATATATATATATATATATATATATATTTATATATATATTTAGTTATACCACGTAGGAAAAAAAAATTTTTATTTGAAAATGTTAAGATAACGAAAATAGTAGCTCCAATCACTCTTTCTTTTTCCCTACGTGGTATAACCAAATACTTATTCACATGTCTTTTTCAGCGAGCTTCGAAGTCGGGCCAGAATTACTTCTCCTGCTGGAGGTTTTGCCCTGCTTCTTAAATTTTGTCATGGTCCTTGATAGGGTAGCTCTCAACAACCCAAGGAGTTTAGCTGTTCTGGTGACGGAAGCTCCTGCAATTCGAGCTCCAACACTTTGCCCTTTTTCAAACTCAGTGAGGTCACGCATTTTAGCATCTATACCAAGATCTGGGAAAGAAATACAAATAATCATTAATATCATAAATAAAACTATGTATCTATAATAAAAACAAAACACTCGCAATGAAATTTGAATGGATATTAGTAATATAATGGCTCATTGAAAAATTGGTGTTAAATTTCTACTGTTCCAATTATTTTGTCCGACCCCTGTGTATGTATGTATGTATATATATATATATATATATATATATATATATATATATATATATATGCAACGAAATTTACAAGGTAAAGGAAACGATTATTCCCAGTATGTTCAAACTCTATTTCAAGTTCAATGTATTGATAGCACACTTGAAATAGTGTTTTAAAATAATCGGAATGTTCGTCTCCTTTTCCTTGTGGGTTTATTTGCAACTATGACTTCCTCACGCACTAATTTGTGATTTTCACACACACACGCGCGCATATATATATATATATATATATATATATATATATATATATATATATATATATATACGTTGCGGTCGTTAATCTGTGATATTCCAGCTAGCACTCGAACCTGTCTTATTTCGAAAAAATGTAATCGTTTTTTGAGCGAGGACAAGGGCGCTATAACTACAATTACCGTATTCCGAATGTGTTTAAATCAGCAGCGAGATGTTTCCTGAACGTGTCGATTACACTTGTCCAAATCAACTCCAGCAACAGCTATAATTTAGCCCAATTTTACCAATGGAGTGTAATTTTGATGCAAGATCAGCTATGAAATATTTGCGATGCCAAAATAAAAATTGATGATGTTTGATCAGAGGTGATCAAAGTTTCTATGTGTGAGTGCTTGCCTCTTGCAATTGTGTGTTTTCTCTGTATCTCTCTGTCATTCATTTTCATTTGTAATTATGTACTCGTATTATTGCCGGTAAGTAATTTTACGGATGCTGTTTTAATAGAAAATGCGGGTTTGTGTGCGCGTGGAGAATACGTTCATATCTGCCATTTGATACTTATGTGAACTACTTTTTATATGAAAGAGAGATGAATAAAAAAAATGAAAAAAATATACTCTCTTTTTACAATGGGAAGTTCAATTGTAGTGAAGACGAATATCTGAGTGAGATTTAAAGATCGAGGATATATTGAATCAAAATGGCTATTCAGTTACATTTAATGTTTATTTATAAACCTATATGGCATGTATAGATCTATGTATAGTCAGATGTGTATGTATCGATTGTGAAAATGGTATAAATGTGTAATGACATGTCAGTTCCAAACTCTGTAATTCAAACGTTTTGAGAGACATGGTGGAATTGATAAACATTTCAAGGATGGTGAATTGCAAACAGGAATATTCTTTTTTTTCAAGGAGCGGCAGCTGGTCTTTAAGAGAGGGAGGGCGGGGTGTCGGTGAACTAAGGATATAACACTAACTTAACTACATTAACTTGAGTGAGTTTGTTTCACTCAGTTCCCCTTGCCACAAGCAAGTCATTGGTAATATGAGGATTGTTAGGAAGGAAGAAAAACTAGTGAAAGAACGAAAGCATTAAAAAGGTTAAGCAAATGTAGAATAAACAAATCTATATAGTAACAGGGTAGTAATATTCTACACTCATCTACAATTCTGAAGATGAAATTTACACCATGAAATTCGTATTTCGGTAGAACAAACTCTCATTTTTTATCATTTGTGTCTCAAACAAAATCAGGCAGCTCACGGAGATTTTTTAATTTCTTAAATAATTCATCCAATTTTATCATTCATTTACATCGAAGCTGCCCTCGTTTTTTGTTTCTAGTCTCAAATTGTGCCCACTTGTACTTAAACGCCTTCGAGTGGTAGATCGGACCTCGTTTAGAACTTGTTTTATTGATAAATGGCCGGATCGAAGATATCCTGCCGAGGCCAACTCGCGGTAGATATTTGGTATCTAACCTAACACCTAACTTAATCTAACTTATACTAACCAACATAACGAAACCTAACTTAACCTAGCTCAACCTAACTTAAAACAAACCTAACCCAAACTTACCTAATATAGCTGATCTAAAGGTCTTTGCTAGTCTTGATTCTATAACTTAGAATAAAATATTTGTCAGTTGGCTACGGCGAGTTGACTCATCGCCAAATTGGTTTGCGCTAAGTGGGCGTAGAGATTTAGCTCTAAATATCCAGTTTGTGTGAAGAGCAATATTTTTCTGGTCCTCGAAGCTTCACCAGGTAACAGTGACCAACCCTCAACTTTCCTTAACCTTCTTCGAAGGATAGAGCGCACTATTTTATCTACTTGTTTCATAAGGTCCTACTTGCCACAAGTAATTTCCTCTTGGCTTCTCGAGATAATTGCCCTTCACACATTTTCACATCCTCTAACTTCCCTGATTTATGATTCCATATGGATAAAAATCCGTTAGCATTATTTCCCTATGAAAATATTTTGCTTTGTGTGAATAAATAATGAATAAATGAAGTAAGATTTTCTTTCAACTATTTGAGACATGCGTATCACATCTACATTTTCCCATCCCTAACTTCACCTCTTCCTTTACAAAATCTACATTAGAAAATCTGGCAAAGATTCCTCCCTATTATTTGGGCTATGATGATAATAAGAATAAGTATAGCATGATAAAAAAGAAGAAGAAAAAAGAATTGGAAAAGAAAGACGATAAGAAGAAGAAAAAGGAGGTGGAGGAAGAGGAAGAAAAAAAAAATAGCCTTTGTTCTCTTTGTTCTAACCACTCCTCCCATTTTCAAGCCAATGTACATCGAAGAATATCTTTTCAAGTAAATAAGTCGGCTTTGTTTTTGTCATCGTAATAATTAAGGATTATTTATTATAAGAGCAATAAATTTCCGTTTAAGCTACTCTATATTTACAATGTTTAAATTGAAAATTATGTAGTTACATTAAAACTTTATTATTTTAGTCAAATTAATACTGTGAGAACGACGAAGTCATAGTGCAGGTCAATTAATCAAACAGGTTTCTTAATATTACGTTGAATTCCGTTCTCACAAAGATGAATTAATCTTAATATAGCAAATTATTTAGCCGATTAACCTCTGCTGAATAGGATTTTTCACTTACCCGTACGCACAAAACAGACAGACAATCAGAAATATAAAAGGAGAAGAAAAGTTATTGTTTGTGCAAAAAATTAATTTAAGATTGAAAAGTCGTGAAGTTTACCCTAATAACATTTGACCTAATGACTATGATCATAGAGAGCGAAAATGATAGCATTATCACAACCCCTGTTTCGTATCATTTTCTTTCATAGTCATCATTTCCATAACAAACCCTTTTTAGTAAATATCAATCACGTGTATCATTTATTGTTCGATTACATACTACACACAAACACACATATATATAAATATATATATATATATATATATATATATATATATATATATATATATATATATATATATATATCAATGGAATTAAAAAGATAGTTAGAAGAAGAGAAAGTTACCAAAGGAAATTACTTAAGGCAAAATACACAACAATGGTCTTCAACAAAATTTGCATATATATATATATATATATATATATATATATATATATATATATGTGTGTGTGTGTGTGTGTGTGCGTGTGCGTGTATGTATACGATAAGGCCTAATATGTCAAGTCATAGTTAACGAGCATTTTTATATTTGATTTAAAATACCATATTTAATATCAACTCTAATTTGCAAGAGCTATATTTTATATGGAATTTTATGTTTGCGAGAGATTCCCCTCAAATATGCAATTTTCCTTTCAGAAAAATGGAAAATTACACTAGAGTCGAAATATACAGACAAATTGCATATAGATATCTACGAGTATATCCAATAATTTAATCTATAAAATTGATGGTTACAAAGAATTGATATCTGGCAATGATATTTGGCGAAATAACCAAGATAGATTTCTGCCGTGATCATCACATCGACATGTCTATAAACACGTTACAGAGATTAGAGATCGACTAATGTACCCAACTGGAATCTAAGAAAGTGTTTTGCAGATGATAAGCGTGTATGTGTGTATTGTGTTTCTGTGTGTTCAGTAGGTATAATCGACCAGTGAATTTAACTTAGATGTATTTGTGTGGAGTAAGAGTAGGACCGGAAAAATATATCATGTCATTACCCAGATGTAATGCACTCCAAGAAGTAGCGGCGACACCATCAATAACATCAGCAATAATGTTTCTTTAGTTATTATTTATTTAATATAAATGTATACAACTAAGGTTTTCTAAAAGAAATTAGTTCTTTAAGGCGTGAAAGTGTGCAAAAGATTCCTAGACCAAGTAGGCAAAAGTGGATACTACGAAGGGGTCTAGGAACCGAGGGGCACGTTCCTCTGCTCTACCTCATCTCGTTCCACAAGACGGGGCCACCTAAATATTAATTCAGAAATAGGTCTATCAACACCAGACCCTCGAACTTGTAACATTTATGAACACTTCCCAAGACAATGGTTGCTAAATATATGACCCGAATTAAAAGAAATGTATTGATATAGTCCGCTCCGTAAACCTGTCTGTTGCAGGGGCCAAATTTGAGTCGCTCGTCTGTCAGACACTGACGATAACCGCGCGCCTTATCAACAAGGGCATTGACAGCACAAAAGAGAGGCAAGAACTAATTAAAAGACAAAGAAAACCTCTAAATATGTATAATGTCCATTTGACACGCAAAATGACTTTAATAATGTCTAAAAGTTGATTCTGCAGTAACATTTAATATTATTAGAACGAATAGGAATTTAGATTTTATATGCCATGTGTATTTATGGTACAGCATGAATATGCTGAATTTAAGGAAGCGCGTAATATTCTAGGTGTAGTGAAGTTGTCCCAAACGCTATGAATAGTAAAGGGAAGAAACCATAACTTAAATTTTCATTCTTTCAATATATATATATATATATATATATGAAAATTAACTCACAGAAATATGAAAAGATGAATCTAAACACTTTCGAACTATATTTGCAAGTTCATTTTCAAGGAATAGCATGAAAATGGAGAAGACAACCTTATATAGGGTACAAAGATACGAAGGGAACACACATCACATAGTACAAACCAATGGAACAACACAATAACAAGACAGAAAAATACCAATAAAAAGATCCTTAGGCAACTAATAACGGACATATGCGTCCCAAAAACGATATCCACCTAACAACGCCGTGTATATGAATGGAAATGGTGGGTAAAAAAAACAAAAACATTTAAAGGATTATCATTAGAACGAAAACATTTAGGGCTAAGAGTTAATCCACGATCCTAGCAGAGACACGTGGTGGGGGAGGCAATGCGAATGATATTACACTAATAAAGAGTGACATAACATAACATAATTTCACGGATGACAAAAGCCACAAGGACCTATCAAAGGTCATCCGCATCCGTCAAAACCCACCCACAAAAAGCACCATCGCCAGAAGAAGACAAAATCAAAGTCCCCAACAATATAATATAACAGATGACAAAGGCTACAAGGGCCCATCATAGGTCATCCGAGTCAAACGGCCTCTTTTCTAAGGCACCCAAACTCCCAAGAAAACTACATCAAGAGGATTGCGTCCAGAAACAAGAGTATCACCAATCAAGGCTTGTCAAGAACTTAATCATGCAGCTATAGATATATACAAACAATATTAATATATACAAAACTTAGAAACCATCACAACCTTCCCTCTCCATAAACTCATCCAACCTACTCTTAAATACATTTAAATTTGGACTACCTACTACCCTCCGCGGCAATTTGTTCCAGAAGTCTGCCACTCTATTGGTGAAAAATATTTTCTTGAATCCAACCTACCCCCTTGCTTTTTAATTTTCAAGTGGTGACCTCTAGTCCGATTTCCATCATCTAACTCAAAAAACTTGCTAACATCCAATTTATCTATCCCAGAAAATTTTTTAAAGAGCTCAATCATATCCTCTCTCACACACCTCCTTTCGAACGAGAACATATTTAATGCTCTCAGTCTATCTATATATTAAAGGTGCCTCAGGGAAGGAATAATATTTGTTGCCCTAGGTTGCACTGACTCGAGAAGGTTAATATCGTGTCTAAAATGTGGGGACCATGCCTGTATACAGTACTCTAGATGTGGCCTAACATAAGAGTTATAGAGTTTAAGAATAACCTTCCTTACTTATGTAACTGACATTTCTCTTAATGAAACCCAGCACTCTATTTGCCCTATTTCTTGCTTCAATACACTGCTTAGAAAATCTTAATGACTTATCTATTACTAGTCCTAGATCTGTCTCATCCTCTACTGAGCTCAGCCAATGCCCATCCATTTCATAGTTAAATTCTCTATTATCTTTTCCCATGTTAATAACTTTGCACTTATCAAGGTTGAAAGTCATTTGCCACTTATGTGCCCAGGATAATAATTTATTTAAATCCCCCTGCACTTTAAAATTATCATCCATATCTTTAACTACAGCTGCTAATTTGGTATCATCCGCCAAAAATGACAATTTATTATTAACTGCCTCCCTAAGATCGTTTATATAGATGACAAATAATAATGGACCGAGAACTGATCCCTGAGGAACCCCTCCACTCTGACTTTACACCATTTAGCACCACCCTTTGCTTCCTGTCTTTCAGTCACTCAGCTATTTAATTTAAAACGCCCCCACATATCCCAATCATTTTTTAATTTATGAACTAGTCTCCTATGTGGTACCTTATCAAATGCTTTACTAAAATCCAAGTAAATTACATCTACATTCTCTCCCTTATCTACTTGATTTGTTACGAACTCCAGAAAGTCTAGTTAATTAGTCAAACATGATCTACCTGATCTAAACCCATGCTGAGCATCGCTGATTAACTCCTCCTTCTCTAGATGTTGGCAAATCCCTTTTCTAACTATTTTCTGAAGAATTTTACAGACTACAGGAGTTAGGCTAACCGGTCTAAAGTTATTTGGATCCTCTTTACTACCCTTCTTGAAAATGGGGACTACATTCGCTCTCTTCCAATCATCGGGTATTTCTCCATATTCCAGTGACCTAATATACCACTTTTCCAGAGCTATTGAGATACTTTGTCCCCTTTCTTTAAGTATCCTAGAATGAATATTATCAGGGTCGGAGGTCTTAGTAGCATCTAACTCACCTATTAGTCTTTTTATCTTCCTCCAATCCACACTAATGGTAGTAAACACCTCTTTCCCTGACCCATGAGTACTATACATAAGACTATTTACTTTCTCCTTTGTAAATACTGATGCAAAATGACCATTTAGTACCTCAACTATTTCCTCATCAGTTTCTCTCACAACCCCTTCTTATTTGATAGGTCCTATTTTAACTCTGCCAGACTTGTTATTAATTTTATAGTAACTAAAGAAATTTCTAGGATCTTTGTTGCTATCCTGAGCTAATTTAATTTCTGACTCCCTTTTGTTCTTCTCTATAATCTTATTTAACTCATTCCTAGCCATTCTATAATCACTCAAATTTTGAATATTATTTTGTACCTGTAATTTTTTATATGCCCTTTTCTTCTCTGAAATTTGTCTAGCTATCTCCTGATTCCACCATAATGGTTTCCTACTTTTGTTCCTAATAGCCTTCATTGGGATACATTGCTCTTGGACTACATTTATGATATGCTTGAAAGTATCCCACATCCAATAAGCATATACAACCTCTGAATTCTACATCCCAGTCTACCAAATTTAGCAAGCTTCGAAGTTTTACATAATATCCCTTATGAAAATTTGGAACTTTTACAGCATTCTCGGTTAATTACCCTTCTCAATTCCCCAGTTAAAACGAACTATCTTATGGTCACTATTTCCCAATGCCTCCCCAACAGTCAATTCTTGAACTAAATGATTACTGTTAGAAAGTACTAAATTTAATATATTGTCCCCCCTCGTTGGCTCATTAACAAATTGATTCAAAAAATTATCCTTAAAGCATTCTATGAACCTGCCACTTGTTCTATCCCTACCTATCATATTTTCCCAGTCCACAGAGTTTAAGTTAAAGTCCCCAATAATAACTGCATCTGTTTCACATTTCTTACTTATTTCCCTTATCATTTGTTCATCTATATCATCAGTCTGCCCAGGTGGTCTGTAAAAAGCTCCCAAATGCACCATTCTATTTTTACTGAACCTAATATCTATCCAAAGTGACTCAACTCCATCCTGCTTTATTGAAGTATTTAAACTTGAAACAATGTTGTTTTTTATATAGATAATTATTCCTCCACCAATCCTACCTGTCCTTTGACTAATGTACATATTATAGCCCTGTAAATCAAATTCACTTATAGTGTCACTAAATTCTACTTCATTAACCCATGATTCAGTAACACATAATATATCTATATCCTCATTGCTAATATAACTAAATAGCTCATCCTTCTTGTTTCTAAGACTATGAGCATTTGTATAGAAACAATTTAACCCCCCTATCCCTGAAGCACCTCTTGAAACCTGAATGACCTCACCTCTATCGCCTTGGAACCTATTTCTGTTATCTGCCAAGTCCATTCTACTTTCAGTACTATAATGTCCTCTCATAATTCCCTGACCACTATTAGTATCTAGTTTCCCGCCCGGAAAGACCTAATAACACGATCATACTCCTCCCACAACACATCTACCCCCCTCCTACTCAAATGCAGTCCATCAATCGCATACATTTCTTTCATTCCAACAAACCTATCCCACACATCCACAAACATGACACCTTCCATCTCACACATCTTCCTCACATAATCATTCAGCCCAATCGCACGATACATCCATTCTAGCCCAACATCCATTCTTGGAAGCACACCTGTCACAACACCTTTCGTTCTACTTTCTTTCACCTTTTCAATCAACCTATTGTACCTCTCACGTAGCTCACATGCACCCACTTTCTTCACATCCTTCACTCCTACATGTGTAATCACAACTGCATTCTTTGCACAGCCAGACACCTGCTCCTCATACCTATCAGACAGATCTCTCACTCCAGCACCCGGCAAACACACCCTCAAACCATTAAATCTTCTTGCATTCAACTTCCTATCTAAATATCTAACTCGCGAATCACCCATCACAAGCACTTCAGTCAGACTCCTATTGCTAACCCCCACAGACCTAACTCCATCCCCACTCCTATTCTCATTCAAACTACCAGTCACTCTACCTCCACCCCCACCCTCATCAATCATATCACTTCCAGTTACTTTCTCTCTTAGGGCACTGAATCTATTAGTCAAGCTAATAGGTTCTGTGTCCCTCTGACTAACACACCTATTCTCCCCCTGGCTAACCACCTCAACAGAGGCAACCCTATTCTCACAAAGAACAGGATAAGCCTCCCTAGCTACACGTTTCCTAACCCCTCTCCACTGTCCCCCATCCTCCCTAGGCCTATTTCCACCTAATCTAAGGGGGCTAACTTCACTATCCCTAGAACTATCTTATCCTACCTCCTCCACCGGCCCTCTACTTTCACCTGAAACTTCTAACTGGCCTACTTCACCACCTAACCTATTCCCAGCCCTAGGCCTAACACTAAGTTCCCTCCTGAGCTCAGCAACTAACCACTCCAGCCTACATATCCTGTCTAAATCCTGCATTCTTATCCCCTCTAAATCTAGAATGCATTCACGCAGCCCACATACAACACATGTATACCCCTCACCAACTACACCACAACCAATGCATACATTCCGACACTCATGCTCACTTTCATCCCCAAACTCCATCACTTATTTAAACAAAGAAAGAACTTAAGTAGTAATAAGAAAAAAAAAGAGCAACTTAGCTTTCGCTGACTCTGTGACGGAAAAAAAACTAGAAAAATCCGAAAAATGAATCAACAGGCTACATTATGAAGTTATTTAATTAAGTACAAGTTTTTCTAAAACAGCGTCGAGTTTAAATAAGCCAGGGGAGATACTTATATTAGGCAAAATGCCAATTAATGAACACTCGACAATATTTCTTTTGTGAAATCAGCGGAATGATAAAGGAATTTTGAGGAGTTACAGTCAATGGGGTGGTTATTTTCGGATAAATGTAAAAATAAAGCCAAAGAAATATAATATCATCAATGTAACGGTACTATACAATAGGAAATCGATGATTTTGGGCAAGAATAACGTCTTAAAAAATTCCGTATATAAATTAGAGAGGGTGAAAGATGAACAACCCCCCCATCGGAAGATCAAATTTTTGAAGGTAAAATCTGTCATTAAATGAAAATTTTCAAGTTTTAGCACAAAGAGAAATAAGCCTTAGAAAAGTATTGACCGGTACAGGGAGATCTAAATTATATAATTTATCACAAAAGAGAAGAAGAAGATCGTCTAAAGGAACTTTAGTAAACAAAAAACAGACATCGAAGCTGACAAGAATGAAATTGTTAGAGTAAGGTATTGTTTTAAGCTTCTCTATAAGTTCACAACTATTTTTAATATGAGATTGGGAGATGGACCCCACAAGCGGGGATAAGTGATTCACAAGCCATTTCGATAAGGAATATGAGCAGCTCCTAACGAACTTATAATGGGGCGCATAGGATTATTGGGTTTGTGAGTTTTTACCAAACCGTACATATATGGAAGAGAAGCGTTGTTAGATTTCAATTTAGTAATTAAATCGGGAATTTTTTTTAAAAGGGATCGAATATTTTTATGAAATTTACTGTTAGTAGTTAATGTAGGGTCTTTTTGTAGGACATCATAAGTAGATTCATCTTCTAATAATAAGGTTATTTTTTCAATATAGTTCACTTTGTCCATAATAACAACGTCACCAGACTTCTCTGTTTTCGTAATATGTATATAGGGATTTTTTTGAAGATTAGATATAGCACGGTAAAAACGCAGATGATAATTTAAATGGGTAGGCTTAGATAAACACTGATAAACATAAGCCTTGGCGGTCGAAATTAAATCCCTAGGGACATCGCAATATTTTTCCAAATGAGCAAAGCTTTGAGCAATAGACACAGCAGATGGTATAGAAGGAATGGTGAATTTCAACCTAAATCCAAGGGCAGCAGTAGTAGTTGCGTCGAGATCTTGATTGGAGAGGTTGACGACTGTTTCTGGTCGACTATTCTTGGTCCAACTGATATTTGATATGAGATGTTGTAGTTTGCAATCAAATTTATCCCGCAAATTCGAACAGTTTCTTCGAAGGGTACCAAAGATGAAATCTTGGATCAATCCAGACCAAAGACAAGGAATATTAGAGGTAAAAATATGACGTCGTGAATTGACGTTTTTGAACGCAATCGAATTTTCGTATTTTAAGAGTAAAATGCGTTTAGAGAGAAGAGTGCGTTTAATTTCTCCGAAGGGAGAGCCACCAATTTCCATGTATATGTTACCAATGAAACATGTAGGTATGAATTTTTCCCTTAGACACTTCTTGAAGAAAATAAGGTTGATCTTCATGTGATGGTCACGGAGCAAACTTGCACGATACCCTTTAACAATAGGTTTCAAGGCAGGGAATAGTTGGTAGAAACGACGGAAGAAAAAAGCATAGTTGAAGAGACGCGTGGGATCCATAGTAATAATGAAAAAACTCACAAAGTGGCACGTGAGGAAAGCAATCGCAAACTACAACATCTCATATCGAATATCAGTTGGACCAAGAATAGTCGAGCAGAAACAGTCGTCAACCTCTCCAATCAAGATCTCGACGCAACTACTACTGCTGCCCTTGGAATTGGGTTGAAATTCTCCATTCCTTCTATACCATCTGCTGTGTCTATTGCTTACAGCTTTGCTCATTTGGAAAAATATTGCGAGGTCCCTAATGATTTAATTTCGACCGCCAAGGGTTGTGTTTATCAGTGCTTATCTAGGCCTATCCACTTAAATTATCCTCTGCGTTTTCACCGTGCTATATCTAATGTTCAAAAAAATCCCTCTATACATATTACGAAAGCAGACAAATCTGGTGACGTTGTTATTATGGACAAAGTGAACTATATTGAAAAAATGAACTTATTATTAGAAGATGAATCTACTTATGATGTCCTACAAAAAGACCCTACATTAACTACTAACAGTAAATTTCATACAAATATTCGATCCCTTTTAAAAAAAATTCCCGATTTAATTACTAAATTGAAATCTAACAACGCTTCTCTTCCATATATGTACGGTTGGGTAAAAACTCACAAACCCAATAATCCTATGCGCCCCATTATAAGTTCGTTAGGAGCTGCTCATATTCCTTATCAAAATGGCTTGTGAATCACTTATCCCCGCTTGTGGGGTCCATCTCCCAATCTCATATTAAAAATAGTTGCGAACTTATAGAGAAGTTTAATACAACACCTTACTCCAACAAATTAATTCTTGTCAGCTCCGATGTTTGTTCTTTGTTTACTAAAGTTCCTTTAGACGATCTTCTTCCTCTCCTTTGTGATAAATTATATAATTTAGATCTTCCTGTACCGGTCAATACTTTTCTAAGGCTTATTTCTCTTTGTGCTAAAAATTGTAAATTTTCATTTAATGACAAATTTTACCTTCAAAAATTTGGTCTTCCGATAGGGGGTTGTTTATCTCCCACCCTCTCTAATTTATATATGGAATTCTTTGAGACGTTATTCTTGCCCCAAATCATCGATTTTCCTATTGTATGGTACTGTTACATTGATGATATTATATGCCTTTGGCCTTCCTCAAAAGATATTCACAATTTTCTATGTAATCTTAATTTTCTATTCCCTTCTATTAAATTTACCGTTGAAATTGAGGAAAATGGGACTCTTCCTTTTCTTGACCTTTTGATACATAGGACGTCGTCAGGTTTTAAATTCTCTGTTTATCGCAAACCGTCCAACTCCAGTTCATATATTCATTTTTATTCTTATCACAGTGTTAAAATTAAAATATCCGTATTTACTTCTATGTTTCTGCGTGTATTACGCCTTGTTAGTCCGGAATTTTTGGATAAGGAATTGTCCAATATCTTGGAAATAGGTAAAAAACTTTGTTACCTTCGTCAATTTTTGTATACTTCATTAAACTTTGCAAAGAGAACTTTTTATCGAACTGATAACCCACCGGTTTTCAATTACAAAAATTGTCTTATCTTGACATACTTTGAACCATTTTTTGGTCTCACCCGTATTTTTAAGCAACTTAATATGTCTGTAAATTTTAGATATGAATCCACTTTATATAAAATGTTAGTACACAATAATACAAGGAAAAAAGGTGAAGTATATTCTATAGAATGTTCTATTTGCAATTTACCTTACTTCGGGCAAACTGGTAAATCATTATCTACTAAAATTTACCAATATAAGTATAATATTAGAACAGGTGAACTAAACAGCGCTTTATTTTTACATTTATCCGAAAATAACCACCCCATTGACTGGAACTCTGCAAAATTCCTTAATCATTCCGCTGATTTCACAAAAGAAATATTGTCGAATGTTCATTAATTGGCATGTTGCCTAATATAAATATATCCCCTGGCTTATTTAAACTCGACCCTGTTTAAAAAAACTTGTACTAAATGAAATAACTTCATAATGTATACTGTTGTCACTCTTTATTAGTGTAATATCATTCGCATTGCCTCCCCCACCACGTCTCTCTGCTAGTATCGTGGATTAACTCTTAGCCCTAAATGTTTTCGTTCTAATGATAATCCTTTAAAATGTTTTTGTTTTTCCCCCCATCATTTCCATTCATATACATGGCGTTGTTGTGTGTATATCGTTTTTGGGACGCATATGTCCGTTATTAGTTGCCTAATGAATATTTTATTGGTATTTCTCTGTCTTGTTATTGTGTTTTTCCATTGGTTTCTACTATGTGATGGGCGTTCCTTTCGTATCTTCGTAACCTATATAAGGTTGTCTTCTCCATTTTTATGCTATTCCTTGAAAATGAACTTGCAAATATAGTTCGAAAGTACTTGGATTCATCTTTTCATTTTCCTGTAGGTTAATTTTCATATTATTGCTTTCCTCACGTGCCACTTTTTGGTTTTTTTTATTATATATATATATATATATATATATATATATATATATATATATATATATATATATATATATATATATATATATATATATATATATATATATATATATATATATATATATATATATATATATATATATATATATATATATATATATATATATATATATATATATATATATGAAGAGAGAGAGAGAGAGATGGGGGGAGAGAATTGTGCTGATGGTCCGATTCTTTGGAAAGCACAAGCTGTGTATGAAGATTAAAACGAACATGTCGTATGTGAACACTTATTCCAAATATTTGATCATTTCGTACATCTGTGTACATCTTCGGAATTTTTTTATGTTACAAAATATACTACAAAATGAGCCGTGTATGTTAGAGATCCATCGGTATAGTGAAACAAACGCGATGTTTCCTGCTCCTGCATTGGAGTTGAAAAAGCTTTACACAGGTGGCCTGGCAGTCTGCACATACAAAATTGGTGTACGAAGGAGGATCTAATGTCATCTGGGTGTTTTTATTTTGTGCTAAGAAGTATTCAAGTAGCTAAATTACTAAGAGAAAAGAAATGAAAATTACATTGAGAATATCTATTAAAGACTGCTGAATGTACTTCTTTTTATCAACATACCCTCATCGGATTAACAACATTTGTATGAAGACTGCCAGCCTAGGTACGTAGGCAAAATCACTCTCCAGCTCCAATTAAGCATCATCAAACCGTGTTTTCTCTCACTATACGAATAGATCGCTAACCAGCCTAGAGTTTTCAATAAGAAACCGCGTTGTATCTTGCACCCCGCTCATTTCAGCCGGAGAGTTCTATTATCCTTTCGTATTTGTGCGCAACAGTCACGTTTTCGATATTTGAAGTCATTATACATTAAGAAACTATTGCCTAAACTTAATTATCAACAACCTTCATACTCTTATTAATCATTTAAACTGAACCAACCAACTTGTTCACATATATTACGATCTTCTCTATATTATTACTGTCCGATATCCACCACCATTTTAGTTCGGGTTACACAACAGGTAAGCTAACCTGTCGTATATGCATGCGTTTATTTGTTCTTGTTCAGTTTTTTTTCATTTTCACTCGTTTTTATTCACTTGCACTGGATTTTTTTACTGTGATTTTCTAATTGTAAATAAAATAATTCCAAATTCTCATTTTAATGTGGATTGTGTCATTTATCAGATACTTGCCAAGATGCACATACACAAATGTACGAAACGTTCTAATGATGTATATATATATATATATATATATTTATATTGTGTATATGTATTGGCGTTGAAACTAACAGATTAGACGCTAAAGGTTACCAGGAAACGAATAGAGTTTCCTTGGTACTGATTATTACCAAATATTCCACTTAATATTGCTACAACACTAATAGTGTTGCTCAGCTGAAACTGATACTAAACGAATTTGAATAGTAAGTAAAATTTAGTGAGCAGTTTTTATTTATTATTTATTTGAGGAATATCACACAGAAAATGGTTACATTAGCGAAAATGAAAATCAGAGGAGAATACTTACATACTAGAGACAGGTCGGGAGCATAGCTCTCCTGCGACGACCACACTCGTGCAAGGTAGAAAAGTCCCTTTGTAAAATTTAAATTTAACCTAATATTTGATTTAATATTCCATTGGTAGTTACAGAGGCTGGGCGAATTAGAGAAGACCAGTTGTTTCTACTATCCTATTTTTTTTTAGTTTATACAGAAATAAGTCTCCAACTGTCAACAAATTGTGTTTCCATGCATTGTAGACACCTTATAACTGACGTTAAACTTATATTATTCTCTTTTTTCGGATATATGTATTGATACATGGCAAAATGAGAGACATTTTAGGTTTTCCATGAGGGAAAATTCATGGAGAGCCGACGGTTGGAGGTTAGGTCACGAAAATTATTGAGTTGTATGATTTGAAATTCAGTGGCCCAGATGGATCGCAGGGCATTTAAACGCATTGTGGTAAAAAGGCATAAAGACATCTGTAATATTAATTGAATATTTAAAGTATAAACCGACGCTTTAATTCCAGCTGTCTGAACAACACCTCAAAGTATGGTGGATAAAGCATGGTGGATAAGCCGTCTTGCTGTAGCGGCACAGAGTAAGGTTAACACTCAGAAGATTTGTCACTGTTGAGTGACCGGGCCTCTCTACAATACAAACATTGTTCCCCCATCGAAAAGTGGTCTGCCAAGAGGATAATGCATCAATTTATACCACTAGAATTTTTAAAGCCCAATCCAAAGAGGAAACCGAGAAGTGTAGCATATAAAAATACCATCCACAGTCGGTGGATCGTAACATTATCTCTGGTTTGTAATGGAACGAGATTTAGAAAACCGCTTTCCTCCGACAGGTTCGCTCCAGAAACTAGTAGTCTTTGCTTCAGGAATGTTTTTCTAAATTTCAGTAACCCTAATCAAAAAGCCGCCGTATGACTTAATTTCCCGATACATTCAAATAACTAATATTGTCAAAGGAGAAAGAACTTCAAACCAAATAATAAAGCTTGATTTAACATTGTGTTACCATTATTTTGTCGGCACCATGTACTAGATAGATAGAAGCTAGTAGCAATTAAGCAACAAGTTTATGAACGATAGTAGAAGAAAAGGTACATATACGGATAATCATGCCTCCATTTGGGATAGTAATAGGTTGATAGCATGCGAATGCTAGTTGTGTAGATACATGTAGCTCAGGGGATTGAACGTACGTCAATGACAATGGATATAGGTAGCTTCCAAGCCATTGCTCGTACTAAAACTTAACTAAAAGTACCATACATGTGTATCATACAAGTTTACCATACAATTTTACTATAAATATGAAAAATAAAGTGTACTAAATTTGTGTACTACACTTGCCTACCCTTCATGTGCATCACATGTGAAAAGGGAAACTACACCAAACTAGTCTACCGTGTGGCGGCAACCTACGAAAACATAGCAGTCTAAAACACACAAATATCTATTTTTAAGCTAAAAAACTATATGAAAGTAAAAAAGAAAGCAGAAACAACAATAAAAAAGACAAAAATAACAAGATGAAAGATCAGGTGCACTTGGGGAGGCCAGCCTCCCTCAATGACCCAAGTGAGTAGTCAATAATTAAAATAAATAAATAGGCCGCATTAGGAATGCCTTCTCCCAAAACTCTAACACCACATTCTGGTTAGCAGGAGCAAACCCCGAGCCCAAGAATCAAGCGATGTCAAACCCAATCGTCAAGGTACTGGGACAGGTACCGCTAATGAGTTCCTCCAGTCTATGTCATTCAATCCAAATTTAGAGTATAGTTGGGGACAGCAAGGAATATGCGCAGAAAAGTTCAGGAAAGAGCTCAGATAGCGCTGCGCCCCATGGGTGTGTCCGATTTGAAGGCAACTATAAAGAACTTGATGCTAATGGAGCAGTAAGGAATCTTATTTGCCCTGTCCGGCCAATTGCTCAGTCTGTGTAGACAGAGAGGCTCCCTTAACAGCCTTTTCGTTTATAGCAACCCTTCATGTCCAGAGATCCAGCATAAGACAATTTCAAGACCCTCTTGACTCGCAGTAGCCATGGTCTTACGAATACTACGCTCCAGTGAATGTAGATACTGTAATGCCTCAATAGAACTTAGCACTGTGAGTCGCTATTGATTACAAAACGGTCTTTGATCGTGGAGGGGAGTAAAATATTACGTACCGAGCAATATATTGAAACTAGCTTGTCTGTCTAGACAAACGTAGCGCCAGAAAAAGCCCGGTTGGCTTCAAATAAAGTGGAGATAGCAAGAAACCAACCACCTCTACCTCGTACTTTGAGCCATCTGTTTAAACTGGCCGGCTGCAGTGTGGCAAGAATCATGCGCCAATAAATAGAACACAATACTCTTGGTGCAGTGGGAGCTTTAGGAGCACAGGCAGGACGAGAAACGTTCAAAGCTGGGGTCTCCTAGGGGGAGTCTTTTGTAGAATTGTACCATTATCGACACACCCGCTCCCGTATCAATTAAAAATATTTGAACTTTAATTTACTTATTTTTGCGGCGACGGTGAAAACAGACGGCATACCATCGGTCGCACTTGCAATGACATGCATTGCTAGTTTTCCGATGGGGCAGGCGAAGATGGCCTAGAGGACGGTTAGACTTGAACGTGTTCCCCTCTTTTTGGTCCCCTTCACCAAGGTTTTCACAATTCGCACTTCCACCAAAATAAAAATGGGAACGGCATACGATAGGTCTTTAGTTCCTGCGTAGAGGTCGCAGTCCTATTGGTATACTATTGGCACTTTACAAGGTTAAGCCCCAAAACGGGCCTGCACACACCTTTTGTGATACATCCTTCAGTCATTCACTATCACCCTTGGTTTGCAGAACATGACATAAGCAACGCCTTTAAACACAACTAGCTCTCTACGGGAGCTCGAACCAAGAATATACTGCGTCAAACATTTCTACAAGACAGGCTCGTTCAAAAAAGTGCAGAACACTTTCGTGCATCAGTTCGAATGTGAAAAAGCCCCGTCCAAGAGCAGAATTCAGGACTGGGTGAACCACTTTAAAAACTATGGAAGAGTGGAGAACCTCAATGCAGCCATTAACAACCGTCCAAGCTATTCAGGGCGCCCCCAGGAAGCGTACAGCTGAGCTGGTCGAGAGCGTGGGAGAGTCAGTTCAGCAGAATCCAAAACGCTCTGTGCGCAAGCGAAGTCAGTTCCTCGGTATATCCCGTGGGACTTGCAGGACAACACTAGTAATGGATTTAAAGGCTCACCCATATAGAGTACAGACAAAGCAGACCCTTACAGCCTCAGACAAGGAACAAAGAAAGGCGATGGCAGTTAAGATACTGGAGAAGAGTCAGGAGACCCCAACTTTCCTTAACCTCCTTTGAACCTCAGATGAAGCTCACTCTCATCTTGAAAGAAAGGTAAACTCGAAGACAAATGTCTTCTGGGGGACCTCCAGACTAAATGAGGTAGCCACCAAGCTCCTACACTCACCTAAGTGCACGGTATAGACTGCAATCTCAGCCAAAGGCATCATCGGACCATTCTTCTTTGAGGAATCTGGCGCGACAGTGACAGTCACCAAGGAGCGGTATGTTGAGGTCCTCAAAACCTTCAAGAGGGAGCTGCAGACCCTGTTCCCGTCGCTTCTGGGTAAGTTATGGTTCTAGCAAGATGGAGCAAGCTCTCACACCTCAAATCTGTTCCGAGATTGGCTGAAAGAGAACTTTGGTGGCCGTGTGATCAGTCTCAAGACTGATTTTGAGTGGGCACCTCACAGCCCAGATATTAGCCCCTCAGATTTCTTTCTCTGGGGCTACCTTAAAGACATAGTCTACGCAGGGAGACTCAGGACAATCACAAAACTCAAGGAAGCCATCAGTGAGGAGATCAGAACTATTAGTCGGTCGGTTTGTAAGGACTTTATGGACAACTTTGTGCTCACATTAAGAAATGCACAGAGCTAAATGGAAGTCATCTCAAACACGTGCTCTAGAATAAAGAAGAAAAGTCCAAAGACTCTCATGTTTTGATATGATGTTTTTAAACACAATAAACTAGTTATCACCAAAGTTTAATTCAGGGATTGAAAAAAATTGTGCCTCACGAGTCCTTCGCAGTTTCTCCAGGCTGGTTGAAGGGTAACCAGTAAGTGTGGATGAGGGAATGAGCTTCTCGAAGAGCTCCGGTCTGGTTCTCTCGAAGAGCTCGATTACCTCGGTCTTTAGGAGCTGGTAATTTCGGGTAGACAAGGCTGTAGACAGAAGTCGGTCGACAGTCTTGGGAGGTAATGTAGCCAGGACGTGACAGAATTTCGTTTCCTCCTTACTTATTCTTGATATATTCGTGTGAAATTGGGCTTCTACAATCTTAAACCAACCTGCAACTGCTGCCTCATTAAAGATCGGTGGCTTGATGGAGATGGAGGTCACGATCTCCGCGTCTCCTTGTCCTGCTTGTTTATGGTCCGATGCATCCATAGTTCTTCATATGTTACCTTTACTGTCCGGTCGAAGGGGTCACCAGTTATAGGATTTGTGGTTTATAGGTGGTCACCAGTTTATAGGCTACCTCTGGGGAGTTGGTAGAGTCACCAGTTTATAGAGGATTTTTATCCATGATGCAAGGTTACCCGTAAAGGGGGTATACGACGAAAGCGTTTAAGCTCTTCCTGTCAAGTTTTCTCTGACTACCCAAATTCTTGCGGAGAATCCGTTTATAGGCTGGTTTCACAAGGTAACTTGGTTATCACTGGGTTAAAGGAAGGAATCGAAAGAAAAATGGATTTTGTAGGCTTTATTCTTGGCTTAGGTCTACCTTAATTGGGGCAGGCGAAATAGTCGAGTTTTATGCTGCTTTGTTGTATTTCTTTTCTAACGTTAGATAGTTGGAGCTAGGACAGCAAGACCTAAAGACGAGAAACGCACTCGTGACGCTAATAATAAACAAATCAGAGTGAGAGTGGTGTAAAATAAATAATTATGTGCCTGTGTGTCATGCAAAGCGGAAAGAGTGTAGATGAAGCACTCAACGGTCTCCTAAACCTGTCGACTAATATAGGAGAAGAAGTCAGCCATTTCTTCAAATATGGGCACCGTGCTCGCTCCAATCTCAACTAAGATGGCTTCTCAAGCTGCTGCACTCCAGGAAAAGATATTTGAATAGGATTCACCTAACCGGGATCATGGAGATTGTCGAGCACTACTCCACCCAAAAGCTTCGTGTGCATCGGGAGAGTACCATCAAATGTCAAAGCATGAAAACGAAGCTGTTATAGCACATTGATTAGTGAATTTTTTTACACTAGCTCACCTGCCTCCAATGCTTCAAACAATTCTGAAAAGCCTGGTTCCTGGAATTGATCATATAGTTTTTCCAAAGGAGGTAGTAGCAGTTCAGGTCTATAAGAAGAAAAATAAGCTCGGACATCCCATTACGAGGTGACAGAAATCTGCCTTATCGAAGGCGAGTTATGTTGGATATATGTATAAACACACATAAGAATGCGTCAAATCCAGATAGGGCTGGACTGCTAGGGAGTAAGAGGAGATTTGGTGTGTTAAAGGAGTAACGGAAACACATCAGGTATAAATTGCGCATCCACATGCCAGGCTTCCATCTTGTGTTGCTGGGGGTATCAAAACCCTTATATGTACACTGAGAGGGTAGACAGGGGAGAAGGCTCACAACATGATTTTATGGATATATACAATAAAGAGGAAATGAAGTGCGACGAGCCTCCGCAGTTTCTTCCAGTTAGACCGGAATGGATAGTAATTCATCTGAAAAACTCTTCCCTCCAAATCGAATCGAGGAAACTGTTAGAGGACTCTTTAAGAAACAGGGCTATTGCATGCAGAACGTGCTATTTGCGCTATCGCCTTCTTTAACTTAGCAGAGAAGATTCGGCTCGAATTGCAAACATTTTTTTTGCATGCCTCTAATCATTCTGCTGGAAGGGCTTTTAGGATCGGCGGTAACACGTCAGGTGTCAGTCTTTGAGGCATTGAGGATTGTTACTACTACCTAGTTCCTCGTAATTAACTCATCCGAGTCGCTGGACTCGAAGGAGAAGCGAACTATGTTTCATTTTTTGCGAAGCGATCGCACGGAGGTGACAGATATTGGACGGAGCAGGATTAAAGACCATTTTACCGTCAGTTTGACAGGGAAAGCGCCTAGGGAAAGTGGAACCCATGCAAGGATTCCCAATAAACGCGGGAGCAACCGAATTCGTAAACCAAGAAGTAGACAGGGGCAGAAGGTATTTTTTAACTTGTGAAGCATAGGAATTGCTTTGCCAAGCAAAGTGCGACAAGGTCGTGTCCCTATCATCTTTGAAAGAAACTCGACCCGTAGCTTGGACGACCAGAAAGGATTCAAGGATGCAAGATGCGATCTACCACAATTCATACATTCACACACTTGGTCGTGCACAAAATAATTTTCTCTTGCACGGCCCTAGAGAGGTTAGTACAAATTTAGGGTTATCCTGATTTCCTACGATGAAAAGAATTATTAATATGGGTGAGGAAGTGGTAATCCTATTACCACGGTAAGTGCACGATGCTTTCAAGCAATTGTGATACTAACCAGCGCACACCGATACAGGGAGCCATTCTAGGTCAAACATGACGAAGGAATTCGGAGTGGTTCCTGAGACCACCTCCCTCGCCGTCTGCTCACGTTCAATTCTGACTACCTCTGTGGGCCAGTTCTTTAGCTTATAAGTTCTCTAGCATCCCATACCATTTTAAAAATTTCACAGTACGGTATGGGGTCTACCTCAGAAGCGCTTAATGAATGTCAAGATAATACTTATTTTTGCCCTCTGGGCAGTGTTGTCCACATTAACCAAATCTACCCCGTCCAAGAAACGGAGAACTTTGCTTCATATCGACGGAACGCAGCTATGAGCCCTTGCGCTGATGGAGCAGGGCTTCATCAGCAATGAAGCCCTTGTTGGTTACCAAATCGAAGATGGTAAATGAAAACTTCCTCATCTCTTTAAGAACTTATCTATGACCCCTTGGACAGCATAGGAAAGCATCGCCTCTGAAATTAAGAGGGAACCCCTTGGGAGCGAATCGCAGGAAGATAGTACAAGTCTTTGAGAACACAAATTTAGGAAATTATAAATGCCTCAAGATTTATCATCACTATTTCAGCATTAAATGCAACTGCTTCTAATCTTAGACCAAGAAATGAATTGCATGCCCTCCTTGTCACCTCAACCCCCAGCCATGGTAATTTTGCGATTGCTACTATCTTGAGAGTGGCCATGTTTGTTCATGTTCAAAGTGAGAAAAGAACCGCTGGGTTTTGGGGTCACCAGGACAACCTAATTCAACAACCAGATCCAGGACATCATTAAAGACGGACAGAGTAAGTCGATGAAGAGGTAGTGTGGACGTGAAAATGCCATAAGTATTCAAATACGACTCTAGTCCCTCGCAACCAGTTAACTAGCCTGGCACACCAAGAATGTTCACCATCATGTGACCAATAGCATTTGGCATCATAGCTCTACAGATTTCTCGCCCCAGACTACCCCATCTGGGACGTCTTTGCGAGAGAGACCAATTAACGGCTTCATAACACCAAGGACCAGTTCAAGTTTGCTATCTGAGAAGTTTTGCCAACATGATTGAGAATCACCTATTCCGTGTATGCAGGCGCTTCGATCTCACCATTGAGGCTGATGACGGTTTTATTGGAAAAAAACCTTTGCCATAGACTCGTAAGTATGTAAAAACATTGATACCAATTTCGATGTAATTGTTTTTTTTATATTCAATATCGTTGTTTTCTCCTCAAATTATAATTTGTTTTAAACTACCATATAGGTTAGGGTAGTTTAGTTCACTTATTTTTTATGTAAAACAAAGAGGGTATGCTTAGTATGTAAGGTAAATAGGGGCAGAACAGGCATAATAGATTAAAAAAGAGTCATTAGAGACCTAGAATAGTAAAAAGGATAGAAGAAAGAGGATCAACTCTAAATCTCCTGGCCAAGGTGTAGTTTAAGCTTTCATCAAAAAGTTCGGAGAAATGAGCATATCCACTCAAGAATACGAACTCGCCCTCCCCCCGCTTGATGTTCGTACTTGGAAGATAACTGGTATTCGCAAACTTTACAGTTTTTCTTTCTCTCTCTATGAATTGAGTGAAATGGGTCCCGTTAGTCACATCGGTTGCCTTTTTTTCTGGTTTGCCCGTACAGTGTTGTGATGAACCAGGGGAAAATTACGGTACAGAAGTGTTTTCAAGTGTGGTTAAGTGTTGCTATGTATGGTGAAGTTTAGTGACGTATGGTGATCTATAGTGAAGTATGGTGATATATATTGAAGTATGGCGAGCTATAGTGAATTTCGGTGTATTGAGGTAGCGTTTTTAATGGCGGGAGTTGATGAACTGAAATTGTGAATTGAAGTTAAGGATTGGTAAAGTGATGAGAGTTGTGGTTCTAAAAATTAGGCTAGGGTGAGAGGCAATGTGAATTAATATTGATTGAAGTGAATTTCAGGTAGAATTGAGGTGAACTTAAGGTAAACTTCAATTAAAAATTAAGTACAGTTTAATTGAAGTTAAGGGGAATTTAAGCTAAGGTTAAACGGAAGTTATGGTAAAATTGAGTCAGACTTGAGCTGAGGTTGAAATGAATTTTAAATAGGGTCGAGATGAAGTTAAGATGTTGAAGTGAAGGTGGAAAAAAGTTAGGCGAAGATGGATATTCTGTGTCATGAATAGAGGAAATTAATATAATCAACGAGAGTATGTACAGACAGCTAAAGTCAAGGATTAGTGAAAATGCAGAAAGATGACAAAGATTAGAGGGGCAAATCTTTCGTACTCTGAATACAAGAGCCTTTGAGGGGTTGGGAACTATTTCAAACCTCGATGAAAAGAAGCTCTTTAATGAGGCATGTTTAATTAAGGTGAAAACACTCGGAAATTTATTTTATTTTTCTATGGTTAATTTACCCCCATGAACAAGTTCGTATTTTATTTTAGACTTTATTATTATGTTATGTAAAGTTTTGTTAGCTTAAGATTGGTTTGATAAGAATAGGTAAAGTTATGTTTACTCTGGTTCTGTAATTCAATCAGGTTACGTATAGTTTATGTTAAATAGGTTTAGATAAAGCGTACATGAAACTATACAACCGACATGTAGACACAAAATCCAAAGCTCAAAATCCGTGAAATCCCCTACAAAAAACCTTTCTAATAAAAACCGACCTTTTGGCTTAGAAGGTCAGAACCACTAAAAAATTGGGCCAAATTGCAGCTAGAGAAAAAAATGATCACCTTCCTCCTCTGTCATACGATTATAAGTCTTATCACACATATCAATAAAGACGGAATTCTATTAATTTTATATATATACAAAGGCCCTAAGCGCCTTTTTATTAATTTTCACGAATGACAAGGTTTTCTGAAATCAATCGAACCAATGAAGAGTTTCCTTAGAAATCAGTTTAGGCGAGGGAGATGAATCGGCCAATGGGGATTTAGCCCGAAGCAATCGTTCCAATCATTAACGAGCTAACAAGGCAACCGAAACTAATTTCACAATCAGTAACTAGTTAGTGATGTGACAAGAATGAGTAGAAAATCTCCTATTTGTGACTCTCTTATAACAATTAATTAACTGGAACAAGATGAACGAAATATAAAAAAGTTCTTTATAACAATGACAAAGAAAAATTACATGTAGTGATAAGCAGATGGATAAATAATGTTAAAGGGTTACGAATGTGTGTGTGGTGCGTATCATTAATTCACCTTACTCGTCTCTCTCTCCCTCTCTTTCTCTCTCTTTCTCTTTCTTTCTCTCTCTCTCTTACTATTTTTTCATTCCTCTCGCACGCCCTAACTTTCATCTCTCATTGGTTTCCACTCTACATCTATTTCTGTCTCTCCCTCTCACTCGAGCTTTCTCTGACTCACTCTCCCTCCCCCCTTCCTTTCTTTCTCGCTATATCTACACCTTTCCATCTCTCTCCCCCTCTCTCTATATTTATGTCTCTCTCCCTCTCTTTCTCCGCATCTTTATCTCTATGTAACTCTCCAACTCTTTATCTTTCTCTCTCTTTTCATCTGTCTCATTCTCTATGTATATCTTCCTCTCTCCATCGTTACTCTCTTCGAGTCGTCCTCGCGATAAGGTCTTTTTTGTGTTTCTCCACAATTTGTTGCTTAAAGTGTTTTTGACTTTGCCATTTGTATATTAATAAGTAATACTTCTTTATTTTCCCTCATTTAATTATTCTCTCTGTGAAACAAGTGATTTCCTTCAAATTTAATATATATAATAATTGACCGCTTAAATTTACCCTTTCACGTAGTCATTTTAACCAATCACGTGGTCATTTTAACCAATCTTCACACCGCTATTTTTGCCTCAAAAGGAGATCTGTAAATAATATTTTCGCATTTTTCTTATTTTCATTTACTTTTTTTTGCTATTTCTTTGAGTGTCCCCATTACTATTTGATCTGACAAGGTTTGTCTTGTTTACAAGATTTAGCCCATAATAATTCCTTTCTTTTGTCGCTCTGTGCACTTACTTGAAATTCCTGTTACCTCCTTGTCATATCGGCGGGAGCTTTCTTGTTTAGCATTGTTTTTTCTTGTTTCTGATTTCTAACAAACGAATTAATAGCTATATTTCCCTCCCAATAAATAATTAATATTTCTCCATTGCAGTAAATTAATATTTTTACCCCTTTCAAGCATATTAACATTTTCTGGTTTCTTACAGGCGATTTAAATACCTTTATTTCCCTTCTAGACTATACATGTAAGCGAAGGCCATCTTGTTTTGTATTTTTTTTTTGCTTTTAATTTCTAACAGGCGATTTTTTTTACTTAAATTTCTTTTCCAATAAAAATTGAATACTTCTTTGTTCCAGTAAATTAATATTCTGACCTCTTTCAGGCATAATATTTTTTTGTTTTCTTACAAGCAATTTATATATTGTTCGTCTGTCCATAAATAACTTTTCTTTCCAAAAAATTAATATTATGACCTTTTAAGGGTACCAAATTTTTTTTTATTTACAGGCGATTTAATACTCTTACTTCCCTTCCAGATTACATATCCTTATCTTTAACCCAAATTACCTTTCCCGTAACTACAGGTCAACCTTCCCCATGGCATCACAGCTGGCGTGTACTTGCTCTTCTGGAACGTTCGGCCCGACGACCTTCGCTAATAGAGACGTTCCTCATTTGCAGATTCTGCCAAACAAGCAGAGTGTTGACGGATGAGATGAATACAGCCCTACGCAAGATCAATGCTTTGACAGAGAAGCTGGAATCGTTACCGGAATTCATTACTCTTAATATTGGAGCGACGCAGACCCCTGTTTCACTTGCCGTCATACTCCCTGTCCCGGCTAGTCCCGAACCCTCCACTAACCCTCTTCCCCGGCAGGAGGATTTCCAGGTAGTTCGGAATAAGGTGTGTCCCAGGGCCAGTGCGAAGAGGTTCATACCCACTACTACTTGTCATAACCGTTTTCATATTCTTTCACAGGAAAATGAAGAGGAGAACGACGATGAGGCCAGGCTTGTGGGTGACTCCATCGTGAATGGGCAACTCACGGAGTTCTGTGGTAGGACACCCAGGACTAGGAAACGTTTCTGTATTCTTGGTAGCGGCCTGGACGACGTGATTGCTACTGTAGACGAAGTAGCAAGCCTGGCCTCCACCAACACCACGTACATCATACACGTAGGAACTAACGATATGCATAGAACTAGATCGGAGGACCTCCTGGCGAAGTACCGTCGAATGAAAGGACGGTTTAAAGAAAAATCTAACAAAATTTTCTTTCAGGTATCATTCCCCGTAGACAGGCTGACGACCGATTCTATAACATCCCCACTAGTGTCAACCGCCGACTAGCCAACACCTGTAATGAAGAGAATATCGGTTTTGTCGACACCCGGAACAGTTTTTACTATAACAAATCCTTGTTTTCAGAAGACGGTGTCCACCTAAATAAAATAGGCGCTGCGCGCCTTGGTAGACTACTCACGACGCAATAAAGGACTACGCATCAAAAAACGGGGCTGCTCACGTTCCGTAGGGACAAGTACCCTAGGGTTTGTCGATTAAGAACTAGGAATAGCACGAGGACACCCATCCGTCACAACCTGAAGATGCTCTATGTCAACGCTCTTAGCATTTGTAACAAATTTTCAGATTTAGAGGAAATTGCGTTAACAGATAATTATGATATAATTGGCATTACATAATCATGGTTAAATATTGAAAACAAAGATTTCCTAACAGAATATATTCTATTTGGATACAAATTGTTTGAAAAAGTCGAATTAACTAAAAAGGAGGCGGTGTCCTATTCTACATCAAATAAAATCCCAACCCCATCCAATTAACAAAGCCACAAATCTCAAACATAGACACATCGTACATACTTCTCAAAAACAACTACGGGACGAAAATAGCGCTGGCTCTAATATATAGACCCCCAGCTCAGCCAACGCAAACCGACAGCGATTTTTTTTTTAACAAATCAGCGAAATAAGTAACGCGCACGATACCATAATTTTGGGCGATTTTAATTTACCAGTACCGAAGTGGCGCGAACCGCTATCCGCTCATTATGGTAACGAACTCTATACTAACTTACAAGAAAGTTCACTAACTCAGTTTGTACTATGCCCTACTCGTGGAAATAATATAGTCGACCTAATTTTTGCAACAAAAGAAGATTTGATAGAGAATATTAATCTCGGAGAGGAATTTAGTAATAGCGACCACCGTGCAATCACATTTAGTATAAATTTCAATCGTAACTATATAATTAGTAGCAACGAAAGAGTCTCGACTTTAGAAAAGCGAATTTTACTAAGCTCAGAACAAAACCTAAGCAAAAATATTGGAGCAGCTTGCGTGACATAAACGATATAAACGATAAATGGACATTTTTTACTAGCTCGTACTTCGAGGCGGTGAAAGACTGTATTCCTTTAAAAAATCGTCGTTTGCCACACGAAAATAAACCTAAATGGTGGAGTAGCGAGATAGCTAACTGTCTACGACACAAGAGGAATGCTCATATTAGATCAAAAACTTCTAACGACGAGACAGAACGTGCCAAATATTCAGACTTACGACGTAAATCCAAAAGGTTAATTAAACAGAGTAAAAAGTCCTTGGAATCTCATGTGACAGATCAAAGTAAAACCAAACAGAAAGAGTTCTATAGTTACATACGACAAAAGAGAGAAACGCCTACATCTATCGGACCGCTAACTGACGAGAGCGGAAACTTTACCACGAACGATGAACAGATGAGCTGTATTTTAAACACATTTTTTACATCAGTCTTTACTACAGAAGATCTTAGCGAAATCCAAACACCGACAACTATCAAAATAGGTTACAACGAGGCGTTAAGTAGTATCACCATTACAAAAAGAGACGTACTGAGATGCAGTGAAAGGCTTAAGGTAAATAAGTCACCCGGCTCAGATATGGTCTTCCCTCGAATATTAAAAGAAGCCAAAAGTGAACTAGCCAAACCGCTGTCGTTATTGTTTAATTATTCGGTAAAGACCGGAACTATACCCGATGAGTGGAATCTCGCTAACGTAACAACAATATTTAAAAAAGGCAGTAGATCTCTACCTAGTAATTATCGCCCAATTAGTTTATAACCTTGGTCGTTTGCAAAATAGTAGACACTTTATACGCGACGAACTCGTTAAGCACTTGAAAGAAAAGAAGCTACTTAGAGACACCCAACACGGCTTTGGAAATAAACGCTCTTGTCTAACGAATCTATTAGACTTCTTCAATGACATTTTTTATGAATACGACGAAAGTAAAGCAGTCGACATAATTTACTTAGACTTTCCAAAGGCCTTCGACAAAGTTTCACACAAACGTTTACTAACTAAACTAAAAGCGCACGGAATTGAAGGCACGATAGCAAGGTAGATAAAAAACTGGCTAAATAATCGTAGGCAACGCGTAGTTATAAATGGAAAATCATCTAGCTGGACAGACGTCACTAGCGGGGTACCTCAGGGGTCTGTTCTAGGACCAGTTCTTTTCTTAGTATACATTAACGACTTAGACGAAGGCATTTCAGGCATAATATAGAAGTTAGCTGACCACAGCAAAATCACGAATTCAGTGCTGACTAACGTACAGATTAATGAAATGCAGAACAACCTTAATAAATTATCGAACTGGCCGCAAACGTGGCAAATGCCTTATAACACGGACAAATGCAAAGTGCTCCATATCGGATACCGAAATGTCAAAGCAAATTACTCATTAAATGACTCTCAACTCTAAAGCGTAGACAGAGAGACATACCTAGGAGTAACAATATCGAGCGATCTAAAGCCAACTAAACAATGCTCAGACGTCATTAAAAAAGCGAATAAAAAAAAGGATTCATTGGTAGAGCGTTCGAATATAAGTCCAAAAATACAATCCTTACCCTTATAATTCCTTGGTCCATCCCATTATGGAATACTGCGTCCAAGCCTGGTGCCCGTACTATCAGAAAAATATAATGAAATTAGAACGAGTCCAACGAAGGCTCACTAAAATGATACCAAGTCTAAGGAACAAAACATACGAAGAGCACAACTTAGAGAACTGAATCTCTTTCGGTTAAATCACCGTAGATTAAGAGGGGACTTACGAGGGGCGGTCAATAAGTTTTGCAATTAGGATATAAGGAAACGAGATATGAGGAAAAGTGTTTTATTATTTTTCAATATAACTACCCTCGACTTCAATGCACTTGCGCCACTTGTCTCTGAGACTTCAAATTCCCGACAACCAGAAATCTCCCGACTGCTGTTCAATCCACTCTTGGACATTTTCATCGTCCCTAAACCGGCGTCCACGCAGTGCAGCCTTGAGCTGGCGGGATAAAAAGTAGTCGCCAGGGGCCAGATCTGGACTTTAGGGGGAATGGTTGAACTTCTCAAATCCGCACTCTCGCAGGGCAGCTTGTGCAACTCTGGCCTTGTGTACAGGGGCATTGCCGTGGAGGAGCAGGACACTGCGTGTCAACTTGCCGCTCCGCTTTTGATGGATGCACTTCTTCAACCCAGCCAGTTCCTCGGCGTAATATTGGCCTGTGATAGTCGTTATACAAGGCGCATAGTCCACCATCACACTTTCTCAGAATCCCGGAAGATGGTGGCCATGATCTTCCCGGCTAAGGGTTGGGTCCGGAACTTGATGGGGGTCGGAGAGCCCGTGTGCTTTCAGGCCATGCTTTCGAGCTTGGTCTCTGGATCCCAGTGATGGACCCACATTTCATCACCTGTCACTATGCGTGACTCGAATCCCACCTGGTCTTGGTTGTACAGGAGCAGCAGCCCCTCCGAACTTTGACGACGTTGAAGTCGATCATGGGGCGTGAGGTTTCTAGAGACCCAACAGGCAGAGACCTTGGTGATGGCCAAATTATCGTGGATGATGTTGATAACACTTCCATGTGATATTCCAAGTACTCGCTCGACTTTTTCGACCTTCACTCGTTGATTTTCAAGGATCATCCCCTCCACACGGGCCACATTGTCCTCGTTGGTCACATCTGATGGGCGTCCTGGACGGGGGTCATCTTCCAGGGACTCACGACCATGGCGGAACTCCCTATTCCAGCGAGCAATGGTTGCATAGGAAGGGGCGGTGTCGGTGTACACTGCAACCATGCATTCATGGATCTCTTTTGCATTCTTGCCTTCCTTGGTCAAAACTTGATCTCCATTCTTGAAAAATTTGTGACTGACGATCTGCGATAAGCTACTGCCTCTTAAATAAATGAGGCAGGAGCGTTCAGTTGCAGGTCCTGACTTGTCATAACATTTCCTAACACCCCCACAAACAGCCATCCCCCTTCCTCTGTTTTGCCCTACCGATTGGCAAAACTTATTGACCGCCCCTCGTAATTCAGGTTTTAAAATTATCAAAGGCATAAACAATATGCGCCGTAATAAATATTTCACTATCGTCCAGTCGAATTACACGAGAGGAAACGGTTTTAAAATTATAGGTAATCATTTTAACTCGCACGAATCTAAGAATTTCTTTTTCAACCACATCGTCAACTTATGGAATGGGCTTCCTCGTAAAGTAATAGACTGCAACACCCTAGATACTTTCAAACGCCGTATAGATAAATACTTTCAATCAAATCCCCGACTAACAGCGTTTTATAGCGCTTAACTAAATAAATTTCATATTTCTCTCCCATATTCCGTGTACAACTCTCTCTCTCTCTCTTAAGACATTGTGTTGATAAAAAGAAAAAGAAAGAGCATGTTCTAAGCCTAGATGAGTAAGATAATTTGATTCTACATCTATATAAAATGTAAATACGTTTCTGTCATCTTTTTCAGAACATATAAATCCTAGATGAATAAATTCATTTAAAAATATCCTACAGAAAATTTGCATCTCCAAATGGTACTAGCAGTGTCCAATAAGTCAAAAAGTTTTAAAATAAGAACGGAAGTAATAGATGGATCTAATAGATATTAAGCGTCAAAAATATAAAAGTTGCATGTTAAAAAAATAGCATGTTCCAATATAAGATTATTAAGATAAGTCATATTTTTGTTTATTTTTTGTATATATTAATGTGTTCCTGATCTCCCGTTAAAATTTCCTGGTTGCGTCTATTTTCGAATACTACCAGGTATATATTCTCACTATTCCAAGCCCGGAAACGGGTGGGAGAGGTGGGTGGGGAGAGACTTTATTTTTACTATCCTATGCCCTACACGAATTATTGTATATAGTTAGAATTTAGGCTAAAAATAAAGGTACTTCCATTGTAATGGACCGAACGGTATCTTAAGGTAGTTACTTCCCTTGTAACATCTCTCTAATGAAAGGTGTTCTATCTTCCTCATTATCTTTTATCTCAGGCAACCTAATTTGGATCACAAGGTCTGTTGTCGCCTGTTCATCTATGTAACTCTGTTTCTATCTCATTCTCTGTCTTCCCTTCTTTCTCTTTTACTGTCTCTCTCTCTCTTTCCTATTACACTCCTTCTTTCTTCCCCACTCTCTGTCTCTTTTCCACATTACTGCACATCTTTATTTCACACTCTCTGATTCTCTTTTCAACGACATGGACGGTGACATGGTTGCCAAGATTTCTAAATTTGCTGACGATACCAAGCTTGGTATGAACGTTGCAAAGGATGGAAATACTGCCCGCCTGCAAGATGATCTTCGAAAGATTGGGGAGTGGTCTGATACGTGGCAAATGCCTTTCAACGTAAACAAATGCAAAGTCATGCATATCGGCCACCGAAATCCCCAATCACCCTATATCCTTAAGGGCACTGCTCTTGAATCCACCGACACTGAGAAGGACTTGGGTGTAACTATCACGAGTAACCTCAAGTTCTCGAAACAGTGTATTGAGGTGGAGAAGAAAGCCCAAAAGATGTTAGGGTATATAAAGCGACAGTTTGGATATCGGAACAAGGAGATAGTACTGTGTCTGTACAAATCCCTCGTCTGACCGCACCTTGAGTATGCTGTACAATTTTGGAGTCCTTCTTTTAAAAAGGACATCGCGAGATTGGAGCGCGTGCAAGCCAGGGCACCCAAACTGATTACATCTATCAGAAATAAAAGTTATGAAGATAGATTAAGGGAATTAGATATGTTCTCGTTGGAGACCCGGAGACTACGTGGTCAGCTTATCGAAGTATTTAAAATACTTCGAGGCTTCGATAGACTGGACTACGGGGATATTTTCCAGCTCAGTGAGGGGAGAACAAGAAATCACGGCTACAAACTTGAACTGAAGCGATACCACAGTGATCTGTGTGGGAAATTCTTCGCATACAGTATCTTTGGTATTTGGAACGCGCTTCCGACGGAAGTTGTCAAAAGTGAATCTGTTGACCAGTTCAAGTCAACACTAGATAAAGTCTTGCGAAATCATCGTTAAGATCCTCGTGAGTGATCTTCGAGGTTGCCAACGGACACCTTTGAGGATTGCGCCAAAAGTAACCTCCTTGTATGAACCGTAAGGTCTTCTAGGGTACTTATTTTTCTTGTAGCTCCTTGTAGATCCCTCTCTCTTCATTTATTTGTCCCACTCCCTATTTCTATCACTACATCACTATTCCTGTCTCTCCCTCCATATCTCACCCTTTCTCTCATTTTCTTTCATCTTCTGACCACCTCCTTCTCTTCGTTAATTTCCATCTACCTCTTTTCTCTGCCTCCCTCCTATCCTCCACTCTCTCTTTCTATTTCTCTTCTTTCTCTCCATCACTATATCTCCTTTTCTCTCTCCTCTCTTTTTCTTGTTCGCTCCGTGAATATTCCTTCCTTTCTCCCTCCTTCTCTCATGCTCCTTTTCTCTGCTTCATTTACCATATCTCTCTCTCTCTCTCCGCTCTCTCCCTCCCTCTATATAGCCCTCTTTCTCTACTTATTTTTATTCCTCTCTGCCATTCTCTCTATATCTTTCTATATCTATATCTATCAATCTTACTCCCTCTCTATCTCTCTCCATTTCGTTCTCTTCCTCCTTCCCCGTCTTTCTCTTGCTCTATCTGCGAATCCCCGGTCATACGAGGAGCTACAAGGTATGCAACTTGAGTCAAGTGATGTCGAGAAGGACTTGGGTGTGCTGATTAGCAGTGATCCCAAATTCTCGAAGCAGTGCGTAGAGGTGGAGAAGAGAGCTCAGCGCCTGCTGGGTTACATCAGGATGCAATTAAGTTTTCGGAATAAGGAGGTTGTTCTGCCCTTGTACAACTCACTGGTGCAGACGCACCTGGAGTACGCGGTTCAGTTCTGGTCTCTTCACTATCAAAAAGACATGGATCTTTGGAGAAGGTGGAAGCCAGGGCCCCAAAACTGATCCCATCCCTAAAGAACAAGACATACCAGGGAAGACTGCAAGAGCTCTGTCTCTTTTCGCTCGAGACTCAAAGACTGCGCGGTCGTCTCATGGACACTTTATAAATTTTGAAAGGCTTTGAAAATGTGGACTACACGAAGTACTTTATCCTTAACCGGAATGCGACTCGAAATCACAGGTGGAAGGTGGAGTTGCCCAGATTCAATACGTGGAATAGACTGCTAGCGAAAGTTGTCAACAGTAGCAGTGTCGAATAGTTCAAGAGTCGACTCGACAACATATGCTTTATCACATAATGTTGTGGTGATAGCAATTTTGCAGTGCGTGCCAGTAGGTAGAGTTGAATTTAGATCAGCGTAGGATAGCTAAGTTTCATTTTCTAAGTATGGCCTCTTCGGCATGGGCCGCACGGCCTTTGACGTACTTCTTTTCCGTGTAACTCTTTGTAACTCTGACTCAATCTCCCTACCTCTAACTTTCCTTTCCTTCTCTTTCTAGTCGAACTACCAACCTATCAGTCTGACTTCGTTAGTCGGTAAACTCATTGAAAGCATCATAGGGACAAAATGACGTCGCATTTAGAGTCAAACCTGCTACTGAGGAGTTCCCAGCACGGCTTCCGAAAGCAACGGTCATGCCTGACGAACCTTGTGGAATTCTTCCACTTCGTCTTCAGTGAGCACGATCGGGACAAGGCGGTGGATGTGATCTATTTAGACTTTTAGAAAGCCTTTGATAAGGTACCACACTACCGCCTTCTCCGGAAAGTTCAAGCGCTGGGCATAGACAGAAAAGTAGCAGGCTGGATAGAAAACTGGCTAATTGGGAGACGGCAACGGGTGGTGCTGAATGGACAGGCTTCTGAGTGGGTGCCCGTCACTAGCGGGGTACCTCAAGGTTCTGCCCTGGGACCACTACTATTCATCATCTACGTCAACAACATGGTTGCCAAGATTTCTAAATTTGCGGACGATACCAAGCTTGGTATGAACGTTGCAACGGATGAAAATACTGCCCGCCTGCAGGAAGATCTTCGGAAGATTGGGGAGTGGTCGAACACGTGGCAAATGCCTTTTAACGTAAACAAATGCAAAGTGATGCATATCGGCCACCGAAACCCCCAATCTCATTATATCCTTAAGGGCACTGTTCTTGAATCTACCGACACTGAGAAGGACTTGGGTGTAACTATAAATAGTGATCTAAAGTTCTCGAGGGAGTGTATTTAGGCGGAGAAGAAAGCCCAAAGGATGCTAGGTTATATAAAGTCACAGTTTGGATATCGGAACTAGGAAATAGTTCTCTGTTTGTACAATTCACTTGTCCGACCACACCTGGAGTATGCCGTACAATTTTGGAGTCCTTCTTTTAAAAAGCACATCGCGAGATTGGAACGCATGCAAGCCAGTGCAACCAAACTGATTCCCTCTATCAGACATAAAAGTTATGAAGATAGATTAAGGGAATTAAATCTGTTCTCGTTGGAAACCCGTAGACTGCGTGGTCAGCTCATCGAAGTTTTAAAAATATTTCGAGGGTTCGATAATGTTGACTACAGGGATATTTTCATCCTTCATGCGAGCAGAACAAGAAATCACGGCTTCAAACTTGAGCTGAAGCGTTACAACCACGATCTGTGTGGGAAACTTTTTATGTACAGTATCTGCGGTAGCTGGAACGCACTTCCGATGGAGGTTGTCAACAGCAATTCTGTTGACCAGTTAAAGACAAGACTAGACAAAGTCTTGAAAAGTGGCCGTTTATGGAGGACGTGAGGCAATTGAGCGGGGATGTGCCCGCTCGACAGCTAGTCCAAAGGTCACCTCATTGAATGAACCGTAAGGTCTTTTAGGGTACTTATTTTCCTTGTTACTTCTTATTACTCTTTAGATCCCTCTCTCATTTCTTCTCTCTCCCTGGCTCTCTCCTTTTCTATCTACATCTCTCCATTTCCATCTAGTTATCTTTCTGTCCATCTCTTTCATTCTCTATCTCCCTCTCTTTCTCCTTATTTCTCTCTCTATGTCTTTTTCTCACCTGCTCTCTCCAACACTTTATTTCTTTTCGTTTCTCCCTCACGCTTCCCTTCTTTTTTCCTTACTCTCTTTTTCTCCCTCTCTATCTCCCTCATTATTTCCTTCTCTCTCCACATCTCTTTCCGAATCTCTCCCATTATCCTTTCCCCTTTCTTTTTCCTGATCTCTCTCTTCCTTTTTTTCTATCTCCTTCTTTATATCATTCTCTCTCTCTTAATCTTTCTCCCATTCTCTCTTTCTTTATCTATTTCTTTCTTTTCTTTCTCTCCCCTTCCACTTTCTGTACCCGCGAAAGCTGGTGGGAGAGGTGGGCGGTGAAAGCATTCATCTATGTTATGTTTTGCCTTATGCTATAGGTTAGGGCCTTCTCAAAATAGTACATACACGGTATGATCAACAATGTCCTTTAAAGTACTGCTTTTCCTTGTGACTACTTGTGACTTTATCTCTCTCTCCTTCTTTCGCTACTTCTCTCTCTCCAGCTCTCTTTCCATATCTCGCCCCCTCTCTATCTTTCTTTGTAGTCCTGTAAAATCTAATGTGTTAATGGATAAATTTCCCTCCCACCATCCTGAAATGTTTCCTCAACGTTGATAAGGACTAGCAGGATGCGAGCGTCGAATTTGGTGATCATAACTACTTAACTCAACGGCATCGTAAGACAACGACAGGGAACAACGCACTGGATTCTGTCTAGTTGATCGATGATGACCTCGTCTTCGACGATAATATGAACAAATCTCTGAGAAGTAGTGAACGCAACGCATTTTAGTTTTCTTCCCCTCATCAGAGCAGAAGCCATTTGGACTTCAAGCTCTTGCATTTCAGCAAACGTATGGTTGAGCGTTTTGAGCCTTATTCTCTTGAGGCAAAAGAGGTTGACGCTAAATGACAATGCTTCAAGAACTGTTTTGTAAATCAACAGTGTCAAATTCTTCAATATATACTTTCCTAATCCGACCAAATCACAGCCTAAATGACACAACATTGAAATCGGGGAAGTATTCCCAGGTTGGAAAGCAGCGTACAAGAAGTTGAAGGTAAAACCTTGATACTTAAATTGCGCTCTGTCGTCGACTGAAGGCCCTCGTATGAGTTTTCGCTTACTTGAACAGTTAAAAAATAGTCTCTAGGACTCCGGATTCTCAAAGTCTGTGATGGAGTCGTGAGTACCTCGAAGCTTGAAATTGCCAATATCCTCAATGATTACTTCTCATCGGTATTCACAAAGGCGATGGTTGACGAGATCCCAGTAGCCCAAATAAGTTTTAAAAGAGGAGCAACCCCTATAGAGGAATTCAACACAACTGTTAAATAGGTTGCAACTATGATTGTAAAGTTAAATGCGTCCAAGTCATCCTAACAGGTTTTTTTGGGGGGTGGAGGGTGTTCTGAGAGGTAAAGAATGAAGTAGCCTCACTTCTATCGGGCCAGATATATCTCCTACCTCTATAGGCGGAAAATTACTGGATATAGTGGACGAGTATGGCCGATCCAGAGTGGTCGACATGATTTACTAGAACTTTCAAAAGGCCTTTGATAGAGTAACCCACAGAAAAATCAGGGTGAAAGTGCGCTTGTTGGAAATTGAAGTTAAGGTCGCGAATTAGATCGAGAATTTGCTGCCATGCAGGTGGCAGAGGCTTATGGTAGGTGGCCAGGCCCCAGCATGGTCATCGGTCACCAGTGCTATTCTGCAGAGCTGTCTTCGGCCCTTTCCTCTTTATCCTCGACATCAACGACTTTCATGAATGATTTGTGAAGAAAATCGCCAAGATTTTGGAGGACACAAAATCAGGTGGGTGTTTAAAGTCGGTTGAAGACGTGGAGAAAACTCAAACTGAGCCTCTTTGAGAAGGAGAGTGGTGAGATGTGTGGCAGATGCCTTTCATTTAGAAAAAAATGCAAGATAATGCACACCGGGTACATGAATGCCGAACCTAATTGCACGTTAAAAGGGAACGAAAGGTTAGAATAGACCGACATGGAGAAGGACTTATGAGTGTTAATCAACAAATTTTGAAGTTCACCAAACAGTAAGTTGAGAAGAAATCCAACCCCCTGTTATGATACATAGGGAGGAGGTTGTATTAAAACTTTATAAATCGGTAGTCAGGCCGCCTTTTGAATATACGGTACAGTTCTGGCCCTCTTGCCTTCAAAGAGCACCGATCACTTGGAAAGGATGCAATTGAGGTCTCCTATCGCTAGAGACCTGGAGTCTATGCGTTCAAATGATAGAATGGCTCATTATTATATTATTATTCAATGTTTCTGGAATAATGATCACAATATACTTACACTGGAATACAAATAAGACTCGGAAATAGGGGTGGAAGTTGGAGTTACCGCGGTTTCGGACTAGTGGGGTGGCGAATTGGTGGGTATTACAGGAATAGTCTTCCCGAAGCAGCAGTAAACAGAGACACCATGAATGAGTTTAAAATATAACTAGATAAAGTATTACTTGGTGAGCAAGTTTAGCGAGACTTTTTGTTCAAAATTTAGCGCCAATTCTGTTTTTCAATTGAAATTCCTGAGTATGCGCTTTTATCGACACCTGTTATCAATTTTAACCTTTGCATACCCAAATAGTGTTTGTCTGGGAGGGGGCAGGGTATGGCCTTCACCGTTGCTATATTTTTTCTCATACCATTTATGTTAGGATTTTTCGATACGGTACCTCCTCAGTATATTCTTGGAGATACAAAAGTAGCCAAAAGTTTTCGGACGCCTGGAAATTTTATTATTGCTTGAGTATGTCTATGAATATGTGATGTGGGTTTTCATGAATATGTCCAATATATCTTAAAAATAAAATAAAAGTACAAGCTTCCATATAACTTTTTTGAAGTATCTAAAATAGCGATGCTATTGAAATGTATGTAATCCTGGTATCAGGATGAGGACTCTAGAGTCAAAATATCTTCATATAACACATCATATTTGTTGATTAATATGTTATTCTATGTAGACAGGATATGATAATGATTTGATAATGGCAAAAACACGAATCTATAACATGGAGGAAAGAAGTCTGATACGCACACTGCACGAAGAGAGTCCCAGCTATGGACAAATCGCCTGGAGGGTCGGCATATCACATTCCGGTATTGTAGGTGTGTTGAAGAGATCTGAGAAAGTGGGAGCATCCGAGACAGACTTTGTTCTGGACGACCCAGGGTCATTCCTACGCAACGTAACCCCAAATCTCTGCGTCGCGTTAGCCTTCTGGATCGTAAGAAAACCGCAGTCCAGCTGAAACATGAAAGGGTAGAGGGCAGTGAGGTAAATGCGTCTGTCAGAACAGTCTGTTGCAGACTGCTTGGACAAAACTTGAAGTCATGTAAAGGCCTCTAGAAGCCGCTAATCATCTTTCAGCAGAAGCAACGTCAACTGGTTTAGGCACGTGCTCACTACAACTGGATCATGCTCCGATGCTTCCAAATCCCAGCTGTTCTCGATCTCAGGCAAATTTAGATTCCGCAGGAGGCTAGGGGAGAAATGAAATCGAAAATGGTTAGTGCCAACAGTAAATTATGTGGCCGCTATGTAGTTGTATAGGGCTGCATCTTAAACTCAAGAGTGTGTCGTCTCACCGTTTGGAATGGCATTATGATTCAGACCAGTGCCGAGTTGCCTTGAGAGATTACATGTATCCCTCAAGTCGAGACTTCTCCAGAAATGCTAGAAAAATGTGATTTTCAGCAGATTAATGCACTATAACACATATTGGCCTCAACCATACAGTGGTTCTGGGACAACAATAACACGGTGATGGACTACTCACCTCAATCTCCGGATGTGAATTCACTGGAAAATCTCTGGCAAGACCTGAAAGAGGCCGTAAGACGTTGTCAGGCAGCCCTTCAATGAGCTACTGAAGCAAGTCAGCACCGATGAGTCGGCCAGCATCAAACCTCTCAGGTGTAGCATCCTCGTGAAGATCAAGCCATGAAGAATAAATGCTCTCATCACTGACAAGAGACTCTTCTTTTATCAGCTTCTTCTATCAATTTGTAGTTGCTGTAATTTTAACAGAGCTTCGTCTACTTATCTGTTATTTATAGGTTTATATTACATGTTTGAGGCAAATTTTGTATTTTGTTCATTTTAGTTTCTTGTTGTGGGCATATATAGCTCATTGTTATTCATTTTTTTTTATTTTAATATGATTTTCATATTGCTATGCACATAAAAACTTTACGATGTTGTATTTATTTAATTTCCTAAAATTTTCGATGTCTGAAAACATTTGGACGCGGCTGTACTTCCTTTCTCTGTAACTCCTAGTAACCCCCCTTTCTCGCTCCCTCTCTCTTTCTCCCTCTTTCTCCATCTCTCTCTCTCTCGTTCCCTCTCCATTCTCTCTCTCTCGGCTCCCCCTCTCCTTTTCTCGTTCTCACTGTTTCACTCTCTCTCTCCCTCTGTATCTTACTTTCTCTTTCGCTTCTTTCTCACTGTCTCGGATTTACCATTTTTTTTCCCCTAAAGTAGATGAATTTACACCATTTTACATTCCATTCTTTACAATTTAAAACGAATTTAAAATTCATTACACTTTTCCTATAATACGTTTTCGTATTTTATACATTTTCATACTTATTCGTTATTTCCTGCACCTCCACAGTTTCACATCATCTTCAAAATACTTCATGCATATCCTCACTTCAACTTTTTCGACATACTCTGCATTTTTTAACCATTTTTTTAAATCTGCTACTAACCAGGTATTTTCCATAATTTTGCCGTAACATTGAATTCCCTTCTTTAACAAAAAATCCCCCACCACATTACCACACTTTACTAAACTCTTCAATTACATCCAACCCATACCATTCCAGATACTTTTATTCCCTCCCCTTACATTCCCAACACCATCAGCCCAACTACTCATATTTAAAACCTCTATTAACCTTCATGCCAGCCTTAATCCAGTTCTCGATCACACAGTAGTGGAAGCAGACATGAAAGGTAGCTAGTTAGTTTGGTAATTCAATGAAGGGCTTGGATGAGTTAGGATATAAGTCAGCGAAATAATGGTTTTCATGCGCTTCTGATCTAAACTTAGGTCACCTTTAGCTTGCTACCAATTACTAATTTATGAGAGTCGGTAGCACCTAAATTATACGTTTTTTATAAGGCAAACGGGGATGTGAATTAATACATATATATTTGGAGTTATGGTTTAATGCTATATTATAATTTATTCAGTCAGTTCAGAAAGAGTGAGAGAGGTAGAGGAATAAGGTAGTAAAAATATATTTCCTTATGATTTTAGACAGTATAGAGAAAGTCTTATTTTATAAAATTATCCCACAAGAGAATAATGGATCGTAAGATTAATTATATTCAACCATATAATTAGAAAATGATTTTGGTTTTTGTGCGTAGCAAGGTTATTGCATTATTTAAATAAACCCTAAATTTCTCCTTAATCTTTTTAGTTAAATGAAACGGCTTTTTTTCTGCTAAATTTTTTAAAGCTCAATTTTAAGCCCAACTTCTTTTTTTTTTTAACTGTCTAGTCAATTACAGTATGCAGATGAAAAATTTGCCATTAATTTCACCTCACTTTCATTTTTCCTTTAGAGCAACGTGGATTAGCCTTAATTAGAGTGTTTGTTTTTGATAATTAATGATAATAACAGATTTAAAGAATACATAGGTGTTGAAGTCGTAAGTTACGACTTCCTTGCGAAATACCTGTCTGTCTCTCTTCTTTTTCCGGAATACCAATTTTCATCTTATTTCTGTCTAACGCTATAGACTGGTGTTCACATCTGATTAATCATGCAGGCCATACACTTTATCTATTATATATGACTTTAACTGATTACTAGTATTAAGTCTGTCATATATTGCTCCATAAAAGTACTAACTTAGCTACCTCTTCTCTAAGAATTGCGAAACACGTCAATGGCTATGCCTATAATTTGCTACTTAACAAAATAGCCCCGGCCGCCTATTATAAATCGAAGATCAGCGCGTGATATAAAGAATAATTTGAGAGTAATAGCAGCTTCCAGCTGATGTATACTTTAATTCCGGATAATCACATATTGAGTTATGATTGACGAAACAGATAAACATGAAGGTCGGCCTAGAACCAAAGTTAATATTAGAAGCTTCAGCTTCCATCCACATTACTCTCGTTTAGTTGTAGAAAGAAAGTGAGAAGAGTGGCAGAAGAGAAAGATATAATACGAACAAGGAATAAGAAGGCTTCTCTTGATGACCAGCTTTGTACTAACAACTAAACTTTCGGTCAAGATTGCGAGAAGTGAAAGAATGAGAACTATGTAAATTGTAACAAGGCGGCTGGATTTGTCATCGCAGTGGGATTCTGAATGCAACCTTGAATGAGAAATCAGAATGAACGAAATTCAAAAGACGACATCTTGCAAATGAACTAAGAAGAAACATGATTAAAAATCTCTCTTGAATAAAAATAGATAAATAAAAAGGGTTTGAATTGATAAAAGAATGTAAAGAAATAAATACATCGATCCTATCCCATTTTTTTTAAAATACTCGTAGAATCACGTAACAAGCTCAGTCATTTCGGCTGAATCTAATTCACAGTAAGAAACTGGAGTGAGGGAATATTTTAAAACTCCACGAATGTTTGTACAAACAAATTTAAGCCCACAATTAAAACAGTTTAAGATAGAAAATCTTTTAAAAGTTAAAATTTATTAACAAATTTAAGTAAAAAAAAAATAACTTGAATAGGTGACTTCTCATGCAATTTCACCTTCCCTGATCAGAATAAACAAATTGGGCAAAACAAATGAATGATGACACCTAGTGAGGAAAGAAAGAATATAAACGGAAGATATAAAATAAAGGAGAACCACTAAAATGTATAATAAGATAGGATGAAAAACTGTAAAAGTATTATTAATAATACTAATAAAAAATTGGGGTGCTATTTTGGCTATCGCAGATGACACATTTTGTGATATCTGGACCACAAGTTCGCACCAGCCCGTTTGCCGACGTGGATTGCTCCTGCGCTCCTAGGTGTATTTTTGGCATTTCCTAGGATCGTAAATCGCTCTCTTCTACAGGGTGCGCAAGATATTCGAGGGCAAAATATAATTCCTGGAAAAACAATGATATTAAATCGAAAAACAATAACAATGTATTCCCATAGAAAATGGTATGTATGTTTTAACATACATATAGTCGGTAGGTAGGTAAGTAGCAGCATTCGCCCATCGCAATGTGAACGAGATTTCGGATAATAAAATGTACATAAAAATCAGAATAGCAATCACTTTCATGCCCGAGGTATCCGGGTCGTATTGTGTGTATTTGATACCAACCAACCCCTCTTTTTTGTTTTGGTTTATAGTGCCCAGTTAACGAATAGTACCAATAGCACAAATCGCCCTAATTCCAATTTCAGTCTAGTGCTATGCTAAAATTCATACAAAAATCAAAACAAACAACGAAATAAAAAGTCACCGTAATCAAGCTATAGCCTAATACTAGGCTGGATTAACAAACAAAAAATATGCAAAAAACAATGAACAAAGATATTAAAAACAAAAGCAAAGAAAAAAGCAAAATAAAAAATATGTAAGAAAGCAAGAAGAAAAAGGAAACACGTTCCGGCGTTGGAGGGAGGCTCCCTTCCCCCCTGGGTAGAATCGTACGACCATCCCAAAAGGGTCAAATGAAATGGATGAGGCCAGACCTCTCCAAAAAATTAAATAGTCCACAAGTCCCGAGTACAAGGGACAAGCAGTAAGGACCCCACCTTTCCCTGTACCAGAACGGGTAACGTGCGTGAAGATCGCCCAGACTGGGACATTCATGAAGAAAGTTCGAAGAAAAAGGAAACACGTTCCGGCGTTGGAGGGAGGCTCCCTTCCCCCCTGGGTAGGATCGTACGACCATCCCAAAAGGGTCAAATGAAATGGATGAGGCCAGACCTCTCCAAAAAATTAAATAGTCCACAAGTCCCGAGTACAAGGGACAAGCAGTAAGGACCCCACCTTTCCCTGTACCGGAACGGGTAACGTGTGTGAAGATCGCCCAGACTGGGACATTCATGAAGAAAGTTCGAAGAAAAAGGAAACACGTTCCGGCGTTGGAGGGAGGCTCCCCTTCCCCCTGGGTAGGATCGTACGACCATCCCAAAAGGGTCAAATGAAATGGATGAGGCCAGACCTCTCCAAAAAATTAAATAGTCCACAAGTCCCGAGTACAAGGGACAAGCAGTAAGGACCCCACCTTTCCCTGTACCAGAACGGGTAACGTGCGTGAAGATCGCCCAGACTAGGACATTCATGAAGAAAGTTCGAAGAAAAAGGAAACACGTTCCGGCGTGGGAGGGAGGCTCCCTTCCCCCCTGGGTAGGATCGTACGACCATCCCAAAAGGGTCAAATGAAATGGATGAGGCCAGACCTCTCCAAAAAATTAAATAGTCCACAAGTCCCGAGTACAAGGGACAAGCAGTAAGGACCCCACCTTTCCCTGTACCAGAACGGGTAACGTGCGTGAAGATCGCCCAGACTGGGACATTCATGAAGAAAGTTCGAAGAAAAAGGAAACACGTTCCGGCGTTGGAGGGAGGCTCCCTTCCCCCCTGGGTAGGATCGTACGACCATCCCCAAAGGGTCAAATGAAATGGATGAGGCCAGACCTCTCCAAAAAATTAAATAGTCCACAAGTCCCGAGTACAAGGGACAAGCAGTAAGGACCCCACCTTTCCCTGTACCAGAACGGGTAACGTGCGTGAAGATCGCCCAGACTGGGACATTCATGAAGAAAGTTCGAAGAAAAAGGAAACACGTTCCGGCGTTGGAGGGAGGCTCCCTTCCCCCCTGGGTAGGATCGTACGACCATCCCCAAAGGGTCAAATGAAATGGATGAGGCCAGACCTCTCCAAAAAATTAAATAGTCCACAAGTCCCGAGTACAAGGGACAAGCAGTAAGGACCCCACCTTTCCCTGTACCAGAACGGGTAACGTGCGTGAAGATCGCCCAGACTGGGACATTCATGAAGAAAGTTCGAAGAAAAAGGAAACACGTTCCGGCGTTGGAGGGAGGCTCCCTTCCCCCCTGGGTAGGATCGTACGACCATCCCAAAAGGGTCAAATGAAATGGATGAGGCCAGACCTCTCCAAAAAATTAAATAGTCCACAAGTCCCGAGTACAAGGGACAAGCAGTAAGGACCCCACCTTTCCCTGTACCAGAACGGGTAACGTGCGTGAAGATCGCCCAGACTGGGACATTCATGAAGAAAGTTCGAAGAAAAAGGAAACACGTTCCGGCGTTGGAGGGAGGCTCCCTTCCCCCCTGGGTAGGATCGTACGACCATCCCAAAAGGGTCAAATGAAATGGATGAGGCCAGACCTCTCCAAAAAATTAAATAGTCCAAAAGTCCCGAGTACAAGGGACAAGCAGTAAGGACCCCACCTTTCCCTGTACCAGAACGGGTAACGTGCGTGAAGATCGCCCAGACTGGGACATTCATGAAGAAAGTTCGAAGAAAAAGGAAACACGTTCCGGCGTTGGAGGGAGGCTCCCTTCCCCCCTGGGTAGGATCGTACGACCATCCCAAAAGGGTCAAATGAAATGGATGAGGCCAGACCTCTCCAAAAAATTAAATAGTCCACAAGTCCCGAGTACAAGGGACAAGCAGTAAGGACCCCACCTTTCCCTGTACCAGAACGGGTAACGTGCGTGAAGATCGCCCAGACTGGGACATTCATGAAGAAAGTTCGAAGAAAAAGGAAACACGTTCCGGCGTTGGAGGGAGGCTCCCTTCCCCCCTGGGTAGGATCGTACGACCATCCCAAAAGGGTCAAATGAAATGGATGAGGCCAGACCTCTCCAAAAAATTAAATAGTCCACAAGTCCCGAGTACAAGGAACAAGCAGTAAGGACCCCACCTTTCCCTGTACCAGAACGGGTAACGGGTAACGCCCAGACTGGGACATTCATGAAGAAAGTTCGAAGAAAAAGGAAACACGTTCCGGCGTTGGAGGGAGGCTCACTTCCTCCTCTGGGTAGGATTGTACGACAATCTCAAAAGGGTCAAATGAAATGGATGAGGCCAGACCTCTCCAAAAAAATTAAATAGTCCACAAGTCCCGAGTACAAGGGACAAACAGTAAGGACCCCGCCTTTCCCTGTACCGGAACAGGTAACGTGCGTGAAGATCGCCCAGACTGGGACATTCATGAAGAAAGTTCGAAGAATCAAGGGGACATTAGAGTGGTCGCAGTAAGGTGCATGGGAGCGCTCCATCAAATGGTGCAGGTTTGCCAAATTTGAAGACGACAGAAAGCAACCGGAAGCCGTTGCAAAAAGGGGTTAGGGTAAGGTTAGATACGTCCACGGGAAAAGGCGGGGCGCAATGGCATGCAACTTTAAGTTCTCATTGGCCGTCTTCTATCTTTTTTGCCAGGCAGTCCAGAGGGCTAACCTGATTCCTGACAAATAATCGGCTGAGGAAGAGCGAAACGCTGGTCTGGTCGCCTAGTCCTCGCAGACTCTTTGGCTCCCTCACCTGTACACTCAGTCCACGTAATCCCCTCAAGTCGAGGAATCATGCAGAAGATAATGTCGACATCCGCCCCACTTGCGGAAACCGTGGCGCAATGGATACCGCGAACCAAGGTGTGTAAAGATTTCGATGCCCCATGAACACTCAGGTGCTTTGTGAGTTGCTAAAGATAACAATCTGGCCTCCGAATTTGGCACGACGCGTCATCTTTATCGTGCTGAATATTGCAACCAGCTCGGCGGCAAAGACAGATGCAGTGTATGGTAGAGCCTCGCAGACTTCAAACAGACGACATAGGGCTTGACATAAAGTGTGGTCTCAAAAGGTCAAACGCAATGCTACCGTTGGTGTGGAAGCTTTTGCAGTAAAAGTGTGGGGAAAAAATGTTGAAGGTGGTACCATGTATATTTGTGTCCTAGGAAGAAATAGAGACGCCACCGCCGCGAGAGCTACACCGAGCTTTCGAATTAGTTTCCTAGCCACAAACCCAAAGGATTTAGGGTATGACTGACGGCTCCTGGCGTCATAGGTTGCGGATGCAGTGAGAGCCATTGATGACTGAGGTAAGTACCAGGCTCGCGCGTACAAGCGCATAATACTGTGTACGGAACAAAGCGAGCCACATCTCCTGGGATCGACAAGTAAGCTCTGAATGCGGGAGTGCTGAAAGCACCGGTCGCCAAAAGGAGACCTCTGTAGTGGATCGAATCCGCATTCCACAATACACGCTCGACTACCTTTGTGTAAAACTCCTATTTGTGGTCAAGCTTTGAACGAACAAAGGATGGATATAAATGTAAGGCAGTATCCCTATTAGCAGCTCAATTGCTGAACGTGACGGAACGCAGAATGTCCATAGTGCGAGTACAAGAGCTCCCAAGGCTGCGCATATGAGCTTCCCAGGTGAGGCGTCGGTGGAAAACAAGAGCAAGGAAACAGTAGCCATTTGCTATGAGTCTATTAGGATACATTCTGCCCAAATCTAATAGATAGGCCATGCCTTGCTCACCTAGGTGTCAAAGCATGGGATACGTGACATAATCCGTAGCAGGGGTGATGCTCGTACATGAAACGAGATATGAACGCAACGCAACTCACTCAATGTAAACCTTTCGTTGAAGAGTTCTCCACCTCTTGAGGTAAAGTCCAGTCGCCGGTCTTTAGTGACATCACGAAGTGCATTGAATGCAGGTGGAGCAGCATCCCGGCTAGTGATTTCTGAGAAAGCAGTCACTAAGGACTCCACCACGGACGCGGGGTCTATGATTGTGCTCTCATTATCCTTGACAACGGTCTTTCCGTTAAGTGAAGACACGTATGCCCGCCAGGAAGAGGGGCGGGGGTGCTCGAAACATAACGGAACCTAGTCCTAGTTGGACGAAAGTGACCGACATTGAAATCGTTCGAGCGGCACTTATAGCGCATGTAGCCATAACGCTTCTGTCTGAGGGTCGTCTCACATTGGCTAACTACCACGGAAGCGGTTGCTCTACAAAACGGTCAGACATTCTAGGAATAGTAGTTAGGCCCACAACTATGAGGTTGCCGGAGATGAACTCAACGGCCTCATACACCGACCTAAACTCCTCGATTGAGAGAGAGAAATCAGTTATTTCCTGAAATGCGGACCACCGCGTCTGTTCCAATCACCACTATGGTGGTCTTACAGGCGGCAGTGGCCCACTTATCAGTGAAAATTTGACTTTTAACTATGTAATAGCTGCGTTAGAGAGGTGAATAGCTATTAAGTTGTTCTTATCATATTCCTACACATATCTTAAACAAAACGGCTTTCATTAACTTTCCTGGAAAATTATGATATGATAAAGAACTATTGCATATAATCTCTAGATGAACTTTAGCTTTTGTAGTGCTGATGTGCGCCAACCACACTAAGAAAAAAGTGTAGGAGTTTGTTTTAGAGAGTTTTAAAGCCAATTGGAAGTAAAGTTTTGATGTGGAAATGATTTAAAATGATTCAATGCTAAGATAAACAGTTTTAGTTGGAGTTCATAAGCATACAGAATAATTCAACTGAAAGTAATTATTTGACATATCAAATTAATTACTTACAGCATCATTTAAATTTATATTACATTAATCGATTTGATTAAGAAAAAGACGTTTTAATTAATTCAAATGTTCTGTAAGGAATCCAGTAGTTTGAAAGAAGGCGGAAAGAATTCCAAGTATGAATATAACGATATATGAAAGAATCTTCTGACTTAGTTTTAGACGTATAAGAGATGATGATTTAGATAGAGGAGAATCGGTGCAATAGGTTACGAATGAAGCAAAATATTTTTGGGGGGTAAGAATCTACGAATTCCCATTTTCTTCGAAGTTTCTTGGAATTGGTTTCAGAATGGGACTCCCAATTGATGATGTTATACTTTTATTTTAGAAGTTTAACTGAATTTAATGGGGTAAGTTTATTCTTCGTGGGTGAAATTTGAAAATTAGATTATAGAACTTAGTCTTGGAAAAGTTATTAAGGAGTATTTCGGAATGGGTGAGAAACTTTAATCTATCATCAATATGTCTTAAATGAAAATTAATAGAGCAATATTAATTGATGGATTGGTTAACTATTAGCAAGGGAGTTAAGATGATATATGTGTTAGAAGAAAATCTCAAATACATAGGTAACCATTAATATCTCGTGAGAGTTGCGAGCCAGTAAAAGATACGAGGGGCGGTCAATAAGTTTTGCAATTCGGATATAAGGAAATGAGATATGAGGAAAAGTGTTTTATTATTTTTGAAAATAACTACCCTCGACTTCAATGCACTTGCGCCACATGTCCCTGAGGCTTCGAATTCCCGACAACCAGAAATCTCCCGACTGCTGTTCAATCCACTCCTGGACGGCGAGCTGGACATCTTCATCGTCCCCAAACCGGCGTCCACGCAGTGCAGCCTTTAGCTGGCGGAATAAAATGTAGTCGCTAGGGGCTAGATCTGGACTGTAGGGGGGATGGTTAAACTTCTCGAATCCGCACTCGCGCAGGAAAGCTTGTGCAACTCTGGCCTTGTGGACAGGGGCACGGTCGTGGAGGAGCAGGACATCGCGTGTCAACTTGCCAGGACGCTTCTGACGGATGCACTTGTTCAACCCAGCCAGTTCCTCGGCGTAACATTAGCCTGTTATGATCCTTCCACAAGGCGCATAGTCCACCATCAACACTCTCTCAGGATCACAGAAGATGGTGGCCATGATCTTCCAGGCTAAGGGATTGATCCGGAACTTGATGGGGGTCGGAGAGCCACTGTGCTTCCAGGCCATGCTTTCGAGCTTGGCCTCTGGATCCCAGTGATGGACCCACGTTTCATCACCTGTCACTATGCGTGACTCGAATCCCGCCGGGTCTTGGTTGTACAGAAGCAGCAGCTCCTCCGAACTTTGACGACGTTGAAGTCGATCATGAGGTGTGAGGTTTCGTGAGGTTTCTAGAGACCCAAGGGGCAGAGACCTTGGTCATGGCCAAATTGTCGTGGATGATGTTGATAACACTTCCATGTGATATTCCAAGTTTTCGCTCGATTTCTTCGACCTTCACCCGTCGATTTTCGAGGATCATCCTCTTCACACGGGCCACATTGTTCTCGTTGGTCACATCTGACGGGCGTCCTGGACGGGGGTCATCTTCAAGGGACTCACGACCATGGCGGAACTCCCTATTCCAGCGAGCAATGGTCGCATAGGAAGAGGCGGTGTCGTTGTACACTGCAACCATGCGTTCATGGATCTCTTTTGCATTCTTGCCTTCCTTGGTCCAAAATTTGATCAGTGCGCGGTGCTCAACCTTCTCCATTGTTGAAAAATTTGTGACTGACGATCTGCGATCAGCTACTGCTTCTTAAATAGACAAGGCAGGAGCGTGCGGCTGCAGGTCCTGACTCGTCATAACTTATCCTAACACCCCCACAAATAGCCATCCCCCCTACTCTGTTTTGCCCTACCGATTCGCAAAACCTTTTGACCACCCCTCGTATAAGAGAACTCAGTAATGAGAGAAGGAATAAACGTGTGTGTTAGCTGTTTTGAGTAACAACAACCCAGGTTTTATCAGCAAACTGTATGGAATTTAGAAAGTTAGATAATATATATATATATATATATATATATATATATATATATATATATATATATATATATATATATATATATATATATATATATATATATATATATATATATATATATATATATATATATATATATATATATATATATATATATATATATATATATATATATATATATATATATATATATATATATATATATATGTATTCAGAAGAGAAGAAGACCCAAGATCTAGCCCTAAGGTCCTCCGAAATAAAGAAGTGTCGGGGTTTAGATGGAGCCGTTAACGGAGCCTCATAACTGTTGATTGTCAATTATAAGATTTGAACCAAAGATAGTAGTACCATGGGCTTCAATTACACCAAGTTTTAGGAGCACAATATTCAGATTTACGTTAGAAAAAGCTTTTTGAAAATCAAGAAAAATTGAGATGAATGAATTGGAATGATTCAGAGCTTTGTATCTTTAGATAAGACATTCCTGAATAACGTTAGACGTGCAAGGGTTTGGATGCACTACATAGTGATGAGGAGGGGTATAAGAGAAATAGCCGCAGCCACTTTATATTCCTATCTTAACCTAATATATTTAAAAAAACACACACTATAAAATTACAATTTTGACCAGTTATTTACCAAAGCTTCGTCATGGCTAGTTAGGCTGCGGCCATTTGAGTAATCCTTGTTAGTAAGAAAGAGGGGAATTACTGACGCTTTCATATCATAGAGTGGACTATATCACTTATGATGATTACCCTAAGTACGCTCACTTGAGGTTTTGTGGTCATGTAAATATAGCCTTGAAATTTAATGTTTGTAGAGGGCGTCTAAGTGCTCTATCTACTTTTGGTGCTCGGTGCGATTATCCTATCCTCCCTTTCTCCCTAACCATTTTCCAGTTGTCCTCTCTTCTCAGTCACTTTTTTCAAGTTAGTGGGTCAGGTCAAACCTTTGTACTGGATTTCACAAACCATTTTTGCTGATATTGATGTATATACTAGAAGTACAAAGCTGCATATAAGCAAACCTCAACCTTTCCTGAAGATAAGCCGCCGCACGAAAGCTTGGGGGTGTCTTATCTTCACGTGATCTCAATCTTTATAACCTTCTGCAGAATATCAACAAGTCTTTCATGATTTCCTTGGTGAGCCGTGGATTCTTTGCCAAGAGGCCGTTGTCCAGAAGTCTACTTCTCTCCCAACGTGCAGATACCCTCACACTTACCTAATGCCACTCTTGAACAAGTTAAAGATCAGTTGCCATATTATTTCAAAGTTAATTCTTCCCAAGGCGACGGTTCTAACAGCTACTGAACACTGTTGGTTGTCCATAGTCCTTCCTCTGCTCACTTGCATCTGTCTCCTTGAACCTCTTAGTGAGATGATAGACTGGTAGACGGTTCTTACAAGCTCTTAGGTGTAGCAGCAGTTTAGGCGAGAAGCAAATTTGGTTTAAAAGAATAATGACTCCACTAGAATAATAAGGACTACTAGAAAGAAAACACACCCTACCAGCTGTTAATCGGGGCACTGAGGTTAGACACACCTTCAACATGTTCACAGCGTATTCTTAAACGAAGGTTTGCGAAAGGAGACGCCAGGTGTATCATAGGTAACAATGCTGCAACCTACATCTGGAGGGCTGCGTACCCTTCAGACCTCAACACCCGCGAGTGGATCTGTGGCTGTGTATCTCCCACACATTCTCACTTCACCATTTTCTTTATAGATCCACCCTTAAAAACTTCCTGAAGGAAATTTTTTCGTTAGTTTTCGCTTTTTAGGTTTAAGAAAACACAACTACGTAAATGAAAGCGCGCAATGCCCCATTATTACAAGACTGGATCAATAAAAAAAAATTCGATACAGAGTTCGGCTGAGATTATAACACGAATTTAGATTGATTACTATATGTTATAATCTGGATTAGAATGGGATTTTCATTTGCAATCCTGCATGCGATGATTTTCGTTTAATCAAAATTGACTTGAAAATAAACAGAAAATTTCATGAAATATTGCAATCAATATCTGATTAAAGGATATGATTATCTACTTACAGGTTTAGATAATTCCCAATTTACTTTAGAATTGGAACAGAGATAGAAAGAGACAAACATAAAAGTCCAATAGCGTGATTAGAATAGACAAACTTTGTAAGTCGTATTGTGATGTTGAAAATCACCTCATATCGACATAGAGATATTATTAAAAGAGGCACCACACGAAGAAATATGCTAGAGCAGGGGTTCTTAAACTGGGGGGCGTGATGGGTTCTAAGAGGAGGCGTGGCGCGATTCAGTATGACGTCCTTTTTGCTGGTAAATCTTGAGAAGTGACTGAAAGTCAGGCAATATTTCAAAGGCCAGTTTGTCAATTCATTTATTGTAATAATTTGGTTCCCAGAGTTTTATCACGTGACGCTGTGTATAAAAATGATTTTGTAGAAGTTTATATGGAAAATATATGTAATTACCATAACATCAACGACATTTAATAGGCTAGATTTTAATTTCGAATTGATGAATATATAATTTGCATAAGAAAAGCCCACGACGTTCCGGAAGTATGTGAGACGTAATATTCAGACGAAGTGTTAATGGTAGCGTGCATCAACTGTGTCATCTTGAAGTACAAGGTGCAGTAAAGTGATGCTATTTAAGTGTATTATTTTGTGTGCCTCATTCATATATGTCTTTTAGGAGTGCATGGTAGAGTAAGGTTATATTTTATAATGTGTATTGCGTCTGCAATCCAATCCAAGAACCATAGGATTAGGTAGTATGTTGAATGGTTTGACAGTTTAGAAGACATAATACATAGTATACAAAAAATGAAAACAATTAAGGTACTTAGAGTAAGTAAAGATGAAGAAAATATAATTATGATGTATGAGCTAGGTATGCTGAGTAGATCATTACACAAAATCAAATAGTGTAGGTACCTAGTAATAAGTGTATCTTTGTGGAGAACTTTAAATTCACATGCTGTTTGTGATTCAACAACAAATGAGAGGAGAGGGTTCATAGTGTTTGTGCACTGATAGCTAAAGAAGTTTTATTATGCACCGTTCCCAACATCTAGGTAATATTACTTTTTATATTATGCATGTATGATCTCTCGTTCTGGTTGTGGTTTTGATGTGCAATATACGATCTGATTTATTTACTGTTTTACCATACAATAATTTGTAGTGTTTTATCAGATATATTATAGTCAGATGCTCTTTAGCTGAAAACAAGTTTACCTAGTTGGCACAGTGGGTCAGTGAGTGAAGGTAGTCCAGTAAAAATTAGGTCCAAATATGATCAAAATTATCTGTGTATAGTGTAATTACATGTAAGGGTAATCTAAAAAGATTATATATCAATAATAATAAGCAATACATCAATATCAAATATTATTTAAGAATAATATGGCCAACATAAAATTCATACAAACAATAAGTGGCAGATTTAGGTTACATTGAGTTCATGGCTAAATTTAGATAGCAGTCTTTGATAGGATGTGCGGAATAACCCTGATATTTTTTTAATAAACATCATTTTATCATATCATGTATTCACCACAATGCACAGGCTATGCACACAAGCAATGACAACCTGAACCGGCGGAAGAAGCAGAATGGCTTATTAACCCCCTATACCTACTGTACTTCTTTACACTGAGTAAATCGAATCGAGTGAGTAACTAAAACTGAATAAATAAAGAATCTATATAGCGATTTGTGCTAATTGTTTTCTCTTCCTTTCGAACATTTTGATATATGGTGAGCGGTAAGAAAAGGCAATACATCGATGATTATCTTCAGGATGGGTTCACTTATGCCACGATAGATGGTCAGAGCGTACCAAAATGCGTGATATGTTTCGAAACTCTGAGCAATGAGGCCCTGAGGCCGAGTCACTTAAAACGTCACCTGGAGACAAAACATCCTAGCCTTCAGAACAAGCCATTGACGTTCTTTCAAATGAAGAATGAATCTTTCAAGAAAATAAAGATTGCGGGTGGAGAGAACTTTCGTCAATTATCATCTACTGAAGTAGTGGAAGCGTCTTTCGAAATCGCTCATATGATTGCTCGTGCGAAAAAAAACACAACATTGGCGAAACACTGATCAAACCATGCATGCTAAAATCATGCAGTCTTGTATTGGGGGAGGTCAACAGCTGAAAGCTAGAGAAGATTTCCCTCTCTGATTCTACGATGAAAACGTAAATCGATGAACTGGCCAAGGATATTGAATTTCAAGTTCTTGAAAAGATACGTGCATCACCTTTTTCGCCATTTAATGTGATGAGACAACTGATGTTGCTCGACTGTCTCAGTTGCTGGTCTACGTTCGTTTTGTGGGGTCTACTTTAATTGAGGAGGATATGTTGTTCTGCCGGTCCCTTGAAACGACTACCAAAGCCAAAGATGTGTTAGAAGTTGTTTTCTCGTACTTCGATGGTAATGGCATGGAGTGGGAGAGACTTGTAAGAGTCTGTACAGATGGTGCTCCTGCAATGATTGGATCACGGAGTGGATTTATCCCCAGGATGAAGCAGAAGAGCCCGAACGCAGTCGGGACTCATTGCGTGATCCACAGAGAAGCTCTTGCCTCCAGGACTCCCCCTGCTGCAATGAGTGATAAGCTGGTCAATACCATACGAGTCATCAATTACGTCAAAGAAAGTGCTGTCAATTCGAGGCTGTTTGCCATGCTGTGTAAGGATATTGGTTATGATCATGAGACTCTGTTGTTTCACACGGCTGTTCGTTGGCTGTCGAAGGGGAACATGTTGGCTCGTGTTTACGAGGTGAGAGAAGAAGTGAAGCTCTTTCTTGAGCTCTTTCTTGAAGCTCAGTGAAAACAGGATCTCTTTTTTGTCATTCACATCAGAGGGTTTTCAACTGACATTGGCATACCTTGCCGATATTTTTGAAACGTTGAATATTCTCAACCGTCTCTTGCAAGGAATGAATACGAGTCGCATGGATCATTATGATGCAATACGTTCTTTCTTAGTGAAGCTGGAGTTGTGGCTTCGGAGAATTCAGAGGGGAAACTAGGCTTCTTTTCCCAACCTCAATGCAGCCCTTGAAGAAAAGTAGCTTTTTCTGGAAGGCGAGTTGAAGTTGCAAGTGGAGGAACACCTCGAGCTCTTGAAACGAGAATTTGAGCGTTACTTTCCTGACCTGGAAAACTCGGAACTCCCAGAGTGGAAGTTGACGAGAAACCCCTTTGGAGTCAACGAAGACATCCTATCGGACGATCTGCAGGAGGAATTTGGGGAATTGAAATTCAACTCTATCGCGAAAGACGATTTAAAAACGATGCCTGAGCGATTTCTGGACGAAATACGTTTGCGTATACCAAAAAGTTGCAAATGTAGCACTGTGCACCTTGCTACCGTTCTCTGCCACTTAACTGTGTGAAACAGGGTTTTCTACACTCGTGAATGTGAAGACGAAATCAAGGAACAGGCTCGACTGTGAGGCAGATTTGCGATGCGCATTGTCGTCAACCAAACCTCGCATTCAATTATTGGCTTCAAAAAAACAACTTCATCCTTCCCATTGATTTTACTGATTCTGATTGCTCACATAAAAAAATGTTCAGCCAAAGCTGGATGTGATTTGATGATGAGACATTGTAATAAAAATATAACCTGCCCTTTTTACACATTCAAAAAAACGAACTTGATTTTTATGGATATGGAAATGGATGGGGTGGGGGTGGGGGGCGAGATCCGATGAATGATGCTAAGGGGGGCGCGGCCGAAAAAGTTTAAGAACGCCTGTATTAGAGGGTAAGGGAGAATTAAAGCACGATATGGAAACAGAAAGAGAGAGAGAGAAATTGAGGGAGAGGGACAAGGAGAGACAGTTATGTTGTTCAAGTAAAATTTCTATTTAAACTGTTCTCTCTTCTTTGATATAATCTATTAAATCACTTTCAATTTATTAAGTCAAGTATTAAGTTAATTAGGTCTTTTTCGGAACAGACCCGGCAGCGAATTAGGCATTCGCGGCTATCGCTAGGTTAAGGTTAGGCTATGGCGTTCGAGGCTCGTGAGGTGAGTACAGCCTGTAGGTTAGGTTAGGTTGGGACAGAGACTTTGCAAAAATGAACATATTGTGAAACTTTCATTAGCATCTCCACATTGCAGTTGGCGCTGTTATAAGCGTGAATGCAATTTCCGCGTTAGATTTTGAAAAGACACTTGGTTAGATGAACTAAATTGATCTTTTGAAAAAATCATGTATTTCATTCACGCACGGTGCACAAGGGGTTGACAACTACTGTTTTTTTTGTGCTAAAGAGCTTAAAATGTCAACAGAAGCCATAACTGATTGAAAAGCTTTCTGAGAGAAGTTTGCGCCAATTCCTTGCTCAAAAACACAACTTAACCTAACCTACAGATTGTACTCGTACTACGAGCCTAACCTTAAATTCGCGCTAGCCTCGAACGCCTAATTCGCTGCAGGGCTTGTTCAGACAAAGACCCACTTAATTGAGCATCAGTTTCCTTTTCAATCGAGCTAACGTCGATTTCTTGGGTGTTGTCTTTCTGCGGGAATCGTACCCAGTACCCAGGCGTACAAATCCCACGTTTTAACCACGATGCTGATGAGTGCTCATATTTACAACACATCTTAACATGATTGTCGGAGTAAATCGTGACGGGATGAGAACTAAAATTCGATGCTTTTTCTTTTGTTAATTCGAATTATCCACGAATATTTTGGATTACATTCGTATATTTGTTTGTATCGCGGTCGTTGAATTTGTTTTAACCCTGACGTTTCTGAATTTTAGTGCAACTATTTCTTATCTCTTTCAATTTTTTGTTGTTCCTCATGAAAAGGTTAAACTCGAAGTCCACCGTGAAATCCGCACTGGAATTCAAGCGGTAAATAGTGGTAAAAACTCTCAATAAGCCTAGGTCGTCCTACTGGAAGACCTAGGTAACAGCTTACATTGAGAGAATTGGTAGTTTAAGAAAAATAAATAACTTACCAAATTCCTAAATATAGACGCTCTGTTAGTACAGGCTAAAATACTTACCAAGTCGCTGCCTCCTTTCGGTTGTGTCCTGGAATTCCTAAAGTTTGGGTTAGTTAACATAACACAGTGTGTGTGCATCTACTAAAACATTAATGACCTTCCTCTGACCAAGGAGTGGATCATGCTCTTTTTTTAACTGATCTGTACATTTCCCAGATTTGCATTACAGGCCGAAGCGCATTCTTGATCTTAATGTTTTCCAAGCAGGTCACTAACATTGTACAGGCTTAACATACTAATATAGTCCAGCTGAAATTTTTCTTCGTTGTGAGTGTATTAAACATCGATATCACAAAAATATTGCCATCAACATCTGGCTTTTTTATCACTATAATTATATTTTCAAATTTTTATTAAAAATATTATTACTTGGACGCACAGCATAGCAGAACCTAGCAACGGTTATCAGAAACTATTGGAGGACTTATAAGACTTTGAGTATAAATAATTATATCATTGGTAACTTACCTTTGCTAAAACTAGTTTAAAATTGTGATATAAGTAATTTGGTCAAATGTACATTTGTACTTGATATACCTTAGAAATGTTACGGAGTAAAATTTTGTAATACATCTTTTTGTAGTTTTGCTTTCGTTTAGTTCGTTGCGTCAGTTTCATATTTTACTGGTGATCCAGAGAAGAGGTTTTGACCAAATTTATTTCAATGTTTCTTAATAATATGAAAATGTTATCTTATTTTCCTCAAAGCCAAGGGGCACATTTACTTAGAATGATTTTATATAAAAATATAAATCAACTGTAATATACATAATCTCAATTTCTTAATGAACAACGTCTGAAAGAAATTGTTGAAGTTAATAAATTATAGAATTAATGGACTGAAGAATATTTTAAAGTAAATAACATTGATGATCAAGTAAGATATCTGGATAAAAATAATATAAAAATAAATTTTGCCTCAAAAAGATTAAAATAAGGTTTATCTGTTTAGTTTGGTTTGATTAGAGGGGATATTTTAAGCTGGTGGGGCCTTTTATGTTTTTGAAAACTCTTTTCATCTCTACTTTTCTTCACTTTGTGGTCGTTCTCGAATTTTCTCTACTGGGCAAAGAAATTCATCTGCACAGATTGAAAAGTAGCCTGAATGAAATAGGGACAGAAATAGAAGGACAAGATTGCAGATAAGTTTAAATCAGAGGGTGTTATTTAAATAAACTTATCATTGTTATACAAACTAGAGTTCATTTTTGGTAGGACCATGTTAAATATACCGCACCTGATAGTAAATTGAATTTTATGGAATTCTGGTATATGTTTATATATAAAGTAGGACAAAAACAACTTTCAATTAGATGAATTATAATTTAATGCAAATAAGTTTGTATTTTGACTTCGCTTACATTAAAGCAAAACTAAATTAATTATAAAGAAATACCACCGTTAACCATGTAAAATTTTAGTTTAACATTTTTGACTACAACTAAAGAAAATTAAAATCTTTATAAAAATTTCATAATTTAAACACACAATACAAATAAAGATGATTAGTGAGTTTATTTTCATTAGGAATAAAATTAATGAACACTTGGACGGAGTTTTGGGAATGTTTGCGCAACGCCCCAATACGATGGCATGTCAAGATTAGCTAAAAAACGGGAATAAATCAAAGCTGTAAAATTAACCTCATTGTTTGCTAAAAGAGAAAACTAACGTGAGACCTTCATAGCTAATATGCAGCAGAGGCGCATTAGTAAACACAAATTACAGTGCTCGGCCCTGTTCAATTTTCTTTCAAACCTACATTATACTTTACTGCCATAAATTTGATTCCTAACAATAATAACTATTATAAATTTGGATTCGTACATTCAACGTATAATGAGCGATATATATATATATATATATATATATATATATATATATATATATATATTTATATAGGGAGAGTGAGACTAAGAGAACCCACAAGTTGTATAAGGTTCTTTATTATGACGTTTCGCTCCTCTGAAGCTTCCTCAGAGTAACAAGAAATGAGATGAAATGAAATGAAGAGGGAAGCGAGAGACAAAGAACAGCTCGCCCAACCCCCTCCCCACCTTCTCCTTTAAAAAAAAGGCAAGGAGTTACAAGGAGTTAGGGTACCTTAATAGACATTTTTGTCCATACCGAGAAGGTACTCATTTTAGAAAAGCCCTAACCTACAAATTTGAGATAAGTATAGAACAGAACAAGGCCCCCCCTCCCCCTCTCCTACTTGAAACTTCGGGCAAAGAAAAATGGAAACGATGCCTGATTGTGCCAGTGGAAAAAATGAACACAGTCATGAATTTTATAGTAGAACTGAAACCTATCTATTTAATGGATATATTTACACTCGGTGGTAGTATTTTGAGCAACTTCTTGTCTACGCTAACCTTTCGATAGTAACATTGATTAACATGTGTGATCTTGCATTTTAACACTTTAGGTTTCTGGTAACCTTGTCTATTGTCTAATCTTTTCTTAAACTTTTCTACAGTTTTGCTCGACACTATTTTTTCCGTCAGCTGATTCCACACTTTAATTATTTTAACTGAAAAAAAGGTTTCAGCAAAGGGTTGTTCTAAATTGTTTGAAAACCAGCTTCATGTCATTGTTTCGACTATAATTTCTATTTCATTCGAACTAGATTGTGTGGTCGACATTTTCGATTCCTCTCAAAATTTTGCATACTTCGATTAATTGACCGCTAATACGTTTGGTTTGTAGGCTGAAAAGGTTTAACTTTTCCAATTGCTTTTTGTAATTGTAATTTTTTTAAAATTTGGAATTAATTTTGTCACTCTGGCTTGGACCCTCTCTAATCTCTCAATGTCCCTTTTACAAATATTGCGACCAAACCTGCGCACACTACTCCAGTTGGGGTCGCACTAAAACTTTATACGTATTCAAGATTATTGTTTCACTTTTGCACCTAAACTGTCTTTTAATATAACCGAGTATCTTTAAGGCGTTCTTTTCTACCTCTAGACATTGCTGAGAATTTTGAGATCACTGGTTACATAAATGTCTAGGTCTTTTTTTCTGTGCATGACATTGTTCTATCAAATATCTTGTATTCAGCTTTGGGATTTTTGTAGCATATGTGCATTACTTTGCATGTGTCACGGTTTAAAGGCAAATTACACTAAACATACAGCGCGCAACTTGATCAATATCTTTTTGAAAGTCTTTGATGTCAAGTTGCACTAATTATATCTTTACTTAATTTACATTGATCAGCAAATTTTAAAATTTTGATACCAATCCGACGTCAATATCGTTTACATATATACTGAAGAGTATTGGTTCCAACTCTGACCCCTGTGGAACTCCACTACTAACAGATGCCCGACCGGATGCTTGACCATAATTACAAGTCTCTGCCTACAATTTGTGAGCCAGTTCTCGTTCGAATTTGCATCTTCTCCTATAATTCCTAATATTCTGATTTTTTACATCATCTTTGCGTGTGGTACCTTATCAAAAGCCTGCTGAAAATCCAAATACAAAACGTCAACTGACCTTTATGTGTCACAAATTGAGTTTATGTGGTGAAAGAATTCCAAGAGATTAGTTAGACACGATTTTTGTTTTCTGAAACCATGTTGAGAGTTACGTAATAATTCATTGACTTCAATATGTTCAACTATTTTTTCTGCGATAAGGCGCTCAAGCATTTTTCCTAGTTGGTAATTGCTGGCTGAATCTTTGCATCCTGTTTTAAATATTGGCATTATATTATCCAATTTCCAATCTTCTAAAACAAACCTCTTTCGAAAAAAAGATTAAAAATATATGTTATATGTTCGTCTATGGAATCTCTAACTTCTTTTATGACCCTTGGGAAGATCATGTACGGACCAGGCGATTTAAATTTATTTATTTTATCGATGAGTCTCTTAACATAATTGACCGAACACTTTATTGATTTTAGAGGGAGGGGGTCGAGGCTCGGCCCTCCTTTGTAGTCCCCCGCAGCCACACTATCCAGAGCCTAAGCAGGCATCAGGCACTGTGAGTATAAGTGTGAGGGAGGGAAAGAAGAGAGTTTAAAGATAGGCCAGCGAAGAAATATGGTAGGAGACAAAAAATTGGGCTTAGTTAGTCATGTGACGTATGACTTAATGTGGAATCCGAACCACGATGGGTAGCTTGTATCTATTCTAGATTGTTACTGTTTTTAGCGACCACTGTCTGACTTATTTACTGTGAGTCCCGTGTTTGAATGTCATAGTTAATGAAGAATAGTTGATGAAAACTGAAGGAAGTAAGAGGTTTGCAAAGAGATCCTAGTTTGCCTGGAGATCAGGCTAATCTCTGTTCATTATAAGTAGTTATGTTTAGCGTGATAAAGTTGTTTGTTTCGCCTGAGAATCAAGGATTTCTGTTTTGTATATGTATCTATTTGTAACTTTCTCTGTGTAGTGTTTGTTCAAACTTCTATTAGCAATTACTATTAGTAAAACTGGTGTGAAATTCTATCTCTAGTTATTCTTTTCCATTCTGGTTATAATGTTTATAATCTATTCTCTGGTGATGCTTCAGTTATCTAATTTATCTTGTTCGTCGTCGAGTATTCTTCGCCTTCTCAAAGTTTGGATTTTTTCTTCCTCTTCTTTTATTCTTTCACTAATCTATGCGAATAATCATCCTTCTCTTTGGGCAATTTGGTGGGTTAAATCAATTCCTATTTCGTCCTGTGTCTTTTCTATGATTTGTATGGCTATTTTTGCAATTATTCTGTTGAGAAGCTTTATCTTTGCCTCCCTGTGAAGGTCTCGTTGTCTTTTAAATTTTCCCCCTCTAATTTTTATTATGTACATAGCTATTTTCTGTACTCTTTGTAGTCTTAGTAGGTTACTCATCGAGATTGTGTACATTCCCATGGTTGGATAAATAATCGCGGACTGTATTATGGCCTGGTTAATCTTCCTCTTATTATTCATGCTGAGGTTTCTAAACTTTCACGTTTCGGCGACTTTTGCTGTAGTAGGCAGTCGCCAGATGGGCTATCAAAATAAAAAAAAATCAAACTTATAGAGTAATACCAGTCCGCCATTTCTCCAATTAACCTTCTCACTAACGTGTTTTTTGTACCCTGATGTCGAAATAATTAGCCCAATCACCTTACACTATTCGTCGTGTCCGTAGCGCTCTCCTTCTACATATTCATCTGAGAGGCTCCTGTTGTACACGCCATCATCGAAAATTTATCACTATTTGTTTAAATTTTCTATTTTCTTCGTATCATTTGATGCTGTCTATCTTTTCTGCCGTTATTCTAGCTTCCTTTTTTCCGTTCCTGTCAGGGATAACTATCAACTGGCTGATGTCATCACTGAATTGAATGTTCAGGTAGCCCTCATTTCTGGGTGTTGGTATATCTGCCGTATAGAATAAATAGAGAGGAGGACTCAAACATCTGCTCTTCGGTAAACCTGTAGCGAGCTCGAATTCTTCTCTCTGATGGCGTCGTATTTCCACATAAGCACGTCTCTACATTACGTAATCGCATAATATCATTTCAATCTTGTTGTTCATTCCCAGTCTGAGTATCTTGAATTGCATACCCTTCTACAAAACTTTGTCGAATGTTTTGGACACTTCCCGACAGACTATGTCCTCGCTTATTTTCTCTGTCTTTGCTTTACCAATCTTTTCTCGGATGGCTCATATGGACATTTCCGTGCTTATGTTTTTCCTGAATCCAATTTGGCTTCATCTTCGAGGTATTTCGACAATGTGTTGCTGAATGATTTTAACTTACTTTACCTATAAAATCTAAGAGCGAGTACGGGCGGCAGTTATTTCCTTGATATGGGGGTTTTCCCACCATAAGGATGAATATCATCTTGCTACTTTTAGTTCATCAGGAAAGTACCCCATGTTCAAGCACGCAGTAAACATTTTTCTTATTCCCTTGAGTATGTTAGGGGGAGTTTCAAGGTAATTTAACCTGGTAACTCCCGATCTGCCTTGTGTTCTCTGTCAGAAGCTCTTTATTGTATCTTTTATTTCCTCTGCTTTGATGATCACATCTGTTGCATCGTTGTTGTTCTTCCTTCCTCGACCAAATGGAAGCAGTATGTTCCCTTGATTTCTTCATTTAATTCGTGAACGATTTGATGGTCAAACTCAAATTATTCTTAGCGTTCTCTTCTTCACTGATTTCGAATACATTTTTACGATACTCTCTGAACAATTTCTCTATTTCTTTCTTATCTTTTAAAATGTTGTTTCCTGCGTTCTGAATTTTCATTCCATCCCTTACTCTCCCTGGCTTTAATCTTTTAATGTTTCCTAAATTTCCTTGGGGATGGTTCTACATCTATTATATCCATGTGTTGATCCCCAATTCTATTTCTGTTTCTCACAAATTAGTGCTATTAATTCTCTTTTATGACTCCCTTGATGTATCGAATCTTCTTATATTTTCTGCGGCCCAGCTTATTTCCTCGCTCAATGCCAGCATTTACGGTGTCCATCTGAATTGTTGGATGGTTTGAAGCGAGTTAATGAGGCTGGTTCCATCCTAAGCCTTTTTAATTTCTTCTCTATTCCTATGCAATTCCTCATCAATTTCCTCTAGAGTGGTTTTCCCGACCAGGTCGAGTATATACGTCTGAAGTAATTCTTTGTACTTATCCCAATCCGCTCTGTGGAATTCCTTCCATTTCCTTGAATATATTTGTATAAGTTGCTTGTTTATATGCATTAGAGTTGCATTAGAATAATAATAAAAAAAAATAAAAGAAACTGCAAAAAGTGCGAAAAAGCCGCCAAAAACCAAAATAACAAAGAATACAAACGCTCAAAAGAGCAAAAGAAAACAAACACTCGAATGCTTATATTAATTACAACATATCCACACTAAAAGGCAAAGGAAAGCAAAAACGAAAGTTTTCGCTCGGCAACCTGACACAAATCATTATTATCCTCACCGCATCACCTCCATATATCACTCTCTACTCATAATCATCTCATCAACGCACACACACACACACACCACACAATATTTTCAAACTTTTCTATCTCTCTACTACACATTCATCTCTTATATTATCCCGATCCCGAGAGTTGCAGTGTGGTCACTGCAAGGGACGTCAATTGGTCCCTTAAAATAGTTAAAGGGCAGATTGAAGTTAGCCGGTCAGATATCCCGTTTTGTAGCAGATTTTCTCCATAGGTAGGTAGGGAAGTTGAGTTCCAGTCTTATATTATTTTTATCTGAAAAGAACTACAAGTTTCTCTCTCTCTCTCAACATGGGTGTACCAAAAGTCCGGCCCCATAAGAAATATACAGTAAATTAAAGGTTTAAAATGGATTTATTAATTTATTTTATCTTATGTATCTTATAATTTTGCAGATCTTTGATTTTAGATATTTGATTAGACATTTTTTTTATTTTTTAGATCGTTACATTATTATAGTAAGAGAGGAAAGTGGTGAAATAGGGTGAGTTTAAAGAATAGAGGATGTGTGGGAGACAGAATAAATAGGTCCCTGGTGAAAGGGTAGCTCTCTTTGTTTTTGTTTTTTGGATGTATTTTGTTTGTTTTTTGTTTTTTATTTAATAAACTATAAAATTTATAGTTTATTCAATTAAATTAATCCTGTTAATTTAATTCTTATATTTTGTAGATCTTAATGATCTTAATGCTCTTTAATGGCATTCAAGCCTTTATTTGAGGCGGGTCTTTTTGTTCCCGCTGTGGGTTTTCGAAAAAGTTTAGTTTTAGTTACATTTTGAATTTTAACAAAGTTTGAATTTCTACTAAAGAAACTTAAGCATTACACTAGTCGTTTTTTGTTCTTTTGTCGTCTTTGTCATGTGTATTTTGGAGTCACGTCGCCGTCAGACTGTATCTTACCGCTTTTAAATGGTCTTATTTGTCGGTTGACCTCGATGTCTAGGTGTGTATGAGAGAACTCCGGGGTCAAGCGGGAGTCAATGGCTTGTCAGATCCTCTTATCACTCTCGTAGAGCGCCACGTTGATCGAAGATAATCCAACCGAGTCGTGGAGCTCCCTCTGTCGTTTGTGTTCTCTTTTTCGGGAGTTTGTGATGAGAAGAACCGCTTTATTCTGGATAGTTTGTAGTTTTGCAATGTGGGTTTTGGCGCTCGCGTTTAGCGGCACCGGGGGGTACAGGAGTCTCGAGCCAATGCACGCAATGAATATTCTGAGTTTATTTGAGGGATTTAAGTCACGGGACCTATAAAATTCCCTCAAATCTTTCTTGCTATTCGCGACTGTTCGCTCGATATGACTCTTGTAGCCCCCTGTGGTGATTTTGAGCCCCAGAACCAGGCAGTAGGGGATTCGCTCCCCTTCTACACGTATATCATTGAAGGCCTTGTGAAACATGGGAATGATTTTGAATTTTGGGACATTGGTTGATATCTTCCATCTCCTCTCGAAAGCGGCGGTACAAATTTGCGATATATTGTCGGCGAACTGTACGTATATCGTACTCTCGGAGAGAGGTTGTGGTAGGTCGCGTGTATAACGTTGTATAAAAGTGGACTGAGACAGCCCCCTTGAGGGACCCCTGCTTCGAGCTCGAATTCGGGGCCTTTATATTCTCTGATTTGAATGTATGCTCTCCTCTCCATTATGTAGTCACATAGAATCCTCTCAAGAATGAGGTTGAGGCCTAGTTGAAGGATCTTAAATTGTAGTCCTCTCTTCCAAACCTTATCCAAAGCTTTTTAGACATCGCGGAGCACCAGACCGGCATGTTTTTGTCTGCCTTGATCTTAGCAAGCTTTTCGGTGACAACGGCTAGTGCCGTGTCAGTCCCTCTTTTCCTCCTGAAGTCGTGTTGCTGCTCGTTATGAAGTTGGCTTTATCGAGAAAAGAGTTGACTCTAATAGCCAATATCTTCTCGAAGACTTTGCCAGCAAATTCTAGGAGAGATATCGGTCGAAAGGTGGCAGGGCAGTCAGGGGCTTTCCCGGTTTTGCAATAAAAATCATCTTGGCCACTTTCTACTGATCGGAGAAATAGCTCGTGTTCAAAGAGGGGTTCATGATGTTTAGAAGGCCACTCTAAACGTTAGGCGGGGCCTGGAGGAAATTCTTGCGGGTCAGCCCCGTAGTACCCGGTCCTCTTTGACGAAGTGATTTTAGAGTAACGGAGATTTAGGGCAGTTATTTTACTGCCATAGCCCTCCAAAACTCTTTCCTGCGACACACAGTGGTGAGGAGAGGTTTTGTGTATTTGTGTGTTTAGCTGTTGGATTACGTCAGTTTCGAATTAGAGGTCGTAGTTGTAATTTTCTTCTGGGGTAATTTTAAAGATTAAAGACCAGAAAATCCTAAATTATCTTCAATCACTTCAGACTCATTATTTTTTTTGCCGTGGTGAATGATTGTCATTTTTGTTCGTGGAGGTTTTCCTTTAAGACGTTTAACCGTCTGCCAGAACGTGTGTGAGTCTCTTTCTATGTCGAGTCTTTCTATTAGTCTGTCCCATGGTGGTATTTGTTGGTCCGTAATTAGTGTCTGGAGTTCGTCTTCAATTTGTCTTAGTCTTCTGTGAGCATTGTGGTTGGGGCCTATCAGCGCTACTACATTGGACAGGTCCCTATATTCTTGGGCCATGGCTCTCATGAGAGAGGTCCAGGAGGTGGTTGGAAGGGTTTTATAATTAATAAGGGAAATGCTATTTTGATCGGATTTTATTAGAAAGGCAGTGATTTTATCCAGCTCCTCATCTATTTTTTCTAAATTGGCATCAAATAAAGGGTCGGTGATATAATTTAGGAGTTAATTTCTGTAGCTTTCCCAGTTCGCTTGCTTATAGCTTTTGCGTTCTGGGATTTAAATTTGAATGGGATTTACTCCTACTGTAATTTTGATAGCCTGGTGGTCGCTCGGAATGATGGGGCCCGGTTCAATGTAGTAACTGTAAGGAAACCTGATACTAGATAAGACTCTATCGGGTTTCGTTGCTGCTCTTTCCGTTATGTACGTCGGGAATTCTGGTCCGATCCTTGTCATGTATTGTCTGTTGAGTAGTACTTTGATGTTTGTGCCTGCATTGTTGTAGGAGGTATATCCTGCCGCAGCACACCTTGCATCAAGATCTCCAGCAAAAATTACACTTTTCATGTGGCTAAATATCAGCAAGAGGTTGTGCATGGGCAAATAGCCACGCCTTGGGGGTTGATGCCCCGTGGCCACGACCACTACCCCTAGGGAAGTACCTACTTCAATGGCAACTTAGGATTCATTTAAGACCTCCAGTGTCCTGTATTTTAACCCTTGTTTAAAGGCAATTGCGCAGCCGCCATACCGTTCCTGGCTATGATTCTTGCTAATGCGTCGGATTGAAATAATTTTAATTGTTTTTGCGAATTCAGTCCGTGTTCAGAAATAAGTATTATGTCATGGCAGGGGCACTCTGTCGCATAATATTGCCATAGATGGGAACCTTTTTAGCCCCACCCATTAATATTTATATGTATAATTGTAAGTTTGTCTGTCATTTTGTGTAATGTTGGTTCTCTAGTGTGTGGGATCAATGTAGACGTTTATTTGCGATCTATTTTAGCCCTATGAGGTGTACTGAGCGGGGTGCGCTCCCTGCCGTTTCTTTTTTTCCTACATTCTGTGTCTGTTATTGTGTGGAAGCAGTCCGTGGTCAGTTTTACCATGTTTTGAGCGAGAGCATCCTGAAGCTACCGCTCCGGAACCACATCTGAGCATTCCCACTTGTATCTTCCAGTCCTAAGACCTTCAGCTACTTCGCGGGAATCAATTTCAGTTTTGAAGGGAGCCGATTCGGGGGCATAAAATTTGAGGTTAAAACCTCTTGCGTGTTATTTTAGCTAGTAGTCTCTCCCTCGCGATGAGGAGGTTGACCTTGGGACGCGGGTTTTAGAGGTTTTTCTTGCTCGAGGAGACCTGGCCTCCTGGGTCGCACTGCTTCCTTGTTTAGGGTGTGATTTTGCGTGTTATTTGTATCGATGGTATCTTTCCTGGGTGAAGATGGCGCTTGTTTTATTGTTTTTGTTTGTCGAGGAATAGGTTACTCCCCATACAATCCGTCTATATATACATGTATCTATTGAATATGTATATATACAGTTACATACACATATATCCTCTAATGTACGTACGCGTCCTTCGCTACGTACAAGTACGTTCACTTCGTAAAAGTAATCTGTTGATTACGAGGTATAAGAGTGCGATTTTAATACAGGGGACGATAGCGTTTAATGAGTTTACCAAGTTGCAGTTCAAGAATATATTAAAAGAGTGAAAACCCCCCAAAATAATTTTTATTAAGTCATTAATTAACATATATATACATACGAGAAATATAGGAAATGTAAATAAGGATAATACTGACAGCCTATAGAAAATTGGCAATCGGGTAACGTTAATTACTTGTTAGTTAGCTTTTAAATGGTATACTATAAATCATTTATACAGAAGGAATTTTTCAAAGTCGGAAAGCAGGTCGATTAACGGGATATGCAATCGTTTTACCTTAAAGGGAGTCCTCGCGGAAAGGGACTTCTTTAGCGAGTCGTCCCGGGGTCATGGAGACGGAAAATGGTCGTGATTCTCGGTCAAATATCTTAATGGTGACAAGGAGGAAGTGTGTGTGGGACGGGGGGAGGCGAGTTCATGATCCTCCTTGAAGAGGACGAAGGCACCTCTGCTCCAGAAAAGTGCAACCTCCAAAAATCGAGACTCTGACGCGGCTTGGCGCAAAATCGCACACAAGAAACTGGAGATTCCTGAAAGGGGGTTCTGATGAGACGAGAAGAATTCCCGCCAGTCCTTCGGGGACAAAAAGTTTCAAGGCTTTGCTCTGAACAGAGTAAGCCTTCACAAAAGAAATGGATCTGCCTGGTGAGATCCAACCTCGATGGTATACGCTAATACCAGGGAATCGGGGAAACAGATACACGACCTGAACCGAAGGCGACGAGATCTCAAACTAAATCTGCCGATCTTTGAAAAACCCAGGGTATTTATATGACGCCCATTTTTATGGCGCTCCTTTGCTGCAAGGCACAGACGTCTGAAAGAAAGCTTCCGGCGCCGAGATGGATTAGCTTTTGTCGTCCGTCTGCGGTCTTAATCATCTCCAACGATGTGCGCGGGAACTTTTGGCTATCCTTTTCCAGACTACGGAGATTAGAATTTCATCAGCGAGGTGAAAACTTTTCGCGGCCAGCTTAACTGATATTCAAATTCTTTCTTCTTTTATTTTTCTCCTTGAATACAGAGCTTTTTACTCCACGTGGAGTTAAAGTTAGAAGAGATAGGGAGAGAAGGAATTCTAGAAACAAAAGAAGGGGGTATTCTTCTTGGCGTCTCCTTTTCCCTTACAGTGTTACCTTAGGTTTATTAAGAAGGGGATTGCGTGTGTTGGCTCTGTTTTGTGGCGTGGGCACTTTTTGGCATGTTTCTTGGCACTGAGGGGCTATGCTTATTCTCATAACCTCCTCTGAAGGTGGGTTGTCTGGAAACCACATCTCTTGCAGCCCGTTCTTTACGAGCATGCGATTGACTTCGGTGGCAAAGGTACCTGGACTAGTAATGTTGGCAATGTGTGCATAGTATATGCAGCACATTATTTTGGTTTAGTGTTCATTTTCAATGTGGAGGTATGTTTTCTGGTTGTTTGTCTTGGCAATGGCGGCTTTGGCTACTTTTTCATAAGTCGAATTGGGCTTTTTCTCTTCTGTGTCACATTTTATTTAGGTATGTTTTTGAATTTCTTGCTTTTTAACCGGACATGCCATAGACAGAGTCCGGTTGGAAGCCTTCACAATTTGGGGGAGTTACTTTTACAGTCACGCCAAAAATGGTCGCGAGCGGCACAGATAGACCATAGCGTAAGGTCTTTTCCAGGGCAGTTGGAAGTGGTGTGTTTGTCGTATTTATAGCACCAAAATCACATTTGTAAGTCGACAAACTCCTTACGTTCCATCTGCTCTGAGCAGACTATTACGTTGAAGAAAAGCAAACCATTTTTCTTAGCTTTTTGAGCCATAGCCGTGTCCTCGAATACAACCTTAAAGACGTGCGTGTAATGTTTGAATTTTATTACTTCAGCTACCTTTGCCCATTGGTGGTTCCTTTCAATTTCGTATGTAATCTCATCTCCCGAGTGGCTTCTGACCCAGGAATTAAGGCGCCTGCAAATTAAGCTAGGATTAGTTCTAATTTGTGGCGGTGTGTTCGGTTTTAAGTTAATCGTCTTCAGGCATTCAACGGCTTTGCTTGAGGTTAAGGCTTCACAGTCGGCCTCCTTCGCGCAAATAGCCGAGTAACCATTTTGGATGTCAATAAGTCTAACCAGTGCAATACTCAATGATCCGTAATCTTTTTCAAAAACTTTTCCTCTGTCTGGTTTTGGGCCCTCCGAGAGGGGTCGAGGAGTGATGCGGAGTCTCTCCCTCATTTCTTCTGCATCCTATCGTGAGATAAGGGATGCTATTATGATATTTGGATATGAATTTTATGTATGTATATATATTTGTTTACACTGAGAACGGTTTATAAAAGAGGGGGGAGGGGAATGAGAGAACTAAGGACCAAGGTCCAAGTAATTTTATACAACTTTACCTTAAACTTCCTTCCTTCGGGCTTGCAGGTGAGCTAGATGAGGCTCCGGTCCTTGTATCTAGCAAAGGAGCTAAGATTTCGCCCTTCACCTTCCTAGATCGAATAACCAGTGGTTCACTTTTCTAACGTATCGAGTTTTTTAGTTTAACCAATTTTTATTGTTACTACACCAAGCGAATCGCACAAATTCACCTTCACAAAAGTTCAGATTGTAAATTTCCAAAAATTTGGCACAGCGGTAAAGCAGACTAGCTAAAGCAACCAAAACAGTCCATAGCAGAAAGAATAGAGCTGTTTCTTCAATACGCAAAGAACGGTGGTACTTTATATTTGGTTCAGCGCATTCTAGCCACCAATCATTTCCAGCCATATAAATCCAGTTAGTCCATGAATTGCATGCTGATGATCGAGATCGTCGTATGGAATATTGTGAATGGTTTATGCAGCAGAGGCAGTTAGAAAACGTATCATGTTTAGTAATGAGGTAATTTTCTATTCAAACGGTGATATCAATAGTCATAATGCACGAGATTGGGCTACTGATATTCCCCGTTGGGTAGAGGAAGGACGCGCACAATTGAATCCAAGAGTTATGGTATGGGCCGCTATGTTTGGTGATACGGTAATTTGTCCTTATATTTCTCCGATACTGTGTGTGACTACTGAGTCATATATGCATATGCTGGCAAACCTTCTTGTACCTAAGTTAGATGACAGATCCTTTTACGATTGGAGAATTATGTGGTTTCAGCAGAATGGGGCTCCGCCACATTTTGCAAGAATTGTGCGCGAATTTCTACAAGAAACATTTGGAGATATATGGATTAGACGACGTGGATCAATTGAATGGCCTCCCAGATCTCCTGATCTGACATCTTTAGATTACATTTGCCTATAATAACCGTCCCAAAACAATAACGGAACTAAAGGCAAACATATTAAGAGAATCTGAAGCCATAAAATCAATACTTCTTTGTTAAGTAATGTTTAAAGGTCTTGTGAGGAACGCGTTAGGAAATGTATAGAAGTAAATGGATGTCATTTTGAACATGTAATTGTTAACGATAATTAATAAATAAAAAAGTGCAAGTTTGTTTTTTAAATACATTTCCTATGGGGCCAGACTTTTGGGACATTGATTTACTCTCTCACTTTTAAAAGACACAATTAAATTAGCAGTCAAGGACAATTACTTTACTTTCAATAACGAAACCTATTGCCAAATAGATGAGGTTGGCATGGGCAGCCCCTTGGGCCGTGTCTTCGCCGATATCTTCATGTCCTGGTTTGAAGGTCAACTATTCAACCAAGATTTTCGAAACATTAGACCTATTTTCTACCGCCGCTTTTGTTCAACTCTGAAGACTCATGTGATAAATTCCTATAACTCGCCAACCGCATACATCCGAATATCCTTTTTACATGCAAAAAAAATCTCAATGGTTCCCTCTCCTTTCTTGATATAAACATTTACCATTCTCCCACCGGATTCTTAACAAAAGTTTTTTGAAAACCAACCTTCACTGGTCAAGACCTCAACTTCTTCAGCTTCTGCAATTTTTCGTACAAAATCAGTGGAATAAAAACACTAATATTTCGCGCATATAACATTTATTCAACCTACACTGATTTTCATAAAGAAGTTGATTTTTTATGCAATTATTTCAAAAGAAACGGCTTTCTTGTGTCGCTGGTATAAATAAAATTACGGCAAAACTTTTAAACAACATCTATCAATCTAAATTAAAATTTGCAACTGTATGTAAAGACACCCGTTATATAGTTTTTCGAGATATGGGTTTCTTAAACCAAAAATTCTTAAAAGAAATTACAACACTATTGAAGAAATTCTTTTACCATACCGAATTTAAGATCATTTTTAAAAATAAACATCTAAGACAATACTTCAATTATAAAGACAGAATCTCGCCGGAAGCTAAGTGCTCCGTCATTTATAAATTCACTTGCCCCGGATGCAATTTGGGAATTACATTGGAAGTACGGTGCGCTCGCTGAAGGAGAGATTCTGTGCTCATATGGAAATTAGCCACATAATAGGAAAGGTTCTGTCAAAGAAAGAGTTTTCGCCTGTTCGGCTACATTCCATCCATTGCAAAACTGATGTATCCTTAGATGATTTTAAAATTTTAAAGACCATCCCCAATCCAATATCCTTAAGAATTCAAGAATCCATGTTTATAAAAATCTTTTCTTCCACTTTATATTCTGACACTTCTTCCCACATACTACTTCTGTTCAAAAATATAAACCAACCCCCTAAATTTTTCTTTCTTCTTACGCCCCTCGCATTTTCCAGCCAGTCTTCTTTCAACAGCCGTTTTTAAAACCTTAGTGCTTTCCCTAATATGTATCCAATGTTTTTCTATAATTAATATAGTTAAATTTTGTTAATTAATTAAATTTTACACCATTTAAATAACAACCCAGTAACCTGTATAGCTATGCACCCCCCTCATATTAACTGTCCGATTCATCTATCACATCCATATTTTTGAACATTTAAATTTCAACGTATAATACTAGACTTTTTACGAATTATGTAATTTTCCAGTACCAGAAGATGGGCAAAACTAATACCCGAAACGTTGTACCTATCATGTAAACGAAATTAGCTTCCCGTTATACGTCCTTTCATGTGTTGTAAGATGTAAGAGTAGATGTAGGTAGGGGGGTAGAGTAAGGGTGTATGGACAGATAGCGGAAAGTAGACTATTGGTGAAAAGAGAAAGAAGTGTGGAAGGGTGAAAAGAGATGCTAGAGCCTGGTGTTCAGGCTTATCGCTTTTAAGTATTTTTGGTTTTGTAGTTCCTATGTTGTCTTTGGGATAGTTTATATATATATATATATATATATATATATATATATATATATATATATATATATATATATATATATATATATATATATATATATATATATATATATATAAACTATTTGTCTTCAAAATCAATTAATGTCTTTAGATATGATATGCGCATTTTCTGTTGTAGTAATAATTGCTCTATTAATTACTTTATTGTTTTGCTTAGTCTTTGTATTTTCGTATATTTTGTAATATGTGTAATTTGTGTTTTTTGTTTCTTTGTGGATGTCTTCTTCGGTAAATTTCGATCTTCATCGGTAGATTTGAGTCTTCATCAGTGAATTTGTAGTAATCGGTGAAGTTTCATAGTTAGGTTAGCTTTTTCTTAGTCGGATATTTTATTGGTTTAGGGCAAAAACATTTCTATTATCATGCGTAGAATGGTACTTCTGCTCCGCCAACTAAAACCCCGGAGGGCTTGGAAATATGGCGCGACTTATTCCTCTTCTATTCTGGTCAATCATTTAGACGATTTCATCGTCCAATTCAAGATTAACGTTTTCTAGCATATTCTTTGTCCGTTCTTTATGACAATGTTAATAGGACTTAACCTCGCCTTCCGGTGCAGCTCTTCTTAACGTATTCCTTCTAATCTGCGTGTACCTGTAATTAGGTACGCACATTTATTCTTCAACACTTATAGTTCTCTCTTTTGTGTCTTCGAGACACATAAGAGGGCGGAAGCGGGGTATAGCAGCGTCGATCTTACAAGTGCATTGTAGAGCCTTTTCTTATTGCTTTGAAGAAGATTTCTAAACCTATATAGAGTCTTGGCTGCAGCGGTGGCCTTGGTGATTCGTTCTTGGGCGTGTTTCTTGTATCCGGATGAGGTAATCTTCATTCCGAGTTCATTGCCCTCCGTGTTGTAGGGATATCGTCTATCACACACCCTGACGTCGTAAAGTAGTCTCCTGCCTATGGGGACAACTTTGAACTTGTCCTGGTTGCTGCGGATCTTCCATCGGGCCTCGTAGGTGTTAAGATTTTCAATTTCTGCTGCTGTCATACGAGCTTGCTAAGGCGCATTCCTCCATGGACAAGTGATTATCTGGGTGAAATCATCAGCGAATTGAATGATGAGGCAAGTAGGGCTTACAGGGGCTAGGACATCCGCGGTGTAAATCAAATAGAGTGAGGAAAAGGCACCCACCCCTGCGGGGGACTCGCAGTGAACGGAAGCTTTGGTCCGCCTGTGCACCCTGAACTGATTTACGCCGCTCTCTCCATGAGATAGTCACAGAGAGTTCTTTTTAAGTTCTCACTTAGGCCCAGTCGTAAGATCTTATACTGCCTTCCCCATTGCCACACCTTATCAAACGCATTTGATACATCCCACCACCAATGCCAACGTAACTCTTTTCCCGTTTTGCTTGGGCTAGCTTTTCCGTGATGACATTAATCGCCATCTCCGTACTTCGCTTTCTCCTAAACCCGAATTGATGTGGGTTGTAGAGGGAGTTCTCCTCCAGATGAGACACCAGTCTTTTGTTGAGGATCTTCTCGAAGAGGTTTCCGCCAAATTCTAGAAGTGAAATTGGCCCATATCTCTCCTTCAACGTTGGGTTCTTTTCGTGCTTAGTCAAGAAAATCATCTTAGCCTTTTTATAAGCATCTGGAAAGTGTGCCGTGTTCAGACAGGCGTTATATATTCTTCTCATCCCTTTGATGACATTGGCTGGTGCCTTTTCAAAGTTAAGCTTTGTAAGCCCCGATTCTCCTGGGGCTTTTTATTGGAATGAGCGGAGCGCGCCGAGTAGTTCTTCTTCGGTAATCTTGGCGTCTCCGTCGCGCTGTCTATCCACCTGGTAGGGACAAGGCGTCTTGTGTATTTGCTTGTTGAGCTCATCGATGATGTTGCTTTTAAACTCTAGGTCATAGTATTCGTTTTCCTCCTCAGTTATACTGAAGATCTTTTCCCAATAACTTCGGAATATCTCTTCAATTCTTCCTTCTTCCGTTTCGATGTTTCCATCTTCCTTTTGTAGCTCGAACTTCTGCTACTTTTTTCCAGTCGATCCTTTGAGATTTTAGATCTTTTTCCCAAAAACTTTGGGAGTCGTTTCGTGATCAAAGCTATCGATCGCGTCCTCCCATCTTATACACATTTGTTCGAGGATCAACTGGTTCAGTTCTTCTTTGGCTTCTTTACTTCGCTGCATTGAGTAAACTGATGCATTCAAGATGTTGATTTCATGCAATAACTTCAGCTTACGTTATAATTTCTTCATATTTTCGGTCCATCCGTAGGTAGAGATGGTCCTATACTCGAATTTACGGATACAAGCCCGATCTGCGTTGATGAAATGGTTATTGAGGTCATCGAGTGCCTCGTCAATATCCTCGAGAATTGCCTCGTCCAAGTTGGGCGGATCGTAGGCCTCGAGAAGGCGCGCATACCGTGTCAAGTCTGCTCTTTTCTAGTTCTTTCTGACTACAGCTGTAACTTGTATAGGGTTCCTGTTGATAGTGAGTAGGATCCTTATATGGTCACTATATGGTACCTGGACTGGTTCCATGTAGTAATTGAATGGCAGCTGACAATTTGACAGACATATGTCTGGTTTTGTGGCAACTCCTACTCTGACATAGGTGGGAAAGTCGGGGCCTATTCGCTGGGCAATATTTCTGTCCAGCAACAGGTCCAGGCTTCTTCCTATACCAGTGAAGGTCATGTAACCGGATTCTCGGCATCTGACGTTCATATCCCCGATTAAATAGTGGGGGCTCTCCTGCCAAATAGGCCAGTGAGAGTGTGGATTGGTAACACATCTATCCCTGGCGGTTGATATCCGGTAGCAATGACCAACTTTCCTAAGTCGAGTTTGACCTCAATCGCGAGGTAGGATTCTTATAGATTTCTTATTTGCTTGTATTTAATCCCTTTCTTTATTGCAATAGCGGCTCCGTCGTACCGCTCCTACGAATAATTTGCCATCAACACATCGTAGTTCCAGAATTTCATTTCTGCACTACGCGTTTCGATCCCATGTTCTGAAATTAAGATGATGTCCGCATCAATTTCTGTGAATACATTTCCGTAAAGAATTCTTTTCGTCGTCCAGCCGTTGGTATTAATTTCCAGTATCTTCTGTGTGTTCCGTAACATGGTGAATCGTTTTTACTTAGGTTTCTTCTTATTTTTTTTCTTCATGGGGGCTGGCTGGGCGGTTTTACTTGGCTCAGGGGTTTCTTCTTTCGGAGGGGGACTCTGGGTTTTGAACCTGCTCTTCGTAGCTCTTGTATGGGTGAAGAGGACCTCTTCGTTGCTAGAAGAGGAGGATCCCTCCTCACTTTCAGCCTTATCCACTTCGTCGTCTCCTTCGGATTCCTCCGATGAGGGAGCTTCAATAATCTCCTCTAATCCAGACTTGACGCTATTGTCCTTTATGACTGAGTCGTTGAATGCCTAGGAGTATTCGGGGTCTTCAGGCATAATTACTGAAGGGAGATTATTCGCTTTCAGGAGAACGTTCAGTACCTGGTTATAGCAGCCAGGTTTAACTGCATTTGCCACATTTGCGTGGGTAATGCAGATTAATATCATTGCACTCAAATCTCCCGTGATATTCATCTCTGCAAGTGCGGATTCAGGCTCTATTCCCGCATTCTTCTTGGCAGCGTTCAGGTATGTGGTTTCTTTGGCTTTCCTCTCTTCTTCTTCCTTTTTATTTCTAATTTCGCGGCGCTTGGAGCAGTTCAGGGCAATGGTCCTGTGTTCCCATTTGCTATTAAAGCATCTTTTCTTGGTGCTCTCGCATTTGTCAAATCAGTGCCCTTCTGTGGCGCATTCACTGCACCACAGTTTGTTTTTGTCTGGGAATGTCGTTGTCGTGTGTTCTTCGAGTTTGTAGCATACAAAGCACATTTTTATGCTATTACATTTTTCCTGTTGTATATTTTCGCCTAGTATTCTCATATTGAATTCCAGTATTCCATTCTGAGTGGCCTCTTTTGCCATTTCTCTGGTAGCAAACGTTATTTTAAAAACGTGGGTATGTTCGCGAAATTTGATTATTTCGCGAACTTGGGTGCAGGGGTTGCTCTTGGTGATTTCTTCCTTGAGCTCCTCGGGTGTATGCTCACCCACCCAGCTCTCCACTTTGCGGCAGATCACGCTTCTGTTTGCTGCCACTTGTGGAGGGTTTTTTGTTTCTAGGCCACTGTTCCGTAGGACCCTCACTCCCTCTTCTGATAGAAATTGGTCCACGTCCTTGGTCTCAGCACATATGGCGATGAAACCAGATGAAACTTCAATCAGTTTCACTAGTGCCACTTTTAACTCGATATAGAGGGTTTCGCATAGGTGCTTTTTGTCGGGGTTCTTCTTTCCGGGGATGGTCCTTAGGGGGACCCTCTTAGTGAGGGTCTCCATGGGCTTCTTTGTCCTCTTGCGATATCTTCTTTTTTTCAGAAGCAAAAGTCTAATTATGGTGTTTTGGAGTGAAGAAGAAAGTTACGACGTGGTAAAGGAGGTAATGGATAGTGAAGGTAGGTTTGGGTACAAGTCCAAGAAATGGTGAAAAAACGCCCACGTCCACTTTCCTGTTGTTCCACCGCTTGTTTGCTGCCAGAATGATGGATGATGGAAGGATCAGATGGGTTTCAAGTGAGAACCTCAAGGGGGGTGAATTGTGGTGGACTTGATGCATTAGCCTCCGAATCAACGACCGCTAAAGTTTTGCCACCTCCTCACGGGTACTTACGCCATAACTGCATCCAACTACATAGAGACTGGTGTACTTTCCTCTATGATTCTGGCCGGGTCCCCCGGGCGATGAAGATCTCTTCTCCATCCAGGACTCGCAGTTATGCCCCAGTTTCAAGATAATTTCTGACTTACGCTTTCGCTGTGGGCTAAGCCTCAAACCAGTTTTCACATAAGCCCTTAACTATGTCAGTCCAAGTGACCGGCATAGTTAAGACGAAATCAATGAATAGCAGACATCCGAGCAGGTTCACACGCAGGATGATGGATGGGAGCAGTGAGGTGCTTAAGCCCTTATTGAATTATGATCTTCGATGAAAAATAAGTATCTCTCTTTTCGAAGGGTAAGGCATAATTCACCGTAAGACTTCCAGAATAGGCGCTCTTCTATGTAGGCGGTGCTCAAAGTCCGTTACTAAGCAAGTAAAAATGCTTTATCCGAAGGTTGTCAGCAAAGTGTAGTAGTCGAATATTCGGCCGTCTATGCATCCTTTACTTCATCATGCAAACTACAAATATAGTTTCCACGCACAGGAGTGGCTCATTTCCTCTAACGTTACATTTAACCAAGGCGGAATAAATACCGCTTTACTTTCTGCCAGATCCTCACTCCACTCATTACATCGGTAAAGGAGGCAAGAACATTTCAAAACGCTCCGAAGATGATCGAATAAGATCGAAAGATTAGCAATTTAGTTTGGTTTTTACCAAACACATTCATTCAAAAAAGAGATGAATACTGGACAATTAATCCACCATCTATAAGATGGAATAAAAAAAAAGTTCGAAGAAGAGAAAGTTGCCAAAGGAAATTAATTAGGCAAAATACACAATGGTCTTCAACAAAATTTGCATTCAAGAAAGACTGCTACCCAACTACACTTAGATATATATATATATATATATATATATATATATATATATATATATATATATATATGCAAACAAGTACAGTATCGTACGTGTAACTAACTATACGGCCAATTCAATACTAATACTTTAATAAGCAAGAAATTTTTACTTCCGTTTCTCAAAAATGCCGCTATATTCTTGCATCTTCCACCTTAGCGCCACCGATTCGTGTGTTTGTACGTTAAGCAAGTTCTGTATCTCACTTGTTCACCAGTGACTGACGATGACGGATGTTTCCGTCGAAACACCTGGTTTCGCATATAAAATTAGTCTTATTACTGTGGTTTTATTCATATTAAAATATATATATATATATATATATATATATATATATATATATATATATATATATATATATATATGGTCCATGGTGGACCCTTACAAACGTTGAAGTGGCCACAATACACCTACCACTTACTATCTCGATCTTCCATCCTCTATTTCACCAGTACTGCATAGTGCTGATATTTTTGTACCCATCCCCACAGAAAGGAATAAGTCACCCTCAGAAGAAAGCAACAATTCAGAAACTGAAAAGATCAGTGAAGATGCAGATTACAGTGTCAGGGCGTTGAGAGAAATTCATATTATGCAAACCAAAGAGACCTCAATGCCTTTGAGGCTTGTCAAAGTCAAATTCTGAGCTCTTGATTTCCAGGGTCAAAGATCTGAATTTGCTGGATGAAAATGTGCAAGTGACAAACCAAAGGAAACGTCATAAATATTTCTCAAGATTTTTTAGTTAAAGCCGGGCTATGTTACTGTAATGATGTATCTGGTTTATTTGATGTAATTGAAATTGTATGTAATCTAAATGAGTAGGTACAGGCTCTTCATTGACTGCTCCTCAAGAAGCATTAAAGCTCTATTTCTCCATAATAGAATAGGTCTCCATCCCTTTCCTTAGTTCATTCCTTATATCACAAGGAGGACTACAACAGTGTCAAGCTTCTGCTAGAAACGTTGTATTATAGAACTACGGCTGGCAAGTGATTAGAAACTTCAAAATGGTATCATTTTGAATGGGTTTACAGGGAGGTTTGGACAAGTTTCCAGGTCATCCCTGTCTTTGTGAGAGTGGGAATACAACAGCATATTACTACAAAATACACTGGATAAAAAGGAATGAGTTCTCTGTTAGAGGGTATACGGTCAAGCATGAGCAATTGATAGAGCCTCAAAAGATCGTGTTACCCCTTGGGCATTCAAAACTAGGTATCATGAAGAAGTTTGTTAGGGCTCTTAACAAAGAGTCTGCAGAGTTCAAGTACCTTTAAAATATTTCTTTTTCAATCCCTCTGGGACACAGGTAAAATCTGAGGTCTTTGTTGGACCACAAATCAGGATAATTATATAGTTCAGAATTCCTTAAAAAGTTTACCCAAAAGCAAAAAGAAGCCCGGAACACTTTCATTTCGATGTGTCAGGGCTTTAGGGGGTACCGCAAGGCTAACAATTATGTGGAACTGGTTGAAAAGTTAGTGAAATGTTATGGTCACATGGGAAGTAGGATGTCCCTGAAGGAGCCCATCCTTGATGGCCATCTTGACAAGTTCAAGAGGAATATGGGAGCATGCTCATAGGGGCAAGAGGAGCGCTTCCAGCAAGATACACTAAACTTTGAACATAGTACCAAGCAGTATACAATGAAAACATGATGGGAGACTACATTTGGGGGCTTGTTTATGTATTTCTTGTCGAAGTTTTAATCAAATTGTATAAATTTAACTCTGTGTTTTTGTTTTTACCGCTATATTAAATGAAAAAAGCAAAAATTGCCTATTCTTGTTAAATATTTCTAATAAAAGCCACAAAAGCAAAGATTTAAAAAAATAATGGCTACTTTCTATTGTATTGCAATATAAGTAGTTATAAATAGAAGTTTCTGGCCAGTAAAAAAAATGTTACATAGTGTAATTAATTACTGGGAGTTATTTCTAGTAATTTCCTACTGAATATACAATATTGAGGTCAAAAAATATTCGTAAAATTTGTGGATTCAGCAAGCTTTTCCATTAAAAAACTTAACATCCAAGACATCTAAATTTAGGATGGATATAGTGGGACATTATGGAGCAAAATATCCAAATGGATACGAGGGGCGGTCAATAAATTTTGCAACTCGGATATAAGGAAACGAGATATGAAGAAAAGTGTTTTATTATTTTTCAATATAACTACCCTCGACTTCAATGCACTTGCGCCACTTGTCCCTGAGGCTTTGAATTCCCAACAACCAGAAATCTCCCGACTGCTGTTCAATCCACTCCTGGACGGCGAGCTGGACATCTTCATCGTCCCCAAACCAGCGTCCACGCAGTGCAGCCTTGAGCTGATGGAATAAAAAGTAGTCGCTAGGGGCCAGATCTGGACTGTAGGGGAGATGGTTGAGCTCCTCGAATCCGCACTCGCACGGGGCACCTTGTGCAACTCTGGCCTTGTGAACTTTGACGACGTTGAAGTCGATCATGGGGCGTGAGGTTTCTAGGGACCCAACAGGCAGAGATCTTGGTCATGGCCAAATTGTCGTGGATGATGTTGATAACACTTCCATGTGATATTCCAAGTTCTCGCTCGAATTTCTTCGACCTTCAACCGTCGATTTTCGACGATCATCTTCTCTACACGGGCCGCATTGTCCTCTTTGTTCACGTCTGACGGGCGTCCTGGACGGGGATCATCTTCAAGGGACTCACGACCATGGCGGAACTCCCTATTCCGGCAAGCAATGGTTGCATAGGAAAAGGCGGTGTCGGTTTATACTGCAACCATGCGTCCATGGATCTCTTTTGCATTCTTGCCTTCCTTGGTCAAAAATTTGATCAGTGCGCGGTGCTCAACCTTCTCCATTGTTGAAAAATTTGTGACTGACGATCTGGGATCAGCTACTGCTTCTTAAATAGACGAAGAAGAAGCGTGCTGCTGCAGGTCCTGACTTGTCCTAACTTGTCCTAACACCCCCACAAACAGCCATCCCCCTTCCTCTGTTTTGCCCAACCGATTGGCAAAACTTATTGACCGCCCCTCGTACACAACGTTCAATATGAAAAAATATTAAGGATATATGAGCTCATTAAAAAGGCTTCTTCAAATTTCTCTCTTTAAAGAAAATGATGGTTAGTGGGTTGCTCCTGAAGAGGGCTGAAGAATTCCTTGGTACATTTTTATCGGATTAGGTAATTCTTATTATTACCCTTACCTAACTGCATTGACATAGTCGTTATTATTCATTTATCTAAAATTTAGCGGGGCGAAGAGCCACAAAGATATCTACAATTTTTTTTTTTGTTAAAGTTAAACGCCAAATCCTACAAAAGCTTGCTAAAATTTCACTTTTTAGAGAAATTGATGGTTGCCCAGTCTTATGGGTGGCCATCTTGAAGAGGATTGACGGACCCCATGAGAATTTTGTAGCGGAATAAGGAATTCTTACTCTTGCCTTTACCTAACCGTATTGACATGGACGTATAGTTCATTTATCTAAAATTTAGCGGGTCGAATAGCGGCAAAAATATCAACATTTTTTGTTTTATCTTAAAATTAAACGCTGACTCCTGCAAAAGGCTTGTTGAAATTTCTCGTTTTAGAGAAATGGATGGCTGTCCAGTCGTAGGGGTGGTGACAATGAAGAAGGAACTCCATGAGACTTTTCTAACCGGGAGAAAATTTCAATTTTATAGTAAATGTATTTTAACCATAATTGCAAAACTTCGCTAACCGCCGTATTCCGTGCTCATTTTCTAACGCTGAGATTAAAGTTTCCAGTTACTTCTTACGTGTTTTGAGACTGGTAGTCTCTAAACGAAGATTTAGACACTCGCTCATGTTTTCTTCTTTGCTGATCAACACTCAGGGATTCATGTCAAATCAACCATCAGATGACAAACTCCATACAGTGCCAAACAACGATGACATTTACAAAATTCTTAATATTGGCAGTTAAAATTTCGCTCTTTCGTTCAGCAATTTTGTAATGTATTCTTTTAAGGTGAAATAATTTCTTCCCAAAATACTTTTAATAAGATCCGGAAAACTCCTTCCCTCTCTCTCCACCTGGTTTTCCTACTCCTACTTGTCCCATAAAATGTAAATATTTTTGTAAAACAAACAAAAATATTTTTAAATTTGAGCTCGAAAAAGGATGAGGAAATCAATTAATTTTAATTTAGGACTTCAGACAAAAAATAAGCATAAAAAATAAAATTTGTATTTAAATTTAAATGAGACAATATAATAAATATGTAATATGAAACGAAGTGTTACCTAATTATTTATTAATTAAAGTGAATAGAAAAAAAATGCGAAAATAATATAATACAAGAAACTAGATTAAAGGAGAGACATAAGAAAAATGATACAAACAGATTAATATATAGGCTAACATACGTAAAGGATGACAAATAAGGAAATAAAAAGACTCAACTACACCCAATACCAACATATGAACTAGTGAACAATCAATAAAACAAATGACTAGTAATTAAGCTAACAAAGTGAATAAAGACAAAACAAGGAATAAACAATATATATATATATATATATATATATATATATATATATATATATATATATATATATATATATATATATATATATATTGGTCTGGTTTGTTTAGAACCAGCCCCATAAGGGTCTACCTTTCCTTATGATGCTCGAATTGACAATGGATTGACCTAATGGTCAATCCATTGTCATCCGCTCTTCCACACATCCTGTGTATTCTTTAGCTCCCAACTCCACCCCTCGCTGTAGCAATCCTTGTCTATCTCGATCCTTGTCAACTTGCTCCCGCAATCTTCCTCGATCAATCCTTTGTCACAATCCTTGTCAATTGATTTACTTATGGTAGTAGTCATTGTCACGCATCCTCTTACTATCGTAGTAATTGTCATCCAAACTCTCTCTCTTGTTGGTCCAATCCCTTGTCATCTTGCCTCTCCCTCTTCCCTCTCCCTCTCCCTCTTTCCCTTCTAGCCTACTCCCTTAAACCACAAACCAGCTATTTAATTCCCGAAATTTGTAAGAGCCTTCGAGATTAACAAAAAATAAATTTGATTTTATATTAAAATCCCAATAAAGGAAATTTTTAATTTTGCGAGAATTCATTTTAAAAGTTATTAAATTAAATAATAAACTCTTTTTTTTATCCATTATATCATCAACGTTCGAGAAAGAAGAATAATGACTTCATTATTTTTATAAGGTCCCAGTATCATTATTATTACCCTCCCATTATTCGTTATTAAAGTACATAAAAGGTACTCCGATATTTTCATAATATTTAATCTCGATTTAAATTTATTGAGATTATTAGAATTATCTATATAGGTATCTTTAGTGGGCTTAATCCATAATTTGGTTCTGTGTTCTTACTATATCTTTCTGTCTTTTTCCCTCCTCTCATATTATTACCTTGCTCTTTGTTTCTCTCTCTCTCTCACACACACATACGCACACACACCTATAAATAAAATAGTTTTGCACACTGCAAGCTTTTATCGACCATTACTTGCCATGAATTAATTCAACAGAAGAGAGACTTTTATCGACCTATTTATGTCGGTGACTTGCTAAAGTCCATAACGAAAATCTTGACTTAATCTTTACAAACTCGTAATATTATCTCAACACAGGATCGGCTAGAAATACTGAAATGTTCAATTCTTAAACTATAGCCTAATAGGGCATAATTAGCCTTGATAAATAGATAAATATGTTGATATATGGATAGATAGTGACCGGAAGTAGATAATATTAATTTTATTGCCGGAAAAATCACACATTAAGTCGCTCGTGATATTAGTCCTAGATAAAATCTCAAAAGTTCAGCAAAATGAATGGCAGTTTAGAGAAACTTAAATTAATCTTTTTAATAGTGTTATTACCATGATCGTAACAGCGGCAGAGGCTAAGGGTCAATGTAAAAGAGAAAATACACTTTTCTGTTTAAAATTATAAAGTTACACAATCTCTGAAAGATGCAAACAAAAGTTTTGGTGCTGATTGAACACAGAAATTATGGTAGTTACAGCATGCACTGTGAGAAGCTACATGTGGTATAGATAGAGTTAATTAATACACAAACCCCTTGGAATTGGTATTATTTAAGCTAAAAAATGAGGGATAAATTTAACATATAAATATCTATTATATTATAACTGAAATAGCGCTAGAAAAAAAGTCATATTTAAAAGATGAAGACCGAACAGGCTGCAGGGATGAAATAACCACATCGAAAGAGTAATAGCAGTAATATCTCTCAAAGGATATTGAATTAATTGAGGAATGAAGTTGAAGAAAGTTAGTAGTGGTGGTACCTCTAAAAGGATTCTACACTGATTGCGGGAAGAAGCAACTTTAAGGAATGATATTAGTGGTGGTAATTATAAAAGGATTCGACATTGATTGCGGGAAGAAGCAACTTTAAGGAATGATATTAGTATTGGTAATTATAAAAGGATTCTACATTGATTGCGGGAAGAAGCCACTTCAAGGAATGATATTAGTGGTGGTAAATCTAAAAGGATTCTACATTGATTGCGGGAAGGAGCAACTTTAAGGAATGATATTAGTGGTGGTAATTATAAAAGGATTCGACATTGATTGCGGGAAGAAGCAACTTTAAGGAATGATATTAGTATTGGTAATTATAAAAGGATTCTACATTGATTGCGGGAAGAAGCCACTTCAAGGAATGATATTAGTGGTGGTAAATCTAAAAGGATTCTACATTGATTGCGGGAAGGAGCAACTTTAAGGAATGATATTAGTGGTGGTAATTATAAAAGGATTCGACATTGATTGCGGGAAGAAGCAACTTTAAGGAATGATATTAGTATTGGTAATTATAAAAGGATTCTACATTGATTGCGGGAAGAAGCAACTTTAAGGAATGATATTAGTATTGGTAATTATAAAAGGATTCTACACTGATTGCGGGAAGAAGCAACTTTAAGGAATGATATTAGTGGTGGTAATTATAAAAGGATTCGACATTGATTGCGGGAAGAAGCAACTTTAAGGAATGATATTAGTATTGGTAATTATAAAAAGATTCTACATTGATTGCGGGAAGAAGCCACTTCAAGGAATGATATTAGTGGTGGTAAATCTAAAAGGATTCTACATTGATTGCGGGAAGAAGCAACTTTAAGGAATGATATTAGTGGTGGTAATTATAAAAGGATTCGACATTGATTGCGGGAAGAAGCAACTTTAAGGAATGATATTAGTGGTGGTAATTCTAAAAGGATTCTACATTGATTGAGGGAAGAAGCCACTTTAAGGAATGATATTAGTATTGGTAATTATAAAAGGATTCTACATTGATTGCGGGAAGAAGCCACTTCAAGGAATGATATTAGTGGTGGTAAATCTAAAAGGATTCTACATTGATTGCGGGAAGAAGCCACTTCAAGGAATGATATTAGTGAGGGGAATTCTAAAAGGATTCGGCTTTTGGCCAAATAGTCATTTTTGGAATGGTTAGTAGTGGTGGTACCTTTAAACCTTTAAAAGGATTCTGCCTTTATTGAAGTAGTAAGGCATTTTAGGGAAATAGTTAGTAGTGGTGACTCCGTGAAAAGCAATCTGTTTTTTTATTGCAGGATTTAGTATTGTTGCTATCTTGTACTATTAACCCCCCAAACGTTTTTCTCTTCCCTAACTTCACTATTTTTATTATAGCCTCATTCTAACATTTTTGTCGGAAATACTCTCATTGGTTTCTCTTTATTTTAATTACTGAAATATAATTCAATTCGTTATCAGCTAATCCCAGTGAAAAAGAGATTGAGGTGGTTGGTTATGAATAACGAGGGTAAGACCTTTCACCGACACAAAAGAAAAGGAAATTCAACAAGGAGCGATTTTATTATTATTTTTAATGATGTGAAAACAAAACGGGAATCCTAAAAAAAAAATTTAATGGGTGAAGTTAAATTGAGGGAAAACGTATGGCAGGTGTCTAGACTGAATTGTCAGAAGAGGAAACTACTTGTGTACTTTTGTTGTGCGCCTTTTACCCCCAATTCATACCTGATGAGCCTTATTCAGACCTATTCTAAAGTGGGTGCATTGGCAAACAACCAATCAAGTAGCAACCACTGCAATCCCACGTTGGTATATATTTGAAAAATACCACAATATTACTTTGCCTCGTTTTAGATGTTATTATCGCCTTTTCCTCAATCAAACATTGATATTGTTGCCTTTTTGTCAATCAACATTGATATTGTTGCCTTTGTGTCAATCAAACATTTATATTGCTGACTTTATGTAAAAAAAATAAGTAAATTGTTGGATTTTTCGTCAAACAAACAGTTTTATTGTTTCCTCTCAGAAAATATGTTATTGTTAGCTTTTGATAAACAAACACGGCGATTTTTGCCTTTTCAACTAAACCTCTTTTTGTCAAGAAAACACATTGGTTATTGGTGAATAAAAATCGAGGAGGAAAAATTACACTAAATAACTACACGACACTCAATCAAGGTACGATAAGACAAGGAATCCAAATGCAAAACTTTACTCTGGTCAGAAGATTAAACAAGGTCTGCTGACCAAAGTCGCGTGCTCTCATTTATTCTGATTTATGATCTTATGACCTCCAAAACTTTCAATAATTCCAGGACTAACCTTGGGAGAATGTAAAACAACATACGCGTATCAAATTTCGTTAGAATCAGCCGAAATGTTATGATGTTATTGCTAAATAATTCACCGGATAATCTTGGGAGGACTTTGAAAATTATACCATTCGAAAGATAATGTAAAACAACCTAAGAATTTCAAATCTCGTTAGAATTGGCTAGATAGTTACAATGTTATTAACAAAACAAAAGAAACAAAATGGGGACCGACCGACCGACGACATAGTGAGATAAATAGTCGCACGTGACTAAAAATATGAAGAAAACAATATTGAAAAATGAAAAAAAAATTAAGAACCAATTTCAAAAGAAGCTTCTTAAAACGTTATGGACCTTACAAATTAGATATTAAAAAACTTTCATTATTCTATTTACTATTATAAAAAAGTGAAAGACCAAAGTGGGCATTTGGGCTAAAAAGTACTTGAAGAGATTTTTAAAAGTAATGGGCAGGGGAAAATATATGTGTTAGTTGTCCTTCTGACCTAATAACCTATGCAATGAAAGCAAACCTACTTACAGGAGAAAAAAAAAAAAATCGATAGATAAAAGAGAGGCAAGAAATGAAATATGATGAAGTGAAAACAAAAAAAAATCTCGAAGAAACATAGAATAAAGGTTGATATGAATTTACGATAATAAACAAGTAAATTTAATAAGGAACATGAGCGTGAAGAGAAATCGATAAGCATAGAGAGAAAATAATGAAATTTGTTAAAATTTCGTGTTCCACAATTTATTAATTTGAAATATAAAAATTCCTCATCTTAAAATAACAAATTAATTCCGCTTATCAACAATCATCGAAAATTACTTACTTTCTTATCTATAATTACAGTATTAACTTTGAATTTAATTCTTTTGGAACCTACCTACCTTTCTGCACCGACTGTCCTATATACATACATCACTTTACATTAAAGATAATTAAGAATAAGAAACTAATTATCTATCAGTTCTTAACGATAACTTGCCAATTAAAGATTGAAGCCAAAATTCATAACCTTACTATCATCGAAACCAATGTTCCAAGTTAGACCATTGTCTTAAAGTTTCGTTCATGAGTCATTCTTACCATTCCGTCTCCATCCGTCAGCAATGGAACCTGTCTTGATATATTCATAAAATGGACGAAACAAAATGAACGCAGCCAATTCTACTTAGACCCCCTGCCTAGATTTATGATTAGCTTGTGATTACATTTTTATAGGAATGAATAATCAGGGTAATTAAAGCCTAGGAAGTTTAACAACTGGACTTAACTTCGTCATTTTCATTTTTACATAGGAAAAATTCAGATGAAACTACTGCTAAACACGAGAGTTTATATACGAATCGTATCATTTTTATAACTTAATTTTAAGACAATTTGTATAATAAAGCAAAACTAATTTAAATGAACCAATAACGAGTAAATAATATTGCTAACTACCTCAAAATGTATTATTGATTTTGTTACCAATATTAGTTATGTAGTTTGACTACTGTAAAATTAATTATATATATTAATATATATATATATATATATATATATATATATATATATATATATATATATATATATATATATATATATATATATATATATATATATATATATATATATATATATATATATATATATATATATATATATATATATATATATATATATATATATATATATATATATATATATAACGAGAAATATTTACAATTGCGCAATCATAATTATGATTAGCAATTTACCAAATGCTCAGAAGGAGCTCTTCTCACAGTTACGAGAATCTAACGCATAAACAGCCTTTCTAAGCCAAACCCGAAAATTCTCTTTCAATCAGCTATTTTAATTGTTATCCCTGCTTTCGATTTATATCAAAAGCATGTGCAACACAAATAAGGAAATATATAAATAAATATGGCTTATGATAAACAATTTAATTTGAAATAAGCTTTTATGATATGATTAAATTTAAAGAGACCAGGGAAATACTAAATTAGGAAAGTATCAATGAAAAAGCATTTAACAATATTGCGCTAACAAGCTTGATATTTTTGGTTATTTAATATTTTACATCTCTTTATCACTGCCCTATGTATATATATATATATATATATATATATATATATATACCTTTCATAAGAGCGAAATGTTAGTTCGTAATTCGCAAAAATTCCGTACAGGGGTGGGATTCGAACCGTGCACACTGAGGCACCGAGCAACCGCTTTGATCTCAATTAAACGGTCCCTTAGACCACTCAACTACGCGGAATCCCATCCCTGTACGAAATTTTTACGAATTAGGAAATAACATCATTTACGAAGAAAAATTATCCTGTTTTTTAGTTTCTTGCGCATTGCTGGATTCATATATATATATATATATATATATATATATATATATATATATATATATATATATATATATATATATATATATATATATATATATATATATATATATATATATGTATATATACATATATATATATATATATATATATATATATATATATATATATATATATATATATATATATATATATATATATATATATGTATATATACATATATATATATATATATATATATATATATATATATATATATATATATATATATATATATATATATATATATATATATATAGTGTGTGTGTGTCCCGCAAATGTTCACAACAAGCTGTAAAAAAAGCAAAATGGTGAATATGGAAATTTGTAAGGCCAATATTGAAATTTGACAATGTAAAAGCTTACAACACATTCATATAAACATGGTTTTTATTTGGTTTCATAACCCATAACCATTGTTGTCAATTACAGCTTAGAGGTGCTTTAAGTTCCCTCCTATGATCTTTATACAGGTGGTTGGGCTGGTTTTGTTGCATTCCTCCAAACATATTTTCTTCAAATCAGATAAGTTGTGCGAATCTCATTTCTGAACCATGAGTTGCAATTCCCTCCACAGATCTTCGATAGGATTTAGGTCAGGAGATTGATTTAGCCATTCTTGATTGATATAGCCATTCTTGATTGATATAGCCATTCTAAAACATTAATTATCACATCTATAGAACCAATTTTAGTTCGTTTTCCTGTATGCCTGGCGCCATTGTCTTGTTTTTAAAGCTATTCTGGTTTCAAGTTCAGAGAGCCAACGCTAAATAACAAATTTATTTCCAAAATTCCCCTGTACATTTCACCGTTCATTCTTCCTTAAACTACCTCCTTTCTTCCAGCCATTGATGAGAAAAAAACAACCCTGGTTGTATACCATAATCGATCTATCGCCAAATTTGACTGTATGGATGAGGAAGAGAAATAAAATGATGTTAATACAAAATCAATGCAATAATTAACCCGATTTGTCAATTTAATTATTGCATTGATTTTGTATTAACATTATTTTATTTCTCTTCCTCTCTCCTCCCCCTTCTCCCCTACGTATCTGCTTACTTCTCTTGTCTCTCATAATCTCCCTTTTTAGACTATCGCTTTATCTGTTAATCGTTTTCACCCTTTTGGCTCTGTTCTTGACTCTTTCTTGCCTCTCGGTTTGACCTTGCTACCTTTATTTTAGCTAAATCTTAATGTGAATTTACCCATACCTCTCCTACTTCCTTATTGGTGGTTTCTTGTCTTAGAGGCGGACCTTTATTCTATACTAGATTATATATATTATTTTCGCTTGTAGTTATCCTTGAGAATGAACTGAATAAAGTTTGAAAGTACTTGGAAGCACCTTTTCATTTTTCCTGCGGGACATTGAATTCATTGCGAATCTCCTGTGCTACTCTGTGAGTTATTCATTTCATATATATATATATATATATATATATATATATATATATATATATATATATATATATATATATATATATAATAAAAAATATTGCAACAAGACAATTAATTATGCGATTAAAAGGCTATTTTTAGCAGACACAATCTTCATCCAAGCCCTCGGAAGGAGCTCTTCTCACATACAAAATTTACAGGGCGATTGAAAAGTAACTCCCTATCCTATTTTAAAAAACTTATAAATTTATTTATATATTGTGTTATTTTTCTTTTTGTATATCTTTCTTGATGTATGAGAATTAAATCTATGTTGTTTTCTTTTCAGATCAATTATTTTGTTTGAAATTTGGAAGCCCTATAAACGTGGCTGGACGTCTTACACTACAGGAGCGTGCCTGCCCAGCTAGCGGCACGTTACGAAGCTTGGACATCCATGGTTCAAGTGCAAAGATGGTGGAGAACCATTAAAGGAAGACATGCTCAAGTTTATGCTAAGAAAACCAAGAATTGCCATGTAAACTCATGGTTACAGGATTTGTAAGTGATTCTCGAAGAAGCAGTCGCTCTTCCAAATCCAGAGACTCGGAGGTAGTGCAAGTTGTTAATGAAATGTTTACTCATAGCCCGAAGAAGTCAATTCGACAAGCAGCTAGGGAAAGTGGCTTCTTCTTTCACTGGGTAAGAACTGTGCTCAAAAAGAAGCTTAAATGGCGTGCTTGGAAGCAGCACTACTGTCAAGCATTCTCTGCTGAAGACTTACGGGTTTCGTATGGGGTTCAGGGAGGTGATGCTGGCTTGGTATGCATACTGGTTTGATCTCTTTAAAAAAAACCTCTGGAGTGATCAAGCGGTACTCCGTATTGTTAAGTTTGCGAACCGTCACAACTGCCACTACTGGGTGGGAGAAGATCCCTGTATTACATCTGAAAAAATGCACATTCGGCCCAAGGTAACGGTATGGTGTAGATTGACCCCGGACAGGATTGTTAGTCCCTTAATCATTCGCGATACCATGAATGCTGAAAGGTACCTCACGATTCTGTAAGAGGAAATCAGGCCATTTATCACTACTTGGAAGAATATTGAAGATTTGATTTTCATACAAGATGGCGCTCCTCCACATTATGCTATTGTTGCTTGTGAATGGCTGAATGCCCACTTCACTGGGAGATGGATGGGTCATTCGTGGTCCTCATAAGCGGCCAGCCAGAAGTTCTGACGTAATACCTTGCGACTTCTTTCTTTGGGGTTGGTTAAAGGAACAAGTCTACTCTACCAAACCAACGACTTTGCAAGAACTTGAAAGGAAAATACTAGAAGTTATTTATTCCATCCTACAAAAATTCTTGTGAAATCAGTTGATGTGGTTCCCAGGCGGTTGGTGTCGAATGCTGGCGCCCATATTGAACTTTAAATAAAACTCAATGCTATACAATTTCTTCTCATATTCATTTATTTTAAGAATTATAATTCAGAAATGTATTACAAGAATTTTAAAATAGCGAGTCACTTTTCAAATGACCATATATATATATATATATATATATATATATATATATATATATATATATGTGTGTGTGTGTGTGTGTATGTGTGTGTGTAATGTGTGCCACATAACTATGAATATATTTTTTATACTTTATCAGAGGCGAACCAACTAAGGAATATACATGGCTTTTATTTCTTTTTATAGGTAAAATCTACAACATCCGATTAATAGATATTTTACTTTGTCTTGAATTCGTAAGTGTTCGAACTGTCAACCGTTGACATCAATACAACACTGTTCTCTTTGATTCACTGATTGGCACACTTCAACAAAAAGGTTTGTCGGGATATGTATACAAATTTCTTCTTGTGTTCTCATTAATTGTTGAAGTGATGTACTTCAATTTTCAAAAGACCCAATAAAAATGTCAAGTGGGTTCAAATCTGGTGCACGTGGTAGATATTTGAGAGTACCTTGTGCGATTTACCGATTATCATTATCTAACACAATTTTTGTTACTGGCCAGTAAATGTTATTTTCCAACTATTTTATTGCAAAAAATAGAAAATAGCCATCGTTTGTTTTAAACTTTGCTTTTAGGTTTGTATAATGAAATATCTACTAATAATAGGCAATTTTTTTTCATACATGTAGGTCTCAAAACAAAAACAGTTGAATTTATATAATTTTATTGAAAGTTCCACAAAAATTATATAAAAACACGTAAAAAAGTTAGATGTGAACAGTTTTCCTCACCTTTCCTTTGCACATAATGTGAATCACTTTCCCGTACAAGCTTCTAAATGTACAAGCTCGTAAATGTTCTCTCCTATCATGTTTTCGAAGTATACTCCTTCGTATCTTCATTCAAAGTTCAGTATATCTTGATGGAAGCGCTCCCTTTATCCTTTGAGTATGCTCTTATTTTCTCCTTGAACTTGTTAAGACGGCCATCAAGGATGAGCACCTTCAGAGACATCCAGCAGCCCATTTTCCCATGCCTTTTAACAAACTTCTCAACCAGTTTCAGATAATCTTTAGCCTGTGGTTGCCCTAAGAGCAATGACACACCGAAACAAAACTCTTCTTTGCCTTTTTTTTATCTTTAGTAAGCTTTCCATGTGATTCTGAACACTCAATAATTTTCCTGGTTTGTGGTATAACATCAACATCAACCATACCTTTGCCTCAGCGAATTTGGGAAAAAAAAATTGAAAGTACTTGAAACCTGCACACTCTTTGTTAAGAGCTCTAACAAACTCCTTCATAAGACCTAGTTTTAAATGCAATGGAGGGAACAAAAACTTTTTTATGATCTATCAATTGCTCATGCTTGACATTATACCCTCCGACATACATCTCATTCCTTTGTGGACAGTGCTTATTGTGGTAATGTTTTGTGGTATCCCTACTGTCTCAAAGGCAGAGATGACATGGAAACTCTTTTGGCTAACAAACAAACATTATGACTTTAATACCTGCACATTTAATATTTAACTCTTTATAATAAACAATTTTCTTACTTTCCAAATTTTCAGGCAGTGTTTGCAAGCAAAAGTTAGGTGCCCAGAGTTTGTCTTGGTCCCCAACTGGTATGCAAAATTATGCTTTGTAACCTTCACACATTCTCATAGATTCTGTCACATCGAACTTTTTTCTTCTTGTTTTGATGAACTGTCCGCGGATATAACAGAATGTATCTTGAGAATAATTATCACCTCTTTATGCCATTTCTCTTCTGATGTGTTCAATCTGGTACCTAGAGCTGAAGTTATAGCAGATCTGTGAATCCCTGTATAAATATGGCTAAATTGAAATTCAAGAAGGTTCTAAATGTTTTCAGGGGTTTGTTCTGGCAAGTTCTGAAACTTCATAAAATTCGACTAAATTCTAGAATTTTCTCATTAAATCTCGAATGTTTTCGAAGGTTTCCTAAAAAACAAATATTATTCTAAAACAATTCAATGCTTTTAAAAATAAGATTTACAATTTTCCAAACTTAATAATAGCATTATTTTCCAAATGGGCAAATTTAGAAGTTGAGTACTCAACTTAAAAAAGCAAAGTTTGGGGATTAAAGTAGACATTTTTTTCATTTATTAATTATGAACAACTGGAAAATAACTCTTTTAACCCAGGAACAAGAGAGAAGTGAAATTTAGTTACATAATTTTATGAAAAGTTTCACCAACACAGTCCCTGACATCGTAGATGTAATGAGGAGGTGTTGAACCTTATTGAAATTATATGTCCTCCTCTTCGTATAATTGTTGAAATACAGGTAAACTTTTTCTCGGAAGCATGCTGTGGTAGCTATGACCGGTAACTGTACCTTCGAAGAAACATGAATCAACCAAACCTTTGGAAGAAAAGACAGACCAGACAATTTCACCAGGTAAATTTAGATCACTTTTCGCATAACATTCGCCATCACACTGTAGTCGAGGGGGGATTGATGTCAGGCGACTGCGACGGCCAAAAGTCCTTCGACCAGAAGTTCACGTTCAACCTCAACAACTCTTGCACGATCTTGAACCTGTGGGCCGGGACACCGTCCTGCTGAAAGACGTAGTCAGCTTTTTTTGTGATTTTTTTTACCTACGACTTTCGTGGCGGCAAACAACACCGACACCACTTTTTCCCATTCGAAGCCATTACGCCGAGCATCATCACGGAGGCCGAGTGCCTGGTTGTGGACACAGAGCGTAACTCTGAGATGTCCTGGCCGAAACTTATCTCGCGGTCGTTTTGCTTGTTAATGAAGGTATTTTTTTTCATCAGAAACAAATGAAAATCTGATTGCCATTACTCAAAGGATTAAGTTATGGCTCTCTGGTCTGTTTTAGTGTATTTACAAATAGGTATTATGTACTTAGTTTAGTCACGTATTTAAATGTCTACATTATTTGGGCACAGGTTGGAATTTTCCGGAAGTAGACCTTATCTATTTGGTTTTATACTCCACATCCGTATTTGATATTATTTTTCTATTTTGGGTCCTTTCGTTGTACATGGGCGTGTCATTGCTCTTATGTTTCACACACACACACATATATATATATATATATATATATATATATATATATATATATATCACCTTTGTAATTTTTTTTCGTTATTCCTTGATAATGAACTAAACAAGGTCGAAAGTACTCGGAATCCACCTTTCATTTTCCTGTGTGATTTTTTGCATTTATTGGTCTACTCACGCGCTACTTTGTGAGTTTCTTTATATATATATATATATATATATATATATATATATATATATATATATATATATATATATATATATATATATATATATATATTAGGATAAATAAGCAGGCTAAATTTAGGAAGTTCATTATTATATATTAACATATTGGTACCCACTCACTAGTTCCGAGTTCTTCCCTATCCGAATACACTACGAAAACAGACATCGACACCATAAACCAAATTTAAAATGATTTTTCAATTAAAGACACAGCAAACAACGAAAACCAAATACGTACACTGGTATCTCTTTATATTAGGTTTAAAAACTCCACTTTAAACTCTGACACAAGCTCATTTCCATTTTTACTACAACTATAATTAATTACCCACGAATTACGCACGCCAAATCCACCCCCCCCAACCCCCAACCCCTATTTTTTTCAAATATTTCTATTATCTCCCCTTTTTACAAAGAAGACACCCAAAACTAATTAATCTCATTTTTATTTTAAAAATAAAAACATGTTTCCTATTCCCTAATAGTTAAAAGCCTTACATTTTGATAATTTGAATATTACCACCTCTGCTGCTTCCCATTTCCCATATAGTTAATTTATAAATATCTGATAACTTATCTAAAAAATTCTGGTTTGTATATATTTATAATCCCATATCCTTGAGAATGGGTTCCTACCTGAAACGTCGGTACAAATAAGTTAATATCTAATAATGAACTTCCTAAATTTAGGTTGCTTATTTATCTTAAAAATACTTATACGCTTATTTGTACCGACGTTTCAGGTAGGAACCCATTCTCAAGGATATGGGATTATAAATATATACAAACCAGAATTTTTTAGATAAGTTATCAGATATTTATAAATTAACTATATGGGAAATGGGAAGCAGCAGAGGTGGTAATATTCAAATTATCAAAATGTAAAGCTTTTAACTATTAGGGAATAGGAAACATGTTTTTATTTTTAAAATAAAAATGAGATTAATTAGTTTTGGGTGTCTTCTTTGTAAAAAGGGGAGATAATAGAAATATTTGAAAAAAATAGGGGTTGGGGGGGTTGGGGGGGGTGGATTTGGCGTGCGTAATTATAGTTGTAGTAAAAGTGGAAATGAGCTTGTGTCAGAGTTTAAAGTGGAGTTTTTAAACCTAATATAAAGAGATACCAGTGTACGTATTTGGTTTTCGTTGTTTGCTGTGTCTTTAATTGAAAAATCCTTTTAAATTTGGTTTATGGTGTCGATGTCTGTATATATATATATATATATATATATATATATATATATATATATATATATATATATATATATATATATATACATATATATATATATATATATATATATATATATATATATATATATATATATATATATATATATATATATATATATATATATATATAGAGAGAGAGAGAGAGAGAGAGAGAGAGAGAGAGAGAGATAATTTAATTACCCTACTAGACAGGAGCCTCTTCAAGAGGCATCCATCGTTCACACTAGGAGGCAGGACTCTCTCACATTATTCTAGCCATTCAGCTACTTTTAATAGGCCTGGATTTATTTGGTTTATCTTCTTTCGTTTCTCCTCGCAATTTGTGTTGATCTTGTCAATTTCATGGTCTGTGTTCTTATTTTGTACCGCTTTTAAGGTCTTTGTGCGTTGTTATAACTTATATTGTTCTGTTTCTATGAGTTTTCTTCAGATGTCTGCGCAATTGTATGGAAGATGCATTGTCCGATTACATGACCTGGCGCACTGATGAATGTGGAGCCGCGCAACTCTCTTAGAGCTGCCTTCGTTGCGAATGAGTGTGTCTCTTTAGGGAGAGCCAGGAGAATACTCAAGAAAATGCTGACCTCTTTCAACCACACCACCACATTTAACTGCAATCATGTCGGAATTTGTTTTTATGAAAGTAATATGAGTGTGGTTATTCATGTAGTCGTGGTGAGTGTGTTGGTATGTTAGGAAAAGTTGGGTAGTTTTAATCAACTTTTGAAGTATGTGGAGCCCGAAAATATTTATGAATATACTCAGGGGTGTAAAATTATACGTATCTGGTAAGGTTTGGGTTGCTTTTATATACCTAGTGTAGTTATGGTTGGTTAGTTTGCTAGCAAATATTACTGTCAGATGTTATGGTTGTGATTTCTCTAATATTCTTTAGATAAGTTAAAACTGTAGTTTTGGGGGGGATTAGTCTAAAAAAAACATGATTGTGGTTGTGGCTATTTAAATGTTGCCATGCATTTATAGCTGAAAAAGTTCCCTACAACCTTATAGAAACACTTTTTTGGGTTGCCAAACATTCGAACAATGTATAGAAACCGATAGACCGTACAAAAGGTCCCAACAAAACCTCATTTCACAATTACTCCAAAAGTGTAATAATCCCCCAAACAACTTCTGAATCGTCATTAAAAAAGGACAGCACCGAAAAATAAGACAAATTAATTATAAAAAGGTAAAAATTGACACCTAATGACGTAAAGATTTCTGGAGAAGCTGCTCATCATCGAAAAAAGTCAAGCTTACTTAGCCTTTTGCTGATTAAAACTGAAGAATATGAGTTAGGAGACAGATGCAATTATCAACAAAATTATTTAATAGTCACAGCTATTAACTTGAGGCATACGAAGTCTGCGGGGAAATCGGCGTATGATTTAGGGGTTGTTATCAACGATGTACGTTTTTCCCTTCCTAGAAATGTGCATATGTACTTAGGGAAAATTGAAGGAATATGTACATTTTAGCGTCGCCACACTTATTACTTTAATTTATTCTATGTGTAAATTTTAATATAGTTTTTCATTGGGTTGTGATTTTATTTTCATTACACTTTATATTTATATAGACCTTTATTTTGCCTACATTTTAAAAACTATGCTATATTGCAATAAATTTAAAACGTTGACACGGTGGAGATAACCAATATAGGTAGGGCATTAATTTTAGAGGGGAGTAGGATAGACATTAGGAAAATGCATATATAACATATAAGAGTATTCGATACAATAAATCAAGGAGGATCAGATACCTCGACAAATGAGGTATCAAGAGCGAAAGAATTGCTACAAAAAGTCAGAGTGACAAAGGCTACTTCATAAAGGGGATAGAAAATTATAATAGAAGTTGAAAAAACTGAAAAATAATTGACTTTAGATGTCAACACCATTTTAATGCCAAGTACCGAAGAATCCGTTCGTCCATCTGAACACAGGAACATAAATGCACAAACCTGGAAAAGATGGAATCTATCAAATTATTAAGCTATTGACGATGGAAGTATCAGTTGCCTCAGTATGAGGTTACCTTAAAAAAACGAAAATTCGTGTACGATAACCGATCGGTATAATAACTACATGTGGGTAAAGGTTACGAAATTTGAATGAATAAAACAAAAGTTATCGCAGCTAAGCAATTTACAATAAAATTTGAAGTGTCCAAAATGCTCCGAACACTGAGGTTTCTTCTAGAGAGAATAGACATTGTTTGCATAGCAACTAACTTCAGGTCAATTTCGTGCAGCTGTCGTCCAAGTCTAAATAATCTTTCAAGCCTCTCTCCGTCCGCGAGTAGGACGTAAAGCTGCGTCACTAAGATAGTCTTTCAATTGGAGCCATAGCAGAGGTTTCAAGCGCTACAAATATGTAGCCCATAATATTCTGGCAACTTATCAGAAAATAAGTTCATGTAAGGCTGGTAAATCAACGCATAGACCAAGGAAGACCTACTAAATGGAGGACAAGCCATTATTCAAATTGCGAAGAAAAACCATTTCAAGACAGCTGCCGCAGTTTCTCGAGAGATTAGTTAGATTTTAGCCAGCAATATCTTCATCCAGACTGAGTTAATTCTGCTGAAGGAAGAGAAGCATCGCGTTAGCACTACCGCCTCTGGCCTTAATGACAGCCTCTAGGCAATCTCAGAGACGGCCACAAGCCATCGTCACTATCTCCCGTTTTAGGCCTCTGAAGGCCATGGTAATCCTGGCTCTCAGCTCATCATTCGTTTTGCAGCTGTTGTTGCTGGTCTCTCGTTCAACCGAAAACCGAACAAAGAAGTCAAGGAGGTTACAGTTAGGCGATTTGGGAAGCTAAATTCCATGTGGTTTGTAAACGAGAAATTTTCCATCAGCCAGACCTGAGTCTTCGGGCTGGTGTTACAGGACACAGAGTCTTTCTCTCATATGTAAATCCTCCCTGCAGCTTCCCAGTGGATCCAGGGCTTCACTATCTCGCTCAGAACAGGGAGGTAGCCGTCGGACTAAGCCAAGAAGCATTTGTAATTCTTGTAATGTGTAGGGCACGGATAGCCCTTATTTGTAGCAGCCTTTTCATCGCCTGGGGATATACCGTATAAATATACCTTGTATCCGCCAATATTAATTGCATTTCGCAAAAATGGCACTTTGCGATAATGAACTAAAACACGAGAAAATCCAATGTTGCAAAGAGTTGGTGTGGATGTTGTTTTTGCCTGCAATCTACAGGTCGTCAACATAAGCGAAACTAAAGTCTAAATCGTCCAAAACATGGTTTATATAACACTGTAAGTATTTCGAACCCGTTGCCATCTTCTGAGGGAAGAGTATACATTTAAATAATCCATGACAAGTGTGCATTGAGGTCTTGTCGATCCATGTTTTTCTATCGAGAGCTTAAAGAACGTATCTTTCATATTCCCCTCAGAAATTAAGGTGCTTGCAAGTTTGGGGTGGTCTATAAATTTAGACTTGTATTTCTCCTTCACCGTAATGGAGTTGAGTGAGCGGTAGTTTCAGGTGACATGGTAGTTTCAATATATTTTTTTTGTACTAGATGCATCGGCGCTTCATAATGAGATGTACTTGAGTGAAGTCGACCTTCCACTAATAAAGTTATTTGGAACAACTTGGGAGACACACGACGAAGTCTTCATTTAAACCTGGATCCATGTGATGGAAATAAGATATAGGAACTTTGGTGCGTTAAATTACTTAAAACTATGAGCTGTATTTCGACTTTTATTAATCATTGTAAGAAGCTAATATTGGGCAAATATTGAAAATTCGTTCATTAAAGGTCTTGATGGGGAAACCAATAGCAAATTGGAAATGAATTCTAGTCTCTTCTTGTAGCAGATCAACAGGTTTGGCGGGAAAAAAAGACCAAAGGCAATACGGAGTTGGATTCCTGATACATAGAAAGATAAAAAAAATGGTAGTAAAGTTACACGGAATATCGGAAAGAATAGCTTACGTAAAGCTAAGTCTCTAAACAGTACAGCCTCAAAAATTGTTCAGTGGTACGCACAGACATCTACCATGTACGGAAGAAGAATTAGTTAAATTCTATAAGAACATCAGTACAAGTCTAAACCAAACTAAAGCCTTTTTCGAATTCCGCATGGGAGATTTTAATGTAAATTTGGGCAAGGTAATGAGACATGTATATAAAAGTTCTCACTGGGTGAAACAAATGAAAGAGAAGATCTGACCGAATTTTCATTGGTCCAGATCATCAAAATTGCCAACACTATGTTCAAAATGGAGGAACACCAGAGATAAATTTCAAGGGGCCCAAACTATGTGATTTACAATGAAATTGATTACATTCCGGTTAACAAAATCTCTCTCAATACTTTCCAATTCATCAATAAAGTCAAAGTTAGTAAACACAAGATGATCAGATATAGGGTCAAATTGACACTCAGGAAGAGATAAAATTATTCAATTAAAAAAAATAAGCCCATAAAGAACAAAAAAAAAACTTCGTTCCAAAATTCCAGCTCCATCTTCATAGAGAAAACCAAGAAATTTTATTGAGCAAATCAGCACCAGCAATATACAAGTGATGAACGATAACTTGATGAAACACACAAAAGAAATTGCTGAAAAATAAAAAGAAACACAAAATAAAAAACAATAAACTCTCAGAAGAAAATCTAAAGCAAATGAGAAAACGCAAAGATCTTAAAGAATCAAACACCAGCCAACAGATTGACTTAGCAGAATTAAAAAAAGCTTATTAAAACGAAACAGAACTAACATCAGGAAATATAATACAACTATTGTTGAAGACACTATTGAAGCAGGAAAATGGCATAAAATGGCTAAAATGAGACTTTTAAAAGGAAAATCTCCAATATTTGCTATAAACAGCAAGACATTACAATCATCAAAGATCCAAAAAGAATAGTTAAAAGGAAAAATGAGTACTATAAAAAGTTGTACTCAAGCAACAACACCATCCAGAGCCACAGCCAAGCAACAATATCCAATAATATCCGAGCCGTTCTCAAATCAGAAATTGAAAATGCGATCAAACAAATGAAGAACCACAAAGCACTGTGTCGAACAACATCACTTCGGACTTACTGAAAGATTCTAGAAACATCATTGGAGATAAACTAGCTTGTCTCTTCACTGAATGACTAAAACAAGGCAAGATTCCGGAGGACTGACAGGATACCATAATAAACCTTCTACATGAAAAAGTGAACAAACAGAGCTTACAAACTACAGCCCAATCAGTTTTCTCTCGAGTGTCTATAAACTCCTGATAAAGATCATTACCAATAATAGACTGAAAAACTAGCTATATGACCAACAAACGAGAGAAGAAGCTCGCTTCAGGAAAAGCTTCTCAACGTGTGACCACCAACATACTCTTAAATAGTTCATTGAGAACCTTGGTATTTGTAGACTACTAGGAATCATTTGATTCAATAGAAATACAATCTAGCATCAGAGCTTTGAAGATTCAAGGTATACGTAAATATCATAGAACACATATACGAAAATGCAGATCCTACATTAGATTACATAAGGAGTAATACATCTTTCTTGTTCCATGATCCGGAGAAAAAGTTTGTTTAATCCTGTTTTCAAATTCCTGCGTGCGAGGGGGTTAAGATTGTCAGCCCGGGATCACTGATATTTTTTTGCTGAGGCTTGTAAGCACTTTTCGTTTAACTGTCTCTTTGTTACAATCTTAACTATTCCACTCCCTTTTTACCACACGTTTTTATTCATAATATAAACTTTTGAGAAAATAAAATACATTAACTTGACCTGGGTTGAAACCTCGCTTTGAATGGTTCGAGGTTAATCTTGTATGCGTAAGTGAAAGTGATAGAGTTGATCGCGAATGAGAAGAAGAGAGATTCTCACTGAGCAATGATAATTGATCGAATGATTTGGAACCGTGAGGAATGACCGCACACAGATAAATATAGCGGAACGTTAAACAATAAGGATACTAATGACAATACTGATCTGCCTGAGTATTTATTTGTATTGGGAAATTGTCGCTAGCTTTTAATAATGTGAAGTTGAATCAGTACAGCATGACCCCAGTGATTCTCAAAAAGTTAGGAGTCTGGAATTCGCTATGGGAGATGCCTTAGAAGTTGGAGGTTGTCATTAGGGTGAAAACATATGTGTATGCCTGTACGAGGTGTTTGTTTTGTGTTAGTTGTTTATTCGACATATTTGAGAGATTATATAAATAAGTCTCTTTTTCCTAAAGTCATATTTCAAGACGAGCTCTTGTTTGTATTTGGATCTGCTAGGCTGCTAGGGTTAAAATGTAATGTTTATATTTCCCTATGACTAGTTAAAGCGCGTTTCTTGGTTTGCAATAGGGGCTGTGAATTATAAACTTTTATGGAAGCAAGTTGAGATACGGGGATTGGGCAAGCGTTTGAACCAACTTTTTCGGGAAAGGATGCAGGAATAATGAGGAAAAGTGGGAGATGCAACCTGGCATGCTTTCACTGATGCATGAAGGGGCAAGGATACATTATATATATATATATATATATATATATATATATATAGGTGCTCAAAAAAATTATATCATTTGAGATGTAAATATCACAGAAACTACATAGTCAAGGCAAATGAAACTAAACAGGCCTAATGTTAAGCAACATATGATTTATTCCTCTAAATTTGAATAAGAAAATCAAAGGTATGTGGATTCCATGAACGATTTCACAAATGTTCAATATGCGCACCACCTGAGACACAGCACACGTCAAGTCAGTAGTCCAGCTCCTCCCTAACACGCTGCAGCATGTCTTTGGTAACAGTCTCCAGTGTGGTAGTGATTCTGTGCTTGAGTTTTCTAGGTTCGCAGGAAGAGGGGGGGCACAGACCAGTCACTTCACATAGCCCCAATGAAAAAAATGCAAGATGTCAGGTCAGGTGAAAATGGCGTCAATTTCAAAGGCACATTGTCTTCATCACCAGCACGTTCCATCCATCTCCCTCGCAGATTGTCATTGAGATAAGCTCACACAGTGAGCTTCCTATGAGGTCGAACCACGTCCCGTTGGAAAATGAAGCATTCTTGTTCATTTGCAATGAGCTCATCTATTAGAAAGTTCTAAAGCATTTGCAGATTAACATGGCCGGTCGCATTTTCCCTAAAGAAAAACGGGCCGTGAAGATGGTGCTTGGATATGGCGCAGAACACATTCACTTTCGGGAGTCCCTCACGTGCTCAACTGTCGTCTGGGAATTTTCTTCGCCCCAAATGCGAACATTATGTTTATTGACTTTGCCATTCGTATGAAATGTGGTCTCATCACTGAAAATAAGACGTTCCTTCAACTCGTCTTCTTCAAGTTTCTCTTGCATATCAACACATAACTGTGTGCGTTTTCGCTTGCCATCTGCCTTAATGGGCTGAACTAGCTACAGCTTGTAGGATTTCATTAGCAATCGTTTCCTCGGGACGCGACAAACTGTCGTTGGAGAAATCTGGGTTTCCAGACTTGTTCTCCTTATGGACTTCTTGGGGCTTCGCAAACATTTTTGGCGAACCCGCTCGACCGTCTCTCCCGATGTTATTGGTCATCCAGATCCTTTTGCCCTGCACAGACAGCCTTTCTCTTTGAATTTTTTGTGTCATGTCCAAATCTGCATTGCCGTTGGTAACTGTTTAGAGAACTCTCTCACAAATGCACGCTGCACAGTCTTGTTCGACTGTGTTCGAGCATACTCCAACACACAAAACGCCTGTTAAATTCCAGTGAATGGCATTTATATACCTGTAAAGATAAAAAACATCAAACATTAAACATAAAACTCTGACCTATTTCTACACATGGTGTTAAAATTTCAAGTCATTTGAACGGGAACTGGCAAAGTTATTAGATTGCAAAATGATATCAATTGTTTAGTGACTAAATTTGCATATGTAAATTTAATTGTCAGCTTTTCCTTTGTAATTCTTTCATATGTTAATTTCAATGCATTTAAATATACTTTAAATTGGTTGTGCGAAACATATGCATTTTAATTACTTTAAATAGAACTAATTATCCGTAATTTATTCATTATTTCCCGAACTACTTCCTGAATATCCATGATATAAATTTAATCAAAAACTCTTTTCGTCACTCCCCTCTGTCACACACTACTTTCACGCCAGTTACTACATAGGCATATATGCCCTACCTGCTCATGTAGAAACAACACATTTGTAAACATATTGCTGATATTCATATATGCTTCAATATATGCGAAGGCACAAAAGCCCTGTGAGAGACTCGACAGTTTGCATTTGGGTATTTGTTTAAAGCTCAATTCTACGAGCACAAGCATTTGTTTAGAACTCAATTCTACGAACAAAAGTATTTGATCAGAGTTCCATTCTAAGCAAAGCTATTTGTTGAAAGATTAGTTCCAAGAAAATGGGATTTGTTCAGAGTTCCATTTTACGATCAGACATTTGTTCGGAGTTCCGTTCTGTGAACATATATATTAATTCAGAGTTTCATTCTAAGAACACATACATTTTTTCAGAGTTTACTCCTACAAACAAAATAATTTTTTCAGAGTTTTATTCTTCGAACACAGAAATTTGTTCAGAATTCCATTCTACGAGCACAAGAAATGTTTACGACACAATTTTATGGCATTTTTTTAGAGTTCCATTTTACGAACAGAGCCATCCATCTATTCGGAGTTCCACTATTGGTCTTTTATGGATACAAGCGGGGATTTCTTGGTTTCAAATCCATCCTTCCAATCCCAGCTTTCCATTTTAATAAAGATGCCGTAGAAAATCCGTCATCCTCTTTTTTATCAAATATTCACCTTCCAAAATCACCTCTTTTTTTATTTCATTCCACCAACTTACGCATAAACAGAAGCACCAAAAATCAGGTTTAAACCTCTCCCGCACAATAACATAGCGAAACAACCTAAAAACCAATTAAGTCATTTCTTTGACTAATTTATAAATAAATGTGTGAAGGCAAATTACTTTAATGTAATTTCACTCCATTTAGACTGCCACTTTGTTCATGCCTGTTGCACTAATTCGCTCACAGTTTATCTTAAAAGGAAGACGAATAGAGATAAACTATATTCTACCAACATTTACTCACGCAGTCCACTACGTGGTCCAGAACTCTGCCTGTGTAAGTAATTATGGGCGTGTTTGAACAGTCTGTCAAAAAGCTGTATATTTATGAGCATAGGCAAAAAGAAGATTTATTTTGAAAAGTATTCTAGATATATATATATATATATATATATATATATATATATATATATATATATATATATAAGATGAAATTAATGTGTGTGATTGTATCTGTAGCTAAAAAAAGTATACTCGTATGAATGAGTGTATGAAGAGTGCTTGGGTCTAAAATCTGAGTGAATTTCTGGGTTAGGCGAAAGAGAATTCACGTTGTGTATGAGTAAGCAGACTTAAGGTGTAGTAAAACTAACGAGTAATCATCAATTTGCAAAATACAATGAATCTATGCCCAAAGAAGTGAATTTGTGTGAGAGAAGTGAGTATAATAATAAGTATAAAAGAAAAAAATATATTCACAAGTATTTTGTCATTATTAGGATACAGTGAATGTTGAGAGGATTGAGTTTAAATTTACACACACACTATGTATACTAATGTTCATGTCCATATTGTGAGATGTGTCTGTTTGTGTGAAGATTTGGAAAGGTTATTTAATATCAGGGGTAATTCTACATTACACGCAAAAAATCTACTCCCCAGCTTCCTTATTTAGAGCAATTGTGGAAAAGAGGATTTTATAAGAGAAATGCCATAAGTGAATTTATGTATGTGTGCGTGTGTGTATATGTACACACACGTATTCGATTTTCTTTAGAACTTTTCAAATTGTCTTATTTCCTAGTTTCGTTACACTGTGTAAATGTGTATGGTTTATGAATATACATGACGGGTATGAATGTTTTGTTTGTATAAGAAATAATCGTGTATATCTGTGTATTGCAGTAAGTATTAAATCTTTATACAAGTATACATGGTATGTATGTATAGATTAAGACCGGAAATATATACGAATTGATATTATTTATTTAAAATAAAAAAAGAAAACTAAGGATGGAATCGTTAGCGGAAAGTTTGAAAGATTTTTCTAATGAACGTAGTGAAGTTAAGTTAGGTGATACAAAAATGTGCGAAAGGTATAAAGGGTGGAGTAATCCAAAGAGGAAACTCCTAAGAGTCATGTTAATTTGAATAATAAATGTATCCATATAACAAAAGCGAAACTAACGAGGGAACCTCCAGCAGAAGATTTGCAGGAAGAGGTTTGGAAAGAAAGTAGTACAGTAAGGGAAAGGGAAAATGAGAAGAAGAGACACAGTCAAGGTAACAAAATGTAACAATTTTTCGAATATATTTTAACGACCTTTTACCCTTTAGATTGGGTCTAACAGACGTGGTAAAGAGTGAGAGAAAAGAGGCAAGAAATAAAAGAAATAAAATAAAATTAAATGAGAGGAAATGGTGTTAGGAACCCATGGGAAAGAGTCGGCATTGGTAAATATGTACACATAGCACATGGAATAAAAAGTACGAGTTTGCACCCCCTTTGTGGGCCTGAAGAAGGGGGTACATTCATAAACTTCGAAGCAGTTAACTCAAATCACATACATTTCCTCTGGTTGAAAACTACTCTCGTAGATACACTAACTACACTTCAACGTTCATACATACATTCCACTAATCTTGGTCACCTCCACCTCTCGCCGAATTGACCCAAGTATCTCTTTTCTCTCACTCTCTCCATACACACATAAATCTCTCCTCTCTCGCTTGTTTTCTTTTAGTTCTTTTTCTCTCTTTTCACATATATGAATATTATATACATATATAAAAATCTTTCTCTCTCACACTTGTTCTCTCTCTCACTTTTCCCAGACATTCTCTTCCTAACTCCACTCCACTTTATGTACGCACTGCCCAACCCTATTCCCAACATCACCCCCACATCATGCACTCCCTTAAAAGGTTGACGTTTCTTCCAAACAGTTTTGGCACGCTACAAATAAATGATGATTACGACCATTAACATTTTAGTTTTATATCTGGTCCCCTTCACTTACCTGTCTCACGTGGCACCGGCTGGTTCTAATTGACATTAATTGTACAATTAAACGCCGACCTAAGTACATTAAGTGCAGTACGAAGTACAAAATAAATTAGACTAATTTTTCAACATTCATGGGTGTAGTAAATACAATGTTTATGGATACGGTCGTGCTAGTTCACCTTTACATAAACAATACATGGAAACAGACATAGGTAGGTTCTTGCTTACGCAACTTTTATGTGCTTTCACAGGCAATGAAGTTGTTTAGCGTAAGCAGAAAATTAAAAAAGCGATTCCAAGTGTTTTTGTCTATACCTGCACACGCCTCATCATGGAAGTCCTGATGATATTTCTTCTCTGGAGTCTTGTGATCTTTCGTCAGTTTTTGCTTCCAAAGAATCTGTTTGGGTAATTTGTAGATAAATTGTTTATAGTGATATTTTTTACTTTAACAAAACAAACTGAAAAAATAATTACTAATTACATATAACAAATGAATATTAAGGTACAAAATTGCGCTACTTGTTAATGAAAAGTGCGAGGGTTTTCTTGAAAGTGAGGACCAGAAAACGAACGAGAACATCTCTCGCAGAAAGTTTTGTAAGGCGAGGGCGAGATCTGTAATGAAAGTGGTGAACATAGAAGTGAAAACGTGTGGTTGGTATATAGCTGAAGATCCACCAGCGGGCATTGAGGCATGGAGGGCACATAATTATCCAGATGAATGAAGTCCACTTAAAAGGTAGGAGAATGAGTGTTTGAGAGATAGAGAGAGAGAGAGATGTATGATGGGTGAATTTGGGGCCATCTGCTCAGAGATTCACCCTTACTGAAAGAAATGCCTCCGCACAAAGTGCCCCATCGATAAGAAAAGGCTTGGAAATGATGACTTGTTTTGTGCTTGAGAGTCGCATAGAGGGCTGGGATAAATCTTTCTTTAAGGGGTGTTGATGCGCGTTGACCTCATTATTTGGAAAATCGGTTGGTGATGATGATGAATAGTATGAGGTAATTTTCCAATCTTCTTTGCACGAGGAGTTGACTTGTGGTCAGGAAATTGACTTGGTTATTCAGAATGTTGAATCGCATCGGATGATTAATCACATCTGCGCAAACAAAGAAGGCTTGATAATGAAACCGTAGCATGTCGACTATCGTTCCCATAGAATTGGACAGAACTAGTTAAAACAACTTATTTTCACTTGCATAAGAACTCCCCCCACCCTTCATTTGCTACTCCACTTATGGACTAAGCTATGTATGAAAAGAGGCGGACGTTTGGAGTGAGAACTCATTCGGCATGAACGGGACTGCCATCCACTCGCTTCATGTCTCACACTCTGTTGATACTTAAAACTAAGAAGCGAAACTACACGAGGGCATCTGCGCCATAAAGTAGGTGAAGAAAATCGTGAAGATGAGGGAAATAAAAATGTGCAGAAGGTATTAATCGCAGATGGATAACAATTTTTCAGATGTCAGCTGCCACCATCTTGCCCGGACCAAACTTGGTTTGGCTCTTCCTGACGGGAGCAAGATCACTGCCACGGACTCCACTACCCTACATCATTTTGGTTACCCGACCGACCACATTCTCGATACAGTAACCTCCTACCTAGTTCCAAGGACAGGAGGGATCACCGCTTCCCTCGCCCACTCGAATCTGCCTCCCTGGCTGAGGACTCGAACCTGACTCCCTGGCTGGGGACTCGAACCTGACTCCCTGGCTGGGGACTCGAACCTGACTCCTTGGCTGGCGACTCCCTCAAACTCAAGTTTCGATTCGATTTTCTTCTCCCGTTGATCATTTCTCGTTTCTTCTTTCACCTGACGATATTCTCAGGGTGAAATTCTGACATGATAATCTTCTAGAGTCTGTCCACTGCTATTATCAAGGGCATTGATGTTAGGTTACTCTCCCTCCTTGTTACCTATCCACTGAGTTCTCCCTTCTTTCATCAGCCGTTTGTCCTTTTTCAAGAAAAACTTATGTAAGCTTTTATTTTGCAATTTAGTCTTCAATTTGCTCGTTTATGCCTCTCTGGGAAATAACAACGGCCTCATCATGGCCGTCTCCACTCGCGATCACAAATTTGAATCGAACCATTGGTTCAGTTGTTAAGCTTCTAGGGCTGCTTGTGCCATCCAACATTCTCTCTATTCATCCTCTCTTTCTATTTTATATTTAGAAGAGACGCCTTGAGTGGTTGTATATCTCTTTTTTTCATATATGCATACATTGTGGACGTAACATTCACTACCTAACATATATACCGCCCATGTGAACTTGCCTTGGTTGGAGAATGAGGCAGGGGATTTGTCTTTCCTCTTATCTCATATAGCACTAAGTAGTTTCTTCTTTTGATTAGTGATGTACCTTGACCACGTATTCTTAATTTACCTGATTCAATTCAGTACATTTGGCAGTGCCAAGATTGTTTTCATTGCTTGCATTTAACAGATTTCGAACAAGTTTTTCGAATTGATCACCAGTGGGCTGTCTATCCTTACGATGGCCTGTCCAAGAATTAGAAACATACAGATTTTTTATCAGGTCAGGTAATTAGATGGTTACCAAGTACCAATGGCCAAAACAGTTGTGCAAACTACTGATGAAGATTTAAATCTAGAATTTTAAAACCAATTTTCCCTAGTCTAAAATAAATATTCTGTGCCAAAAGTGTCCCAGGCTTCTTGTTTTTGCTTTGTTCTACTGATTACATAACCCAAGAAGGTGTGTGTGGGATGGTCTTCCACATCATTGCTCAAATATTAGGTTGAGGAATAAGTGCTTGCGTTTTTTTTAATGTTGTGTTGATTTAAGTTTAGTTGACGTGATTTGTGCACATATTAAGAAACAATAATAAATAATGAGAGCAAAATTTGCAGAGGTTAGGCTACGTCTCTTAACAGCGTAGACTATTAGACTTTTGCTTAGGCTACGTCTTGAAGTTGAGTAAAATGTCATTGCGGTTTATTTAAAAGTTGTATTAATTTAACTTTTGTTCTGTACCCTCAAAATGGAATGTCAAGTTGAAAGAAAGGCGCATTTTTGACACTTGTTGTTATTCATTTTCATTCGAGATGGGAACAATGCAAACGCAGCCAAAGCTCGTCCCAATATTTGTGTTGTGTACGGAGAAAATGCTTTATCAGAAAGGACACCTCAATGGTGGGTTTCACGTTTCAAAAACGGTCATTTCAATCTTAATGACGAAGAACGTTCTGGTCGCCCCATTAATTTGGATGAAGGTCGGTTGAACGACCTTTTTTTAATCGACTAGAGTATTAGCTGTACAATTGGCATGTGATCAGAAAACTGTAGTGAATCACCTTCATTCGATTGGAAAAGTTAAAAAACACGGTGCATGGGTTCCGCACGCTTTGAACGAAAGCAACAAATTTCAGCGTTCCACGATTGCCGCAGGTTTGCTTGCTCGTCACAAGGCTACTCGTGGATATAACGACAGATTTCTTCCCTGAATCATCACTGGCGACGAAAAGTAGTGTGTTTATGTCAACATGAACCATCCAAAACAATGGCTTAGCCCGAATAAAAAAACACTTCCGCGATTAAAGCAAGGACTTCATCCACGAAAGACGATGCTGTGTGTGTGGTGGGATTGTGAAGGCATCATTCCTTATGAGTTCCTTGCGAATAACGAGTTGTCAATGCAGAACTCTACGTTCAACAAATGTATTGACTCGCCGAAACTATTAGTGAAAAGCGACCTCATCGACGTTATGGAGTCCTTTTACAACACGAAAATGCTCGTCCTCACATTGCTAATATGACAAAAGACGCCATCCAAACGCTTAATTGGGAAATCCTGCCGCATCCTCCATATTCGCCAGACTTGGCTCCATCGGATTTCCATATGTTCCGATCGCTCTCCAACAATTTGCGCGGCGTTTCGTTCAATACTGATGTGAAATTAAGAACCTGGTTAGACGAATTCTTCGAGTCAAAACCAGAGATTTGTATTGCAGAGGCATCGAAAAACTAGTTGAAGGTTGGGAAGAAGTCGTAAATAACAACGGAGAATACATTCTTGATTAAATTGCATATTTCTATCAATTAAAAGTGAAATTTTTCTAAAATTGTTCATGGTAATGAATAAATTTGATAAAACCGCAAGAACTTTTTCCTCAACCAATAATTCAGTACAAATCTGTATCACCACGAAAAAAATCATTAATTGTACGTGCAGTTATTCTCCACTAACTCAAAGCTATGGTGATTGCTTACTTAGGTAATTTCAACGAAGCATTTCGAGGCTTAGAATTAAAATTGAAGTGGTTGCTAACCTCGGGGATTGTGCCTAAGATGTACATTATTTTCTAGCCTGAACTGTATTAAATTTTTACTCCTAACATTAGATATTAAAATTCATATATTTAAAAATTTAAGATGTAGTTAGCTAAAAATACAGCGGGAACGAAAAGAGATACCACGTTAATTTAAGTACCAAAGGTATTGCAAATAACATTTATTTTTATATAGCAAGCGTCTGGTAGAGTAGGTAGCGTGAATTTAAATTTAATTTACATTAGTCTTATTAGATTTTAATTCTTTTAACAAGGTAATAAATTTTTAGTGCCTATCAGATTAGTGAGCAACGAAAATAAGCAAAAAAAATGCTAATACTAACCATATTCTGGTGTTTAATGAGCAGCGGGAAAGAACCTTGAGGAACACCATCTACAATACAGAAATACAATCTACGATACAGAAATAGAGGCAAGATCTTGTCTATCCAGATAGACACATTTCTTTTCACTTTTTAGTTAATAATAACATTCATAATTAATAGCGCATGGTATACAAGAGGTTGTCTCTCCCAGATCTAGAACAACCGGCCATCGCCGTCCACCTCACCTCTACAACTTCGCCGTATGAAGTTTTTACAAGAGGAATTCTTTTAATGTTTCTTCGAATAAAAGAATGCTCTCGAATGTGGCCTATTATTCAATCGACAAAGGGAGCACTTTTAGTAAATTTTGAATAAAAAAGACATAAAATATTACTTTTATTATTAATAGTAATGTTGGATGTACACTGCTTATTACAAAATGATGTGACTTGCTATACTTCTTGTTTCCTTTCGCTTAACCAAAGTCGATACAAATGAAAACCTTTCTCTTATTCTTCCCTTAATTCCATAGACAGCAGTTTTATTTGGGGTCTACGGGAGAGAACAAACTCAAATGAAAGACTATTATAAAGATAAATTATGTCAAATGCTTTTATAAGTCGTGGATAATTATCATATGAAAAAACTCAACTAAGTTAGTAAAATAACTGACCGAGTGGGATAATTCTAAACGATGGGTTTTATCTCTCACCTTCACAACAAGTTTTCCAATTAAGAACAAATCCATTACTTATCCAACTGACATTAAGTTAATAAATCTATGATTTCTTGAATTTTTCTTGTCTCATTTTTTTTAAAATATAGCTGTTACATTGGACACGTTTAAATCGTCAAGAATAACTCAATATCCAACAGAATTGTGAATTACTTTAATGAGAGTATCAAACCTCTCTCACACAGTTTAATAATTTAAAATGCATTAATAAATAGAATAAAAAACAGTTGATTTGGTCATCTTCAATAAATTTAAGAGCATCAAGTGTGCTTCTATAACCACTAGTCCTTCTCCGGGAGGAGTTTTCCTAAATTCCTTTATATTTGCTATAGATGAAATGATAATAAATCTACGTTGGCATTTCTCTCAAGAAGTGAATATTAAATATCTCAGCCGCGTTATTTTCCTCCTCAAAGAAGAATAATATATGCAAAAGAGGAAGGACATCACTGGATGACAAGAAATGATTTTACTGTAGCAGATACTAATATCAACCCTCCTAATATTTAATAAATTGAAACAAATAGTAAATGCTTCTCTCTAAATCCCCCTCTTTTACTTCCCGAAAGAAATATATATATATATATATATATATATATATATATATATATATATATATATATATATATATATATATATATATATATAGTAAACAAGACAATTGAAAACTTCAATAATTTGGTTCAAAATAGAGGAAAATTAAACTACAAGGTGGGGCAGATAGGACGGACGTTTTTGAAATGTCTATTAATATTTTAATTTTATCTAATGAGTCTTTGACTAGATACCACATACTAGTAGGTAGTTATTTAATTTGTTAAATGGTCCACTACCTTGTTAGTTGATTTTGTGAATTTTTCAAAAAGGTCCGTCCTCTCTGCCCCACCCTGTATATACATATACATACACACTATTTTGAACTATGCTCTCTTCCCTAAACAAGCGAATTAAAACACATTGATAGTTTTTGGCATTACCCAGAAAAGGAAATTATTATAATTATCTTAAACTTTAAATTATCAACACACCGTGACGTCTTTTCACCAAGTCAGTCGTCATAAGCTTTCGACTTGAATACAAAAATAATCTAAATGTCTCTAAAACTTGTTTAAAATGTACCAAAGGACGGAAACTGAATCATGGGTTTGCATGTCATTATAAAATATACATTGAATCTTTCTTTGTACTAAGTATTATACACAACGAGATGTATGAATATCTATTACGAGACATGGAAGGTAATTAGGAAATAATAATCATTATATCCGTTATTATACAAAATAATTAGAAAATTGAAGTGATTTGACGCATTTACCAAATGCTCAGATATTCAATTCCGGTAGAATGGTAATTCACTGAGGTAATTTTCCTTCATTAAAGACTTGCGTGAAGTTTTCCGTGCCTTTATCTAGAGCTTATCTATGCGTAGATATATGAAGGCAGTAATTTTCACCACGAGGAGGTTTCCGTGATTGCTTCATCTTTTACACGCGGGCAAGATGGAGAGGGAATAAAGATGGATAACAGGAAGTAGGGTAAAGAGAGCCAGAAAGAAGCAAAGAATAATGGGAAAAGCAGTGTTATATCTATATGTGGGGGAGGGTAGAAGAAATGAAGCTTAGTAAAATGCCGGTTTTTAGTGGGAAATTCGATATTATATATAATATGAAAGCGACGGTTCTAAATTCAAGTCTGAATCACCAAATTTGTAAACTTTAGACCATATTTGTACATTACTCTCATACTAAATATACTTTAGCAATGCCTTTAAAATTTATTTGATATTATTAAAGTTATTATTTAGCCCTGATAAAGCACTGCCTCCGCCCCCCTTCCCTCGGGGCGTTAAAAAGAAAGGTAGACATTTTCTGGCCGTTCTTCTTTATCGATTTTATAATAATACATCTTTCTCTGTCTGTGATCCATCCATTCTTTCAAAATGAGTGACATTTTAGCCTCACATTTATTATGTTGCAATATTGTGTGCAAATGTCACTCACTCCCTAAGGCTTCCATTTACCCAGTCCCCGAGGTGTTAAGCATAACGAATGGGGACTAAACTGGCTCCATTGAGGCCCAATTCGTCCTCGGAGCGGGCATGCCGACCTCCATTGGAAAGAACAAGGAGAGGGTTGGCATACTGGACCCTGCGAGGTCACCATTAGTGGCTGTATAAAAGTTTGGGAAAATACCAGTAGACCCCGTTCCCCTTGCCATCTAGGGGAAAGAAAGAGTGGCCAAAGTCGGTAAAAACAGTCTTCCGGAGACGACTCTAACGAAGGGTGTGAGGGAGAAACTCACACGTAGACGGAAGGATTAAACCCCCTCTTCGCTAGGAGACAGCTGAAGGAGACCACGAGGGCAGCTCGGAAGATGGTAAAATGGAAACCCCTTTACCGCCTACAAACGAGGGCGCAGTTGGAGGCGGAGCTCCTTTCGCTTTTGAAAGCTCTACTAATTTTCCATCAATTGTAGCAATGTTCAAAGTCAATTAAAAAAAAATTGATTTATAGAAAAGTAGATAGTGTGACCTTCCATTCCCTTGCGACATTAAGGAAAAAAGTCCCTATAGGATCAGGAACATTTATAATGTAATCACATATGTACACATATTTGGCATGCAGATTCAAGTTACCATTGGCCTTAACAGTCCGACCCTCCGTAATGGCGACTTTGTACTAGTGCTTTGAACAACATTAAAGATGGAACCGGTGTAGTAACCACATCTGTGCACTGAAAACAAAGAATAAAATTCAAAACTCACCACATTCCTTACCTAATACCTCCCCTAGCCAGTGAGCTTTCGTCCCTAGAAGCTAGTAAGGACCTCGAGGTGTATCCTGCCAGAGCCATGAGGGGATAAACAAAGCTATGTAACAAAGAAGAATAGAGATAAGCGTGTCCCATAAGGACTAGGGTTGGTAATCACATATTATTATTAAACTCCGGCACTGAGCCGAAGCTGAAGGACGTGTAATCCCTCCAGGTACTATTTGTAGCGTACTAAATAGGGTGACTCTCCACGACCCCCCTAATACTAGATAAATTTTTAACTATACTGACAACTGCCATCAAGGGCCTAGTTGCTGCAATTCGAAAATGTAGACAAGGCACTTGGGGAAGAGAGAAGGCGAACGCAACAGTTCGACAGCCGTCGTCAAAGAGTTTGCTCAATCAAGTGAGTTAAACCTTCCCTATTCGCACTCGGGCCTGGAAGAACTATCAATAGAAATATCAAGTATTGAAGAAAAAATGTTATACCCTTTGAAGTGTGATGGAGTTTCAAACCCATACTGCTGAATGCTCATCGTCCTTGAGTCAACGCATTAACCAACTCAACCAGCATACACATCCCTCCAAAACGGACGTTTCAAGCAACCTTATAAGCAAAGCTTTTTGGGTTAGCACTGGAGGAAGGAAGGTAGAGTAATCCAATGGGATACTTATGGATGAGTTTGATTCCCTATCACATTTCATCTAGCATAATAATTTTCAATAAAACCAAGTTAAGAAGTTTTCACAATTATCCTTACCACCGCCAATGCCTTCCAACCGATATTTGTATTAAATTAATTCGGCTCTGTTGATCTCAGCTTTCTTTTTCGTTTAATAGTAACATTTTTTTAGCTAAAAAGTTAATCCGTTAACACAACTCACTGCCAGAGTTTCGAACGAACTCATTCCATTTTGGTTGTCCAAAATCGAACTGATTTTCCGCCTAGAAAGGATCACGAGCGATCACAGCCAACAAAACTCGTTTTTCATGCCCTCTCCCGTCAAGTCACCGAAGGGTTTTCCCAAGTATTAAACAACCCAAACATCCCTTGTGCATACGCTACGCTCAAAACCACGATTCTCAAGTTCCATGCTCCGACTATCGTCCAGAAATCGGAGTTGCTATCCAGGACCACGCAACTCTCCCATCTTCAAGTCGAAGACCTGGTCAACAAGTTATGGAATACACTGGTAAAAAGTATTAGGCTGGACTGCATCAGGGAATCTTCCAAGCGTTGCTTCCTCTCCACATCAGGTATGCGCTTGAGATCTTTATCGCCTGACACTTCCGTCGACCAGGTAGACATAGGAGAATCCCACACCCTGGAACAACTAAGCCGCAGGCTCGTCATACTCGTCAATATCTCACCTTATAAGACGTGATTCGAATTACAGGCATCAGTTCGGACCGGCACTGGCGACAGAGCTACCCTCTCAAAGAGACATGCAAAATTGGAGCAAACAAAGGAAAATCCTTTATATCTTGCCAAAGAACCCCAACTTAAGACAACGGAGTTTGTAGGTACTACAATAAATTCGAGGATCGGGCCCTATAATGGCATTGGGGCGCCAAAAATGCCAGCAACCAGCATAGAATCTGCAGTGTAAGGGGGTAATGGGAAAGGTGATCTTTACTTTCCTTGCGAACGCCTGTTTGTACATCAATGATCCCATTAAGCGCAGGCGATTCATTATAGATACGGGATACATTACTTCGATAATACAGGAGTCAGCCTCCAACCAGGAAACGGAAAAGACCTGTATTCCCCTTCAGACGACGAGAGGATTCCCCATTTGGTCATTTGATGAGAGGAGTCTGACCCATTCTCTCATGTTCGATAAAACTTCACATGTAAATTTTTGTGTCCGCTGATTTTCTCTCCCTTTGAAATTTAATAGTAAATCTTAGGTGTCCAAAATTAGTAGACGGAAAGAGTCAAATAGGTAGTAGTACTGCTCTTTGTCATGAATGAGCATCTTCTCTATTATTACCAATTTAAAAAAAACAAATCACCATTCAATGGCCCATTTTCGGAGTTATTTCGGTATATCATCGTCTTTTTTCTATCAAATGATTAATTAAGGTCCATTAGTTGCATGTAGGTTCACAAAGCTTTCACCTAAATTATTATCCAGAAGATAATTCGCACATTACAATCAACTTTAGCGAGCCCTATAAATTCAATTTAGTACTTAGATCAACTCTAAATAGTAACCTATGCTTGCAGTATTTTTTAAGCATCTATGACTACTGCCTGTAAGGATATAAATTTACGCCTTGTGTGCTTTCAGGCTATTCAAACACCATACAAGATCGCTACCTACTTATTTAACTAACTATGTAGTGAACTTGTAAGTTTCTAAGGTGCTCTCGAAGATTGACATGAATATTGCTTTCTTCTAATTACCGATGGAACCTGCTTCTATAGAGAAGACGGCCATGGTAATACCAATAGGGTCATTTGATTGGATTGCAATCACTGATTCCTCTATGATTTCGTTGGTTGTGTGCGCATTAAAATACCGTTATGTGCGAATCACCATTACCTCGACCTAATCCTGCAAAATATATGAATATCATATAAATGTTTAAAATCGGGTGAATTTAAACACCTAAAATATTTTACTCTTTAATCATGTAAAACTAACTATTCTATTAAAATAATATTGATCGCAATTGCTTGATTGACAAAATCTTGTTATAATAACAAAATTCTTTAATATTTAATCAATATGGAATAAAAAAAATTATTCTAACAAAAGAAATAAAATAACTCAATGTATAAATAAATATATACTATACTACATTATCTTCAAAATTTTGCGTTAATTTGCTAAAAGCCAAGCCAAAAGAAGTTTATTGACAATAAAAATGTTATATTGTTTAAAATAATAATAAGATTATCTTTCAGTACAATTTCAACAAATACAAATCACCCATTAAATGATCTGCAAAAACATGATTTTTTGCATGAGTAATGGGTTAAACTTCTCCAATACACTGCACGACAATGATGCAACCTCTCTGAAGGACTATGAAAGACTAACTTCACTGTATGCCTGCCAAAAAATGTTCAGAAGTAACTTAATAAATTGAAAATAAAGTCCACTTCTTTAATACAATTGTAAACATTAGCATTTCTTCTTATTTTAGATGCTTCAGCTACTAGTACGGCAAGTGTTAATAAACATTTATTTAAATTTGCAATTAAAAAAATCAAGCATCAAAATAAAAATTTAAATTTTTTTAAAAATAATTTAGTTTTCTTAAAAAGTGTACATTTAAATGCTGAAACAAATAATATTGGTAATAAATATTCGAAATTAGCAATATTTGGTAACTTTCTAAGAAGCTGTCACTCAGGCTATTCTTATTGTGAAATGTAATAAATTCGCACTAAATTAAAAAATTTAGAAATTGGAAAGTAAATATGTTTATAACAGTCATTTTATTGAGAAAATACCATTTATTTCTATAGCGGAAGTACTATTCATTTTAAAATACGTTACCTACCATAGTTATAACAATCCCAAACGTATTTTACTCGAAGTGTATCGACGCATAATGTCTCGACAAGGGGTAAATCGATGCGTATTGTGAATTTAGAATATACAATTTTAAATTATAATTTTTCTTATAATTTTGCATTAAATAAGTCATAGCTAGACAAATCCAGTCAGAATAATTGCGAATTATATAAGAAAGTGAGAAAGCGAAATAATGTGTAACGGTACCAAAGCGTTTCACCGATAATTAATAACCATGCTTTAAGAGGTTTAGATTTGGTGTTTACATACATAGTCGACTTACTGATAGGAAGTAAAAATGAAAAAGGGCATTTTAAGCACCTGAAATAACTATTTTTACTGACAAGATTACACAAGCTGCAGATTAATCTTGTAAAGTGCGTCTTCGGAGTTGAATTCGTAGATTTTTTGGCCTTTAACTACTTTCAAATGGCACCACCACAGATGACAGTAAAGCACTATCAATTAAGGAGTTCGAACACTCTTACACCTTACGAGAGTTCCACCATTTCATAGGCTAGTTAATTTCATCAGATCTTTCGTATGGACCGTCGAGACCACCCTCCCTTCCTTATCTAGACGCTCTTGAAAACGCAATTAAACGTCGCCCCGATTTCAATTTAGTTTGGGGCGGTGAAGCAGAAAACGCTTCGGCCAAATCAAAAGGGACTTAGTAGATGTTACTCTTTTGGTGCACCATAGATGGGACTATCACCACACTTGATTCAAACGTATGTATGGAAGCAGTTCTAAAGCAGGTCTACGACGGAGATTGAGAATTCCTGGGCAATTTTAGTTATAAGTTTAAATGTTCCAAACCTAACTATTTCATGTTGAGCAAGGATTTGTTTAGTATATCTTTTGCTATAAAACATTTGAAATACATGATAGAGGGCATTAAATTCTCCGTGCGCGCCGATTGTTGCGCCATTTTGCGAGTATGCCTCTCTCATTCTACGAAACACTCTCTCCGAGAAACTAGCATTCTCGAGTTTATCAGTCAATGCACCAACGATATCTGCCATATTTCTGGCAGTGAATCTGATCGCAACTGCCTCGAAAGCACCATTCGCCTCAAGTGATGCACAGCTTTTGCCATATGAAAGCCTTTCAACTTTTCTATACAGGGTAATACTCTGACTAATCTGTTAATACAATATTTCCCGTCATTTCATCATGTGCAATCATGGATTATGAAGCTCGCGCTGGCATTCTGTCCTCAGACAAGTAATTGGTTACATTGGAAGCTGACCCTTCAACTTACTTTAAATTGAATAAAAACACTTTACCTTCTTCTTTCGTCCCTATCATCTTTGATTTTTACCAAGTCTTAAACATACCCTTACTTTCGTTGGCTTTCATTTTATCAGTTGCACAATCTGGGCGACCCCGTATGAGCTTGATCCACTTTGGCCTATTTAAGATCATTTCCTTTAATATAGTATGCGCAAACAAGTGGAAGTTTTATGAGTTGCTTAGCTTGCCAAGAATCCAAAGCACACCATCATATAAAGCTTCTATACGCACAAATCACGGTTCTTGAAAGCCGATTTCACAGTCCATGAAGACAATGTCGGTCACTGACCCACTACTAGAGAAAGTTTTAAGTAGCTCCTTACGGTCATTTTTAGATTCACTAAATCGATATTTTTTCCCAGCGACATGAGGTATTTTTGAATTATCTTTACCGGCGCACCGGTAAAGATAATTTTTGAAAATGCCTTCACTTTCATTTAGAGCTATTAAACCAGCTATCGTAGCTGATCGCAACAGAACACGTCTATATTAGCCAGGGGAACCCAAAGGCAAACAGTCATCATGAATTCATGCATCTGACCTTGAAGTCTTTCTTTATAGCAGAAGGCAGTCTATCTAGGTGGTTATACAACCTACTTTCCATCTTCTTGGCCCTGAGTAACTCCTCCAAGTCAGATAGCAATATCTCCACCGCACAAATTACGATAGGGATGCATCCTTCATCTACCAGGCGATCGGTTTACCACCTTACACAAGAACTACGTCAGGAATCAATTCATTCTTGACCTGCAATCCAGAATGAACTCAGTAATACCGACAGTCCAGTTAATTAACCCAGCCAGACAACTTAATCTCAAAACATTTAGATCAATTCACTCCCTTCTAAGCGAGAGACACCCAAGTCATACAAGATTCAACCCCCACCCTTACACTCGCCCATACAAGGTGATGCAACGCAACAAATATGCTTAGATTGAAGTAACGGGCACACATTGGCAACTCAATACTAGTGTTCATGACAAAAGAGAAGCTAGACTCAACCCTAATATGTTACTTCCCTCGACACATCTCGAAAAGTCCGTAACTTGGAAAATAAGGTAAAGTTTCAAGATATACGTTCATCGGCACAATACTTTACATGTCATTCAATACCTGACCTCTTTTTATAGCCCAGCTCCCCTCAACATGGTAATGTTGACCTAAACGATCAAGGATGTATCAACTAAGCAAATTATTTAACTGAGATAAATTTTTATATATTTATTGCAATATTTTATTGTCTCACCTCATGGAAATGTCCTTTTTTCAATATTATGAACGCAAGCGACCCTTATTAGCTTATCATTGTAGCATATATCGCACTTATATAAATGTCTTCGTTAATATCTCAATTATCCAGACATCCTAGAATGCAATGATAATCAGCCTTATAGAATTTAATTATGTTCATTTGTAAGAACATTGTAGCAGCTGCATTGCGAATTATACTTAGGTCAGACATCAACTTTGTGTAATGTGTAGAGTAGACATTAACCTCCATATTAACTGGATGCCATCTAATGAGGCAATTATTTAATAGACTGATCACTCTGAAATTCATTATCTCTAATGAGACGATTTTAACTATAAGTTTAGCATCTTAATTCCATTACAGATTCTGACTGCAGGTAGAAAATTTAATCTGAGAATAGAAAAAAATCGCACAATTGAAACCATTCCTCACATCTCGACAAAAGGCGCCGTATTCTCTGTATAACTCCTTCGCAAAAAAAGAAAGCTCCCTATAAATTCAGATACGGTTCTCTAATAATCAATTAATGCCTGCTCGAGGAAACTGACCCGGGAACCAAAAGACCAGGATCTTAAGGGTCATTGTTTACAGACGATATCAGAACTTTGAAATAAAAGCGAAGTATAGGAACATATCAGGCACGTCCCAAAGAGAAGTGCCTGGTAATAATAGGATCACTAACAACAAGGTAAATAGTTCAACTTTATTTCTATATTTATAGAAGTGTCTATTACAATAATTTCAATCATATAATATACACACTTTCAATAATATCTATTACAATAATACGTGGACGGATGATTTTGATAAAAAGGCACTCTATATTTATTGCAAAAATAGACATAAAGAAATATACACACGTATATATATCCTTAATTTATATCTTTGTACAAATTATACATATACATAAATATACATGGATACCGTTGAACAATTTTGCTATAAAACAAAATAGTGCTTACAGTGTTTACATAATTCCAGTGATTACAGTGCACATAAACAGTTTTATGGAGTCAAGTGAAATAGATTATGCTATCACACAATGCAATATACACTCATGTACACTGAGAGCAATAATAACATATACATCTGTTAATTTTAACGATAAATATATAATTCAATATTTCGTATCCCTTAATTGGGGCTCATAACTAAGAATTCGTGTTAATTAATTGGTAAAGTAAATAAAATTATTGGAATGCTAATGTTTGGTTAAACTTGGTAAGTGGACCGCAAGATTTTTTAAATTTCCCGTGTATAACACGTTGAATTTATACAGAGTATAAATAATCAGTTATATACTAGACTTATACAATTTAATAAAGGCAATATAGAGGGAGACTTCACTGTATTGGTCGAGGTGAATATTATGGCTGGTTCTCCTCTCTCAGGAAGAGGGAGAAGTTACCCTTACCAGTATAGAGGAGTCAAGGGGACGCATATTGTTGGGCGAATCTTTTCCCATCACACGAAATCAAAGAAAATCGAGCCTTTGAAGGTCAAGTTTCAAGTTTAGTATAATACCAGATGGTCAAACGGTGGATTCGAACTAATGATCTTCTTTCTTAAAACCATCGAGCTCTTTATTCGAACCCGAGATTTTTCTCATTTAAATCTCGAGTTAATCATGTTGCAATCGATCTCATGGGAGGAATAAATGCACCGAACTCGCCGCGGGAGTAACACTATTCTGAGTTTTGGGGAATTATACCGCAGATCCTTCGTAACGCGATCGGCTAAACTAAATCAATTATTACGCGATATTCTATTGCGTTTTCCCGATTCGAACGACCATTCACGGAAGGCTTCGATCTTAATCCCCAACCTTGGATTACGGGCATCGTGTTATAATGGAGATATACATAGTTTCGAAATTTTCAGCTTCTCCATAAAAGGGGAGTTTAATTGTTAATGAAGGGGGTGTGGGACTGGCATTTGAAAAAGTGCAGTCTGCCCAGTAGGCGATACAAGAAATTCGAATAGACTATCGAGATATCCTATCCAAAATACCCTTTTTGGCTATTGAGACTATTTATTCTCCAAAAGATTTCATTTTCCCTAACTTCTCCCCCCTTTTGCTATTGAGGCTATTTATTCCCCACAAGATTTCATTTCTCCTAACTTTATCACATTACCTCTTTTCACAAACTTTCTGGGTTGCTGCCATCGTTGGTTGGACTTTTTTGTAAATATATATAATTTGGTCTCCTGTGTCAACGATGTTAGTCCATTTATCTTACTTGACAAGCTGAATTAATCTTAAGTCTTGTCTCGTCTTTATCCCTTTTCCTGGGAGACAAATCAGCACCTGCGGAACCTTGGGTCCTTGACATGAGCAATCTAACCTTGATTCGTGAGACAAAATCTCCTTAAGTTTGGTGTAAGCTCTGACCGTAGAGAGCGGTTTAAAAGTCTATTTTATTGTTATAAGTCAGTGAACTTTCTTAGATGACATTGTTATCTGGCAAAAGAACACTGATCATGCCAGTGACTAACCACCTTCATTCTTGACGAAAAAGATGTTTCTGAAGTTACGATTATTCGTGATTAAAATTCTGAGGCATAAAGTCATATTATGGCTATATAACAATGTACATTTCTTATCTAAAAAAATATACTTACTAAGGCGAAATGTCTCTTTTTAGGCTGTAATCTCACCCGTTTTCCTCAGCAACTCAAGTTTGACCTCCTGGTCTCTGGCTTTTAGTCGGAGGTCGTGCAAGGACGCGTGGCGCCTTTCGACGTCCTCCCGAGTCAAGCTAAGAGAAGAGATAGGTGGTGTCTGGAGGCCAGATGGTGAGGCTAAGGGAGAGGAATAAGATAACGAAGACGGAGGAGGAAGGGAGGACGTCGGGAGGCCAGCAAGGGCAGGGAGGTAGGGCTGAAGTGACGCCAGGTAAGGCCCTTCCAGCTTCGAGCGCTGGGAGAGGTGAGCCAAAACGGAGGTGAAGGACGGAGCGTACGGCAGCAAAGACGGTGTCAGCGACGTCGGGCGGTACGGGTTGGCCCCGGGGATGTCCCGAAACACAGAGAGTCCCGAAGGGAGGTACGGACTGTGGTTCAGGAGAGAGGCCGCAGCGGACACTGGAGGAAGAGGAACCCCTGGGAAGAAGTTGGCCGGGACCCTGGCTGACGCTCCAGGTGAAAACAAGGTGGATTCTAGCCCCTTAGAAGTGGACGAGGGGAATTGTAGGCCACCGAAGCTGTTTCCAATAGAAGCTGGAAGGGGAGGTGCTTGTAATGGTAGGGGCGCGGTAGATGGGAAGGCGCTGTAGGGGTGACTGGAAGGCCCAACCTTCTCCTGCTTACGCCATTTAGCCCGTCGATTCTGGAACCACACCTGGGGAAAAGGAAAGAAAAAATAAAATTATATTGAAACTCTTACCAAAATTTTTTATTATTAAATTTAATGTTAAAGATTAAAGGAAGTGACAATGTGCGGAAGATATATGACTGCAGAACCTCCTGTATGCATTGGGGTCGGGATGGCACACTATCGTCCAGATATTAGCTACAGCCTGGTTGTCCTTGCCACACTTGACATCCCGTTGCGGGACTATTACCAAACAAATTATGCCCTTATCAATGGGCGTAGAAGGCCCTTTTTAATACTAGAACTCAACTTCAAAAACTATACCCCAATTCTGAAGATGACCGGACAGAACCTTTTACATACTAAGCATCCTTGTACTCATTTCGTATAATTTCTGAGTACTTTTTACTCACTTGCCAACATTGGGTTGTGAAAAATAGGGAGATTTTTTCCATCTGCCCAAGGAACAAGGTTCCTTTACCAGGTTTGCCAATAAATTGTTGTCATTTCTTGCCTTGTATTTTTCATCTGATGAAGGAAACTTGTGCTGAAAATGTGGTTTCTTTGATATTCAATAAATGATTATATTTGCCATTGATGACAATGAAAAAAATAGCAGTTTTAATTGTTGAAATGAGTACCAGAAGGCTAAATAATAAGGTAGTTACACTGCAATGCATTTAGTATGCCGTATTTATTGAACATTAAAATAAGAACACATAAAAAGTGTACATAAATACAATATTGTACACAATGTGCTAAGTTGAAAACAACAAACAACAAGAAACAACAGTAACTGTTGTGTGCTTCTGAGTGTGTGAATGTCCAACCATTAATCCTTGTTCCCTTTTTCACTCAAGAACTTGTTGGACTCGTAGGTGGCATGCGTGGTCACTAGATCACTATCCGCCTGTCTTCTAATGAAAAATGAGTCCATTTCTGTCATTCCCCTCTGTTCTTCTATAACTACTTTATGTTTAGCAGTGCTAGCATTTTCTCCGCCATGTTCCACACTAAAACTAGCATTGCACGACTTGCAATCCGCATGGTAGGTACGATACCGGTTGACTCTAATCTAGGGGGACGACTGAGTCCACGCTGCATTGATTTTGGAAGCAGATCTCTTCTCTTTTTTTTTTACTTTTTCTTCTCTTCGGAGGAGTGTCACAGCCAGGGGTCATTTTTTTCTCCCTCCATCTCTGTCCGAAATCTGAACTACGAAACTGACCGCCATCGAATGACTTCTTCTTCTTCGTCTTCTCAATTTTCGGCAGTATCAACGTTACTTGGCATATCACTGCCTCCAGCGAGTGACTCAGTCACTGGGAGTAATGATTATAAGTCGCGAGGCTCCCGCGTCAATCAGGACAGTTGGCAAGTATGTACTTGTGTTCATCTGCACACAGTTTTTCCCCATTTTTTAAGCTTTGCCACATCTAGATACAACCTCAGCACTCTCTGTCCAAAATATCCGAATTTTATTTCTCATCTTTTCATTTATATGACTCCACAAGTAGGGTTCGACCTTAATAGTTTAGAATTTGTCTTTTGTGTTTTTTGTATTCACCATTTTTATTTATCTTTTTGCCCCTTCGTGCACCTCTATTCAGTAAAAGTGCACTTGTTGGTAACACGAGCTTCCCTTCATATATATATATATGAAAATTAACCCACAGGAAAATGAAAAGATGAATCCAAGCACTTTCGAACTATATTTGCAAGTTCATTTTAAAGGAATAGCATGAAAATGGAGAAGACAACCTTATATAGGGTACAAAGATACGAAGGAAACGCCCATCACATAGTACAAACCAATTGAAAAACTCAATGACAAGACAGAGAAATATTTCTTTTTGTGAAATCAGCGGAATGATAAAGGACTTTTGCAGAGTTCCAGTCAATGAGGTGGTTATTTTCGGATAAATGTAAAAATAAAGCGCTGTTTAGTTCACCTCTTCTAATATTATACTTATGTTGGTATTGTCGAGTGTTCATTAATTGTCATGTTGCCTAATATAAATATCTCCCCTGGCTTATTTAAACTCGACCCTGTTTAAAAAAAACTTGTACTAAATAAAATAGCTTTATAATGTAGCCTGTTGTCACTCTTTATTAGTGTAATATCATTCGCATTGCCTCCCCCACCACGTCTCTCTGCTAGGATCGTGGATTAACTCTTAGCCCTAAATGTTTTCGTTCTAATGATAATCCTTTAAAATGTTTTTTTTTTTACCCACCATTTCCATTCATATACACGGCGTTGTTGTGCGTATATCGTTTTTGGGACGCATATGTCCGTTATTAGTTGCCTAATGATCTTTTTATTGGTATTTCTCTGTCTTGTTATTGTGTTTTTCCATTGGTTTCTACTATGTGATGGGGGTACCCTTCGTATCTTTGTACCCTATATAAGGTTGTCTTCTCCATTTTCATGCTATTCCTTGAAAATGAACTTGCAAGTACATATAGTTCGAAAGTGCTTGGATTCATCTTTTCATTTCCCTGTGGGTTAATTTTCATATTATTGCTTTCCTCACGTGCCACTATATATATATATATATATATATATATATATATATATATATATATATATCGTAAATTGTCCAACTTCTTTCGAAGCAGAATTTCATAATAAAGGTACAGAACAAACAAGTGTAGAGATGAATATTTTAAATGGACGTTTCGAAGTCCAGTCTCATCGTTTGCACTGGGAATATAAATTTTTGACATTATTATTTTTAATCCTATTTAAAATCATAGAGTAAAATAAGTACATTTAGGGGGAGTTAATTTGTGCAAGTTGTATGTTAAAGGTTAAAGCTATGTTACAATTTGAAGGGATGTAACTGATTCTTAGGAATTTAAGTTTGTGTTTTGTTTTAAAATGAAAAAAGGTTCGAAAATCCTAAAATCAGAGTGTATTTTGAAGTTGTCGAGGCAAATATTTGACTTACATATTTGCGCGTTTTCCTGAATGTCAATTTGTCCAGTTTGCTTAGGACGAATCCCGTACGATTCGACCGCCTCGGATTCTGCTCTATAGGACAGTGTATCGATCTTATAGTCGATCCAATAGAAGAAATTTCCCATAAATCAGAACGGTATTTCTTAATAACAGAAGAGCAACATTGGAACTTAAATTCCTAAGAATCAGTTACATCCCTTCAAATTGTAACATAGCTTTAACCTTTAACATACAACTTGCACCAATTAACTCCCCCTAAATGTACTTATTTTTCTCCCTGTTTTTAAATAGGATTAAAAATATTAATGTCAAAAATTTATATTCCCAGTGCAAACGATGAGACTGGACTTCAAAAACGTCCATTTAAAATATTCATCTCTACACTTGTTTGTTCTGTACCTTTATTATGAAATTCTGCTTCGAAAGAAGTTGGGCAATTTACGATATATATATATATATATATATATATATATATATATATATATATATATATATATATATATATATGTATAACTGAATCACGAAAATAAGGAACGTGAGGAATGTATGAATAACGTTACAGCCACGAGGAAAATGAAACAACGGAGAACTGCGAGGCCTTTCGAGTAATAGTCTGCTTAGTAAAGGACCATTACTCGAAAGGCCTCGCAGTTCTCCGTTGTTTCATTTTCCTCGTGGCTGTAACGTTATTCATATATATATATATATATATATATATATATATATATATATATATATATATATATATATATATATATATATAATTATCTTTTAAATTATTTATATTTATATATATATATATATATATATATATATATATATATATATATATACTCTCCCTAGTTCAAATATTATTATTTTATAATGATATAATTGCCTGGGCATTTTTCTTATTACGTGGTATCAAGGAGCAATAATTTAGGAGCATTAAACTAATTTTACTAGAATTACTTTGCGACGACGAAGTATGTGGTAATTCCATGAGCTACATAGTTTGAACGCCGAGCTAGTTTACATGATAATGACCCAAAGCTACGAAATAATTCGTTCTTAATTGGTTTAAATTATGGGCGATTGAAGAACGAGAGGAGGCATCTATAGAACGACGATAAATAAAACAACCCAAGAAAAAGAAAGAAAAATAAAGAAATAATGTTTCCTTTATGACGTCACCGGAGCCTTTTCACATCCTTCCTTATCCATCGTGTCCTCATTCTCCTACTCTTTATTTACTTCCCTCTCTTTCCAATTTTGAACATCCCCCAAAGGGAAAACACAATGAAATAGAGGGGGGGATTAAACGCATGTAGATAATTGCAACATGATGCTATCAACATGAATTAATTAGCTCTTTCCTCTGGAATCACGGAAAGTAGCATGCGAATCATGGTGCGATAATTCCTACGCCACTTTTTTCATTCCCGCGATGTGGTAACATAGTATGTCCTCGTATTGAGCTAAATGTTGTGAAAGATTGTAAGTTCTATTTTTTGTGGTCGGAAGAAGAGAACTATACCTATTACAGACATTGTATAACCATGGGGGCTTGGACCTAAGCACAAAAACAAAGCGTAATGTACATTAAGCCACATTATAACAATTATTGTGGACAGAAACATTATAAGTAAATATTTCCTTGCCCCTTTATCCTTATTACGTATAAAATTACACTAATTACATTATAATGTACACATCGTACATTGCCCGGACTACTGTTTATACATCCATTCCCTATAAAATTCTAATAACTTCCTGTCATTACTCCATTAATCCAACCTTCTGCTCGAGCACGAAATGTTTAGAGCCAAACTGTATTAACTCACTGTAATCCACTACTTGAAATCATTCGTCTTAATATGACGCTAATTGCCTCGAAATAAAATTACTTTCATTGGGGAATTACCATCAATACAGTAATTACGTAATGTAATTAATTTATTTTTACAACGTATTTGTAACAGGCGATCAGAGTTCATATTTGGCAACATCTGCTATCAACCACCTTTTTCTCCACAGATAGATAGATGATTACTTTTATGACAATAGAGCGATTAAATGATATTACTTTCTAGTTAGGCCTCAGTTTTTTTATAAAACTTTTTATTTCTGCTCTCTCTCTCTCTCTTTCATTTCCCTCCCCCCCTTTCTATGTTATATATGTATGACCATTATTGGCCGTGTATATTTAATGACAATGGAAGGTTGGCACGACATAAATTATGCGCGAAGATAAGACAAATAGGTATTATCACCTGTCTTAGGTCGTACCTGCCTATTGTCTTCACTTATAATCTTATCTATGGTTATACAACTTTAAAGTTTCATATGCAAGCCAGTTATTTGTAAGTTTTACCTGTACTAAGTGAGGTCTTTCCATCGTGATAGACTTCTTTGGTTTATCGTGTCTGGTGGAAAATACCCTCGCCATCAAATGTGGTCTATTATAATTGACAGATCTGCTCTTCCCCTTCCGAGTTATATCATTCTCTCATAATAGACCTTTTGATATAGCCCATCTATAGGTCTGTCTACTTGTTTTTGCACATCTATTAATTAACCCATACATTCCCTTATGATTCAATTTCATTCAGGATTTGGTTCGGTTCTTTTTCTAGGTTAGTTTGCATTAGTTCTCCTGTCTATGGTCTTGTCTAGATTTCTCCTCCATGGCCTCATCATGTCTAACATCCTGATACCCGCATATCATCGTATTTGGCTGACATCAAACACATTGGTAAATTTCATTAAAAAGAATGTGGATATTTTCTTTCTTTCGCTATCCCGGACCCCTCTGTCTCTATTTGTCCTCACCTGTGTGTGTATATGTGTATGTGAAATGAACAGAAGGACTCCTATGAAATCTTTCCTCTTAGATTTTGTAGCTCAACTGCCCATTAGATGCTATTTGTCAGCTATAAACACACGCTACGCAGAGCAAGCATGCCATTAACGTGTTTCAAAATCTCACTCGAATGCGGAGTACCCCATAAATGAAGGAGAAGGAACGAAAAAAAAGAGAAAATAGATATTGGCCAACATAGCAAAATAGAGAGAGAAAGGAAAGGTTAAAACGTACACAAATTAATGGGTGTGAGGTTAGATAAATAGATATATAGATAGATAGATTTTCCATACTATCCACCACCGATCCATTTCAAACTATTGAGACGTATATTAGATGCCTTAACTTGATTTAAGTAACGAGAGATTTAAGAAGACCACCTTACAAAGAGGATTCTACCTCTTAGGGGTTCAAACCCGGTACTTTTGGACGAGGATGGCATGAGAATGAAGTAATATTAATAGCGGTTGATGGCAAAGTGCGAAAGAGTTGCTGGCAGAAGTAGGAATGTGGTAATTTGGGATGTAATGATGGGCAGAAAATGAATTTTTCTGGATTGGAAGAAAGACTTTGATAGATGCGGATAATTCCCGCAAATCAGAGGGTAGAGGACATACATGCAATGTTTCAGTGATTACGACTCACTCTATCATAAGAGTAAAATTATTCACTCATGCTTGGAGAATGAGAGTGTAAAAGGGTTAAGAAAATAGATAGGAACGAGAGAATAAAAGAGACAGTAAAGAGAGGTTTATAGTTAGCAAAGAGCACAAAAGAGAGTAAAGAGGGAATAAAAATACAGCTTTTAGAGATACAAGATGAAGGAATGCAAAGAGAAAAACACGGGCAATTAAACAGACACAACGGATTGGGTAATTAATAAACATACATACGCACACCAAGTTAGAGGGATTACAGAAAAAGAACTTTCTTGAGAGAGTGAGGAAGAGATAAAAATATTCATTAAAATTATTAGCAACCATTCTTTTTAAAGGGGCTTGGTCGCTGTGCATCAATGCTACTAAAAATTGGCATGACCGGAGCTAAATTTCCAAATTAAAAAAAAAATCTAGATAAGGATTAAAAAAAAGAAAAGATAAAGAGTATGTAAACAAGAAGGAATAAAGAGAAGTACACATCTGATACATCCTCCCACCCCCCCCGTCTAAATGAGTAAGGTAGAGTACTTTTCTCAATTAAAAATACAGACTTTTAAACGTGCGTGTATGAAAGTGATGTTAAGGTAAGAAAGCACACATACATAGTATGTAATATCCGTACAATTATTTTATTATTTGCATTCCAAGTGTTGATCATTTGTGACATTCTTGTGCTTAAGTGTGTGCGTGTTATGTATGTTACCTTTGTACGCTTGTCCAATCATTTCTAACGGAAGTTTTGATCATGTGTGAGCCTTTCGTGTTTGTATATTTGTGGCGGAGGTATATTTATGCATGTGTGCAAAGTACGTAATCGTTACATGCTTATATTCAACCTTTCGTAATGTAAGAGTTAGAACATGTGTGACCTTGCTGTGCGTTAAGTACTGTTCTTTTGTTCTAAGTACTAAACCACGAAGTACTTAAAATAATGAGTAACGTGAGAGGTGAAATCGCAAAGAAATATTTGCTTGAATTATTATTCTTACTATCAGCGATGAGATCATTCGCGAGGGAACCGGCTTCAACAGACAAATAAATAGACAGACATATGGAGTAAAATGGAATTTCTTTCTTTCAGAACTAATACACTACCGAGCAAAATAAAAGAAACATTTTCCATAATTAAAATAATCTCAAAGATATGATGAGTAGGTAAAGGAAATTTTAATGCCTTTATGTACCATAGGAATTTCATTTACGTACTCGGCATATTTTTGAAAATATTTTAATAAAGGAAAATCTTTCTCTTATTTTACTCGGTAGTGTACATGTGGAAAGAAATTCACACCTACGAAGTAAGAGTGATGTTACGAAATCTGTACAACAGCTTAAAAACATCAACCATAAAATATCCGTATATATTTATATATATATATATAAATATATATATATATATATATATATATATATATATATATATATATATATATATATATATATTACAAGGGAAAGACAAATTTGACGCGAATGAGCAATGAGACAAGAAACAGGAGGTTTTGTTTTTTTATTTGCTCATTCGCGTCCAATTTCTTTCTCTTCTACTGTATTGTTATATAGTCTGCAGTACAAGGTTTCTGCATCTTTCTTTACATATATATATATATATATATATATATATATATTATATGCAATCATAAAACAGTTTTGCATACGCTAATGTGCACATAAATAAAATGCATAAAGAATCCTAATGAGTTCGCCACACATACATATGTACATATATAGAATACAACCACAAAATCACAGACACGAGTATTTTACTTTCATGAAATCGGATACATATACATAATTGAGCACACGTCCTCATTCAACACATAATGAAGATGAACGTATTATGAAATGTGACCTACATATAATATAAATGACAATCCTATACTTACACAGAAAATGACTTATTCACAAATTTTTACCTACCGGATTGATTCATACAAGTATCCATATATCCATACAAATGAGAAGGACAAATATATCCGTCAATAATTCCTACATACATGTTCAAAGCACAATTACCTTCTGATATGTTAATAATAATTACATACATACATAAATATATCAATGAAAATGATCCAAGAAATAATTCTACATGTATAAATAATACATTGTTCACCCGGTATGTAGATGCAGGGTGAGCATTAAAGGGTGATTTCGTGATAAATTTACCTTGTAAGAATTGCTTGCGTATTCTACATGGTGGGTGCTAATGACCTTGACATCTTTACAATTCTATTTAATTAGAAAACGAATGGAATTTATTATAAAATAGGAAATGAATTCCAAACGTCTTTTTCACTTATTAGCAAACTTCTATAAAGCCAATTTCCACTCATGTTTAAGGGGACATCATCGTCATCTAGGTACTGGTAATGGCTTATAAAATGCCCTTAGTTCTACTATACCCATACCCTCACAGGGATGTCCAGAAGAAGTGATAGGTTTTCAAAGTGACTAAAGAATCGCTCAACCCTCTTAATTCACCGCATAACACCTAGCCCACTATCTGGCTAGTAACTGCCTGTTGAACATTTAACTGAAAGGTTTACAGTGGTTCCACTTCATATGCATAACAAAATCGGTTTTATGCGCAAAATATTTTTCCTTGAGTGCCACTTTCAACTACCTACAGCCACTGTGAACTGAAGTGGATCACGAGTATATGAGGCACTGACTCAATGTCTTTATTAGATGTTCCTAATTGTTTTTGATCAAGCTTTTGGCCAAAAGGGGCCTTCTTCACTTGTGACATTCGTGAACATGACTTGGCGCCTGCTTCACATACTCTATGTAGTAATTTCAGTGGATCTGAAGGTCATATTTAGCATGAATGAGCAACAATAAGTTGTTTAACTTCGCTTATTTTGGGGGTTCATACATTTGAAATTTGTTTGACGTACAAAAATGCGACTCAAAAATTTGAAGGTACGAGTATATCTCCAAATTCCCCCTCCCCCCCTCCAAACAAAATAATCCTGATTTTTATGTTTGTCTTTAAATATTTTTGAATTTAAAAAGATAATGTATTTATTTTCATCTGCCTCTCATCTTTTGTTGAGAGCTTAGGAGAGTAGTTCATTCTATCTAACCAATGTGTCTGAATATTTCCATGATTTTTTGTCGGTCTGTGCACAATTATCTATCAGTCTTTCTCGGCACTGAACAAATTAACAAATAAATTAAGGAAAATTGCTTTTGCCTAAAATAAAATAAACAATGGACAAAATAAAATTTACGACTTTGAAATAAAAGAAAGAAAAAAATGATAATAAATATTTGCAATGTCGCAATTTAAACCTGTCGTACCCCGTGTGGAGAGAATTAGCGAGACCTGGTAGGAGACAAAAGCAAGGAGAGGGAAAAATAAGAAACGAAAAAGATTAGAGAGAAAGAAAAGAATAGGAAAAAAACAATTGATGGCAGTAGTTAGGCATTCAAATTACTTAAATGATTACGTCTAAAAAATAACTACTCTTAATGGGAAATTTGGTTGAATTTATGCATACAAGAATATACATTCCATATGTGCATCAACATGTACAAAAGTATGTATGGTGCTAGGGATATTGGGTATAAGGATAAGTGAAAGAAAGAAACAAACATAAAGAAGACACAAGAAAAAGCAAATCGCACTTAAAGTAGTAAGCATAAGTAAAAAGGTGATAAAGACAAAGAAGAATAGATACTAATATCGAAAATATGGAATGATGAATCATAGAGAGTAATCCAAAGACAACCTAATCAGTAAATACCTCTAAAGAATTCGAGCAAAAGATCACAAAATGGATCTATGTATATAAAGGAGACAGATTACGAGCAAAATTATCCTTCAACAACTCTTTAGCCGAGACACCTTAAGAATACCATCCCGTTGCCATATAATGTACACTAACGAGCAAAATAAGAGAACGATTTTCCTCTATAAAAATATTTATAAAAATATGATGAGTAGTTAAATGAAATTTCCATGGTACGTAAAGACATGCATTTAATATAGTTTGGAAGGGGTGGATTTCATATTATGCAATCGTATATTCAAGAAATTATTTTAAATAAACTAACAAAATAAAATATAGACACGTGCAAAATAAGAGAACGATCATTCACAGAATTGCTTAGCAAGCAAATACACTAGAAAGGAAGCAAGATTTGACAACGATGAAACTTAAAACACTTAATATAATGTGTTGTAGCCTTTGTTTTCTATTACTTTGGCGCAACTACGACCATAGTCTTTCACCAGTTGTAATATTCTGATGTTATTATTTTCCATTCTTGCTAAATTTTTGTGCACAAATCCGTCACAGTTTAAGGCTGATGGTCTGGAACTTTGTATCCAATGATCTTCTAGAGTTCTCAATTAAGTTCTGGTCGTGGCTCTAAGAAGACCATTTTATTAATTCGATATCTTCTTCCTCGAAATAGTACTTTAGTCGCTTTTCAGTATGGCATAGTGCGTTGTCTTGCAAAAATATTGCTGGCTGGTTCAGAGATGCTTGTAATGGAGGTATAAGATGTTATACGAGGCTTCGGTAAACATTTGCATTTACCGTTTCAATTATTCACATTAGCGGACCAACTCCTCCAGACAAAAACATCCCCCGTATGCACCATGACTTTAAAATCTTTCATGTTGGCAGACTTTTTAACACATTTAAGGTAGAGTCTGTAACATATAGCGGGTCCCAAAAAGCGTCTGCTATCATATACAACTAGATTAAATTTACTTTTGTCGCTGAAACCAATTCTCTCCCCGAACAACATGAGATTCAGCATATTCAGGTCTCGCCTTCTGGTTATTCTTACTGATAATTGGTTTGGTTGCTGAAGAATGAGCTTTTAAACCATTTTCATCGAGGCGACGGAACAATGTGAAGTGGAACACTTCTTTGCCACTATTTTTTCTTCATTTTTTGAGAAATTCTTGCTGCAGTCTCGAAGGGATCCTTCATAGAGAAACGCTTAATAGCTGTCTTCTCAGGCTGTGGTTATGAGGGGGAGACCGACTTTTGCAGAAAATTTATAGGTTTCTTTCATTGTAAAACTTCAAAAAGCTCGACATCACATTCTTGGACCTTCATACCTCTCTTGAAGTCACAGAGAGTCCTCCCTGAAGTTTTCATGTGAGCAATTCTCTGACGGAGATCAGGAGTCTTTTCAAGTGTGATGGCATCTCTCTAAAGTGAGTACTACAGCAAAGGCACTTGTACAATTTTTACCTAGTGAACAAAAAATTGCCTGACGATTTGATGAAACTTCTAGAATGTTCCTTAAAAAATCGTTTTCCCAACTTTGCACCTTCAATATTTTAATTTGTTAGTTTATTCCGTATAATTTGTTGGATATACGATTGTATTATATAAAATCTTAATAAAATATATTAAATGCATGCTTTTATTTACCATAGAAATTTCATCTACCTACTCCTCATATTTTTATAAATATTTTAATAAAGGAAAATGCTTCTATGTACCATGGAAATTTCATTTATTTATTCATCATATCTTTTAAAAATATTTTACTAAAGGAAATCGTTCTCTTATTTTGCTTGGCAGTCAATATAATGTTTGGTTAAAGACCAGATTGAAGATTGAATTTTGCCTAAGTAGCTTGATTTTAATGAATACAATTCTTAGTTGCTGGTGGGAGATCGAAAATTGGGTTGATATTAATACTTTTTAATTTAAGGAATATTTTTTTATATATTATAATTAGATTTGGTTGTGAGTTTTGGCCTTTCCTAAGGGAGCCTTGAGCTCAGTTTACACAAATTTGCAGTGGAATTTATATCTCATTTTGTTCCTTCCAGGTTTATGTCGACATGATGCTTCAAAGGTTGAGGCGAATGGTAAAAGACTATAAGTAAAGTCTCTGAAACGCCATATCGGCATACGCAGTAATATAGATAAAGCGACTGATTAATTCTACTCTATATCTCCGTCAACCAAGCTCAAGAGTTCCGTCTGAAGATGCATCAGCAAAGGCGAAAGCTCACTCCCAAGTCTAATTATAATATTATAGTAAAAAATATTCATTAAATTAAAAAGGATTTGCCTTAACTAATAAATAAACATCCGCATTCAATAAAACGGAATATAGTCTAAGAGCTTGTTATCTATTGATATTTTAAATAATATCGAGAAAATTAAACTTCAACGAAAACGACATTCCCCCGAAACTGGACTCCCCATGAAAAACAAAACCTTGCCAAAACCAAGATGATTTAAATTCCCCAAAAGTACAATCATGGTTTTCTTACCTGAATACGAGCTTCTGTCAGTCCTATCTTCATGGCAAGCTCTTCCCTGAAAAGAAATATTGCGTATTAGTATATTTATTCCAGTATTGTAAAATAAAGTTCATGTGAATTTAAACTCCTATGAAAAAGACAGAAAATACGGGTAATTTAATATTAATAATGACATACTCGTAAGTAGTAATTTTATGAGAATCCTGTCTCTCGAAAATTGCTGTTATGTGTATTATCGAAAGCCAGTGTCTCTCCACCTCCTTGTTTGGGAGACAGATGTCCTTACTGGGGATCGGTGGACACAATCTGGATATATGTGTGTGGGGGGATTTAATACCACGGATGACATAGGTTTGGGCGATTGAAATCCATACCACACCCGTCATTTTGTAGCAAAGCAATCTTTAGTATCGAATATTCTACAACACGGAACTCTAGTATTGATTAATTATTATTTAGCGCCGATCTCAAATACAAATTATTTGGTAGTATTCTTGGGGGCTTTTGATTTTTTGTAGCAAATATCTGTAGTAGTGATCGTTTTGTTCACCTGATCATTTTGTGGTAGCACCTTGTGACTATCATTTTCTAGTACTGACGTGTATTACCAATTATTTTGTAGCACTTATCTGTAGGGCGATTATTTTGAACATCGATTTGTAAGGCAGATCTTTTTGCAGCACTGATAGATTTGTAGTACCGATTTATTTTGAAGCCTTGATATTCAATACCGATCATTACGTAGCGACAATTAGTAGTACCAATGATTTTATAGGAACAATCTCTTGCACCAATCATTTCTATCACCGATCTGTACTACAAGTCATTTAGTAGTACCGTTTACCTTTTTACCGCCGAACTGAAAATATAATTGAATTTTCGTTTTGAGGACACAATTTTGAAAATTCTGATTTTTGTATATTGAATTTCATTAGCCAATTGTCATTAAATGAGCTCTTTAATGATATTTTTTAGTTTATATTTTCGCCACACTTAAGAAACAGAGCGTAGTTGTTTGCAACCAGCGCTCTGTGATAAACTAACAGGCTTTCACACTTTCAACCCAGCTCTCCTTTACCTAAATCGCTTTCGTATCTTCAACTAAGCTTTCCTCCACATATGTTACCATAAACATATGCACATGTGACCAATTTAGCCAGCCTTGTACAGATGTTGAGGAAATAAGCTTAATTGCTAAACTAAGAGGAGAAAAGAGATTGAAGTCAACCAAAACAAGACTATGAGGCTGGAAATATTACTATCGGAACCATGAAAACCATGGCTATTTTAGATTCTTCCTGGTGGTTTTGAACCATGGCTTCGAGAATATGAGAATTGCTAAAGCCATCTTTCTTTTTTTGCCCATAACAGGTCGTTTCACAATGTAATTCCTAATTTCTTTCTGCTTCGATCTTAACTCGTGTATTACACATATCGGGCTAAGAGTTAAATAAGAATGTCACTCCTAAAATCGTAGGTCTTGGCTAGATATCTCCAACCACAATTAGAGTATATCGTCAGAAACTGTCTGTTACTGTATTAATCTATACCATTTTATGTCAAGTATTATAAAACTCAAATAATAATAAATTAGTTGAAATTATCTGTGTATTTTATGTGGCTCAATTCGCAGTCAAAACGTGTTCAGCTCCAAAATGCCCCAATAAATAACTTATTTTGTATAAGTCGATTATAATCCGATCTGCATTAGTTCCCTAATTGCACAGAGTCATTGTTATATAAATTCATTACATAATAAAAACTATGATTTTAAATTTAAAGATTACATAATTAATTTAATAATTTTAGCTTAGTCAAGAACACAAGTTCATATCCTCATGCTTTCCTAATAAATTAAATTAATTTACCACCTCGAATTTATCAGAAAAATTAAATATTGGAATGCTTTATTGAGAATGTTTGATTTAAATAACCAGTGAAAATTTAGTAAATAATTTATATTTAAAATCTGCCAATAATCGGCTTTTAATGCAAATAACCTGAATCCTTAGTGATAAAACTTAAAATTTACGATATTAAATGTATTAAATATTGCTTTGGTGCATCACTTTTTGCTAATAAATAATACTTTGAAATAAGATAATTTAAATAATATATTATTCTATCATGCGAAATATTTAGTTTAAGTTATCGCTAAAAAAAATCCCTCATACGAATAGTATGAATATCAAACAATACCTTCCATGACATGATAAATAATTATTGCTTGAAATAATTGTCTTATCAACTTGATAACTGATATTAAAAAAATAATTCTATAATATTGAATATTTATGCTAAATATTATTTATATTTACAAAAGTAAATGTGTAGAATGAAATTTTTGTAAATCGTCTATCGAGGTCTAACTTAATAACTGGTAAATATAAAATAATTATCTAATACTAAATATTTATAGGAATATATTATAATCTAATATAATAATGAACACTTCAATTGTATGTATTTCATTCTCTCTTTGTTGACTTTTAGAAAATGAAGTTCCAGGTGAAAGTGAATTTAATTTTTAGCAGTTAAGTTAAAAAATTTAACTATACTTGAATATTGGCGCAATTTTTTACCGCACTATTACACTATTGAGTAAATATTTATAAGTAAAAAGGAAACTTAAGGAATAATAATATCATTTCATAAAATTTTAAAAAAATCCATCCTTAAATAATTAAATTACTTGCTCCTAAATCAGTAATTATGAGTAAAATTTCCTTTTTCTCGAAATTAATTTATCGAAAAAATTATTTATAGAAATTAAACTAATATACATTGCTAAATATTATTTTTATTATTTACTATGGAGTTGCTTAAATGAATTGAGAATTTGACTGGTACACCTTTTAAATGGTGTTTACTGGAAATTTGAACCATTCTTGAAGCCAAACTTGTTACAAGTCCTTCAGCGACGCTGGAGGAGAAAGCGGTTCTCTATCCCTTGCTTCTTTGAAACAAATCTAACATGTTCAACAATGTTAAGATCCGTCAATGGTAGAGGACACTCTAAGGGTTCCATTTCGCTTTCTATGCTTTCTTGAACAATCTTTAAAAAATGTAGCCCAGTGGATCGAGGCATTATCATCTCTATAGAACGCGCCACTATTGGGGAACAGGGTTTGTACTTGTGGGTGGACTCGGTCACTCAAACTGGACAAGTCGCCTGAGGGTTACCCTAATACATCAGTACCGCTACAGCATGACCCCGAAAATACTATGCTATGGGTGCCCAAATCATCACGGCCTGCCTCTATGCCCAGGCATTCGCGATTAAAAGCTTCTTTGGGCTGCCTCCATCGGTAAACGCCTCATGAGGGTGGAAACAGCGAGAAGAGCAAGTCACAAATGAGAGGTTTAGCAAATACAGTTCTTACATTTTATGCAGTGGCATGGAGCTCTCGAAGAACTGTTTTGATTGATATTAATTTAGTAAGTCGTTTGTTTAGCTCTGTAATCTCTCTTACAGCTGTGTTCCTATACTTCATCAACACTGCGCTATATTGATCTGTGATTTCACTCACTGAATATCGACTTCCGTCCTGAGGTACACCTACCAAACCTTTTCATTCCTTGCTTTTGGTAGGCCAACATAACTTCAAATTACTTTCTAGCAAATCATGGCACAACTCACCAGTTTTCTTGGCCGAGACTTTAACTATCGGCTCTTCAAGAATTAATTTCTCCAAGTTAAAAATCTGAAAGTTCTCTTATTTTGGCGAGTGTTAATACAGAGATCACAAACAAAGCATAACTTGAGTTTAGCAACATCAGATATGAGGTGTCTAAAATAACTTGAGTTTAGCAACATAAGATATGAGGTGTCTAAAATAACTTGAGTTTGGCAACATAAGATATGAGGTGTCTAAAATAACTTGAGTTTAGCAACATCGGGTATGAGGTGTCTAAAATACATCTAAACTAAATAGGTTGAGATTTCTTTTTCTGCAAGTAACTGACGGGAATATGACACTAAAAAAGGCGGGTTTCTTGATTTGTTTCCACACCTGTACATTATTTATCATATAAGACAGCCAAGATATTTTGTAAAAAGAAGAAATTCATAAAAGACTCCAACTCATAACCCAAATCGAACCCTCAAATACCTCAAACATAGATTTCTCTTTTTAGTAATACTCTTACAATTTATATCTCTAAATGACTATTATGATTGCTTATATAGCCTCAAGATTTTTTAAATACCCTATACCGTCTTAAATACCTTGCGTACATACGCAACCAGCAACTTCCTTTTCCGCACTATGTACCTATAATATATATACATATACTTCTAATACCCTCTCTAACCCTTTTTACTATGTTTTCCGCAATACTTATATCTCTCTATTAACCTGTCTATCCTTTCCTAAATACCTTATCGATAAGGTATTTATTGCGTATCCAATATCCTATTAATACCCTTATAAATACCTTTGACTTAAGATTCCTCTTTACATTAATTAATAACCACTCGAAAGTCGAAAATACCCTTAAGTAACCCACGGTACTTCATAAATACCGTTCATATTTTCAAAATACCTTACATCTTTCATACCACCCCTATAAATTCTGAACACCCTGTACCTTCTTCACCTTACTCTACCTTCTATAAACTCATAATATCCACCTAATTCTCTCTCTACACTTTCCTAAATAGTTTAGCAATATGGTATTTATTGCGTATCTAATACCCTATTAATATCATTATGAATACCTTAAAATAAGTTTCATCTTTAAACTAATCACTAACCCCTTAAAAATAAAAAAATACCCTTAAGTAAACCAAGGTGCTTCGTAAATACCCTTTATATTTTTTTAAATACCTTACACCTTTCTTACTGTGTCTATAAATTTCGACCACCCTGTACCTTCATCACTTTACTCTACCTTTTACAATCTCCTAATATCCCCCTAATACCCTCTCTAGCCTTTTCTCAATATCATATCAATAAGGTATTTAATGCGTATCCAATGACCTAATACCTTTATGAATACCTTTGACATAAGAATCCTCTTTACCTTAATCAATAAAATTCATATTTTTTAAATACCTTACACCTTTCTTACCGTACCGATAAATACCGAACACCCTGTACCTTCATCACCTTACTCTACCTTTCACAAAGTCATAATATCTCCCTAATCTCCTCTCACCCTCTTCCTTAATACTTTATCGATACTGTATCGACGCGTGTCCAGTATTCGCCCATAAACATCCTATGATTCTTTTAAATCTTAGCTCGAGGACGAACGGGGGTTGTTTTATGGACAAAAGGTGATGGCTTTTACGCAAGATAGTGTGGCAGGGGAGTCGGAACTGAGTGTGTGTATGTGTGTGACTTAAGAAAAAAGTGATTTTAGTTCAAGGGCTTATGTGCGTAGGTGTGTAGTTAGAGAGAAAAAATAGTGGTCTATCTATTAATGATTCTGATGTCAAGTGTCGTGAATATCTATGGGTGATGTTTTATAGATAGACAGAACTATTCTTATTTCGTAAAATAAATGAGGTAAGTGGATAGATAGATAAGCATATCTTTATTCCGTAAAATAATTTACATATTTTTATTTCCTGAAATTAAATTAGATAGGGGTAGCTAGCACGCCAACATGCATTCTGCCCCTTCACCTTAATTGCCTATCCCATACTTATCATACACCAAAACATCTATACCCTCAAGTACCGTTTCTATCTATTATTGTATCTAGTAGAAACCCGCGCGCGAAATAAAGTAATTTTCTTTTTGTCGTCAATCCTGAAACTAAATGATTGGATAAAGCGAATTGATTATGATTTCTGACGTTGAAAATTGATACTCTTCTAATGGCGACTCAACGAGCGTGCGTTGTAATTTCTCAACTTTTGTTTAGCTGTCTGTTATTAACCACTTTTTTTTACTCCCACGCCTCTTGAGGGAGTAATTAAACTCCCGTCTCATTTTTGTTAGTGTAGGGCGGAGTGGGTAAGCCTTGAGAAGGAGAGGGCGAGCAGAGCCATTATGAACACTAGTACCATATGATTCCCAAGATTTATGGGCAATTTAACTGATTCTAAGATACGGGCTCAAAATTCTCTTCCGTGTTATTACATAATAGTAGTAGGAGAATTTTTAATAGTAGTAGGAGCAATAGTAGTGGACTCACCTCGTAAAGACGTCGGGATAGTGGGTTCGGGCGAATACTTTCTCGAGTTCCTCCAGTTGGTAGGAGGTGAAGGTAGTTCGGTACCGCCTCTGTTTCCTCTTTGACGTACTTCCACCACCTCCTTCACCGCCAGCATCATGGGCTCCCGTGGACCCCATGTCATCTCCTCCTTCACAATTCACTCCATCTTCCTTGGACAAGAGTCCATCAGCTTCAATTTCGGAGTCCGTCTCCACAACGTCTACTTCAAGGTCCTCCTCGACTTCTGATCCCGAGACGACCCTCTCCTGAGGGCGGACTCCCGCGGATGTTTCCAGGGTGCCACAGGGGATGGAGGACGGCCTGATTGGGGAGCTGACTCTTTGGGTGGTTGGAGTAGCAAGAGAAGATACAGCCAAGGCTGTAGATGGGAGTGTGGTAGTGAGTGCTGTAGTGAGACAGGATGATTGGGGGGAATCTATTTGGGAGGCGAGACATGGCCTGGGGTACGCCCCCCTCTGCTGCTTCTTGACGCACATGTCGAGGGCAACAGGGTCTGGGGACCGTGAAGCCTCTTCTTGCAAGATGCCCATAGTGCGCCTGAAAAGGAAGAAGAGGTTAGTGTAATTTTATTATTTTACAATAACCAACGAGGTCATCTTCCTAAACAGACATCCCCCAACAACCATGGTGGTATTTCTCCCAGCAAATATCTTCCACAACCATCTACGACTTATCTCTCCCTCTACACATTTGTTTTCCTCTCAGCATATTTGATGCTGTACAATATGGGTACAAGACGCGTTCGATCATAGAAAAACTAATAATAATAGTAATTATAAAAACGGTGAAAATACCACCAATCCTATAAATAAAACCTCCTACACAATATACTTCCTACTTTAATGGAAATAATAATTCAAGATTTTTAATAAAATAAACAAAAAAAATATTAATGTGTGGATTGAACAGTGGTTTCTTATACGGAAATAACAAATGCGAGCACATTCCTAGAGCAGTCACCTGATTGGTCACTGGCGCCTTTGTTAATTTGGATAGAATTCTTACATTTTGAAACATTGATTGGTGCTATAAATTCACGGACGAGGAATGTTAAAAAAAAATGGGTAATCATTTGGTTGTTGATATGTTTAATAATATGTTCAGCTTGGATGTTCGTTTGTTCAATATATATATATATATATATATATATATATATATATATATATATATATATATATATATATATATATATATATATATATATATATATTTGTGTGTGTGTGTTTGTGTGTTGGCAGGGAAACGTGTAAAGGATCTTAAGCGAATTGTGTAAAAAAAAACAAAAAACGGCGGACTGCAAAAAAAGAAATACAGTAAGCGTCGGAGAAATTCTAAACAACTGAGTCATTTTGCTCCATAGATACAGTAAACGAGCACCTCAGACCACTCAGCTATCCGTTACAATAAAAAGACTGATGAAGAGTGGGCTTGCTTATAAGCCGCTCGCTTCGCACTCTCTTTTCTTAGATTTGAAAGCTCTTTCCTCGGCCCTTCAGAGTTCGAGTCTCATGTCCTTTTAGTCCATCGTGGCTCATGCTAGAGATAGGAGTTCGAATCTCGATGGCAGCAGTTTGTTCTTCATGGCTAACAAGGCGCGCTTTTGTACTGTATCGAACTCTTGATCCACGTTAATTAAAGGAGCCTCCGTTGGTGGAGAGACCCAAACGTGTTTCCACCTGCACCTCCTTTACAAACCCCTCTTCAAAATCTTTATAATATAGACCATATGCCTTCGATGATTTGCGTTTCTTACTTAATAATAATAATAACAATAAGATGTTTTGACGTAGATGCCGCTCTTGATTTTTTGCTCTATTTAATTACATGCATCAAGCCCTCGTTGGTCGCCGCCAGATGGATGGTCTTGCAAATATTTGAGTTTTTAATTAAGACTCGAACCCACTTTCGGAGTGGTTTCAATCTATACCATGGCTCTCGATTTTTATTTACTTTAAAAAAAATAAAGTACCAACCATCGAGGGCATCGCAGGAAGAATATTTCCAAGGCAAGTTTGTGAAGAAACTGGTTAAGTTAAGGTAGTGGAAAATGTGTTACGTATCGGGCTACGGAGAGTGCTAGTGGCAAACATAGTATCGTTTTGTAGCTAAATAGGTTCCCCTTACGAGGCAATGGGGTTTAAACCACAAATGAATGGTTCGAAGCTTCCAGGTGAAGTCCAAACCATTCTGGGAGTAGGATCGAACCACAAGTCTCAAAGGAATTGGCGAGATTCTTCAAATAGTCACACTTTTACTGCTCCCGGTTTCGCCACTTGGAAAATAATAATAATAATACATGCAGATGTTTGTAAAGCGCTCTTCGAGGACATATGCCTTCATTGAGCGCTCATCTATTGACTAAGCATAAGCTTTGAGAGAAGACGTGGATCTTCAAGGTGACGCTTGAAGGCGCCACGGAAGGGAGACGAGGGTATCGCAGTAGGTAAGTTCAGGTTCGTACTTGTGAGTATCTGTGCCCTTTGTACGAACTTCCTCCTAGGGGTTTCGATGAACCTTCCCTGCCCCCTGAATATAGGGTTAATGACCTTTGATTTGGTAAACTTAATCTTCATTCTCATTATGTAAATTTTGTCCCATCTTTTTCCTTGTTCTCTGCGCTTCCCTTTCTATCTCGTCTAAGTATTGTTCCTTTGTTGGTTTACTTAATTTGTTGTCTTTTCTCAATTAAGTAGACAATAGCATCGACTCGACTTGAAGGTTAGTGAACAATAATGTTAACCGAGCTAACCATAAGCAAAAGTAAGAGTAAATGGGGAGAGGAATGAAAGAGAAAGGATAGACAAACCACAATCAGCAATAATGGCAAAAAGGGTTGAGAAGGACTGATAAGTCCATCACCAAACTTGGCCAAAATACATAAAATAGCGGCCGTTCGCAACTCAAAGTACTCACGATCAAAGGCATACAAAAGAACTGCTAGCCCTGCGCTCACTAGTATGAACACATGGCTTCAGATGAAAGGAATGGGGCGGTCATCATTGCTAAAATTTAAAGCTTGTTTAGAAGCGGGCGACTCTACATATGTCCGTCGGTCGGTCGGTCCCAGTTTTGCTTTTTTATTGTTTTTGTAATAACATTGTAACTAATCAGCCGATTCTAACGAAATTCGAAACCTTTATGTTGTTTTACATTCCATTTCGAATGTTATAACGTCTATGGTCCTCCCAAGGTTAGCCCATGAATTATTTTGTTTTTGCAATAACATCATAACTATTCGCCCGATTCTAACGAAATTTGAAACCCTTATGTTGTTTTACATTTTCTTTCAAATGATATAACTTCCTGGTCCTTCTAATGTTAATCTTTGAATTAAAAGCAATTTTGGAGGTCGTAAGGTCATAAATCAGAATAAGTGAGAGCAAGCGACCTTTTAGTCAGCAGACCTTGTTTATTTAATCATATCTTTTTAATTTTTCTCATTTATTTATTATCTATAATTTCGAGGTACCTAACCGAGTATGGCAAAGGAGAGACTACTCGGTGAATTGGTGACAGGGGGTCACGAAACCCTCCTGAAATTGCCTCAATTCCAAGCAAATTCCCTTTTGAACACAAACTATCCGTAATTGGGAAAAACGCACATTACTCTCTTACAATAAAAGAACCAACTAGACAATCAGTTCTAATTGGAACCGTCAAGACAGTGGGTTCTAATCAGATAATATCATATGCTACGAGTGACCTTTCTTAACTCAAGGTCTATTTCATCTCGAAAAGAGCACATTTAATGAGTCAAAATGGGAAGAACTATTGATAAGAAATGGACAAGGGGACTTTCGATGTAATTTTCGGTCATCTCTGAAGAATAAGACAAAGTTTACAAGAATTGTGAAGGAACTTTTGAATTTAACTATAATACCCGAGGTTGGTGGCAGCACACGTTTTTACTTTTTTTATTTATTTTCTTTAAATATTCGTTTATTTTTGTCTATACTATAATCATGTCTTGAACACTGAGAGGAGGTTTCCACTAAGAATTTAGAAGCGGGATTTTCTTTGTTTGTGAATAAGTTCGTATATTGGAATTTTTGAGTTTGTATTTGCGTCTTTTGAGCCATTTATGAGGAAGGGGCTTTAAAGTAAGTATTTTCCATTCGCGTTTGTGTAACCTCCCCTCCATTTCCTCTCACGCCCAGCTAAAATATATCTCAAAGGAGACTATATACCCCTGCAGAGCAACTTTATGCTCCCTTTCCCCCTCCTTCAAAGCCAGTTAGACTCTCTTAGCGAATGATTAGTCGACGCTTTTCCATTTCCTTCATAATATTTTTTTTTGGGGGGGGAGGTGCTATTTTTTTATGTAAGAAATAAATTAGATTTAAGCAATCGGTCATGGCCTTATAAAAGGACGAAAATATGATTGGCTCAAACTGACAAACTATTAAGGAGAAAAAAAGAAATATATGAAGAAAAGAAATCAACAACCTCCCAAGAAATGCGTACACATGAGCACAGTGATCCCCAAGTCTACGAACATACCTCCACCTGCCAGTGCGACGATTCAACTAGGACACTTTCATGTAGTCATATCGAGGGGAACTTAAATTCTATCCCGGTTGGTGTCACCCGAATATGGCCAAAGGAGGCAGAGGAAAGGACGGGGTTCACTTCCTTACCATAATACCACGACCAGGACTATGGGGTCTAGTAGCATCATTTGATTTCTCCTAGTTAGGGTTCATGCAGCATTACTTTTTAAAGTGGGAATTTTTGTGGTGTCATTTTTAATGTGGGGTAGGGAATTTGTGGCACTGGAAAGATCGTAGCATCGAATCTCTGTGCGCTGACGCACGAACATGTTGCATAAATAAAAAGGATGCACTCCGGTCAAAGCTCGTGAGAATGCGGCTTTATTTAAGTGGTTCTTGGTATCTTTCTTTTTAGATTATTTCCTACTTGCCCCAACTCTTCTCTCTTCCCTATTCTTGGCTCTTACACTTTTTTCTAGCGGCGAATTCCTCGGTGGTTGCCTCCTTTCGTTTAAGAATAAAAAAGTAATTTCGTTTTCCTAATATCTCTCATGTACGTGCCCTCTAGGCCCCAACAGCAGCAGGACTAGCTACCTAATTTATGGAGTTTGTAGCAGGTTTTGGAGTGTTGCGCACCATGCCGGGTTGATTGTCATACGTAGTGTCTTCTTTAGATACTTCGGGTGATATAATCTTCCGCGTAGTTTCACTTATCCTAACTTCACTGCTATGTATATAATTTCTTCCTTAGAAAGATTCTCTGGTTGGTTTTCGCTTTATTTTTTTCATTTTCTTAAAATAAAAAGCAGCGGGAAAATAAGGGACAGAGATTTATGAGAAAATAAGTTCGTAAATAAAGTGGTGTAGTTAGTGTAATTGAAAATGTGTGGCTGGTGAGTATGTGGAATGAAAGGCAGGCAAATATCATGACTCTTTTACTTATTGGATAAAAATACCGATAATGTGTCCGGACTAAACCGAAGAATGCATAAGCTTTCTTAGAATTCAAAATTTTTCATTTTTCTGCGGGGCATAATCCTATCCAAGTCACTTGTCTCTATTTTTGTCACGACAAGAAAATTGTACATATACTTGCATTTGTTTCTTCTTCGCGTGGTTGTTTTGATGTATATACTTTGCTTGTGTGCATTCGGGTGCGTGTGTTCTTTGGGTCACATTCTACCTGAGCAACATCTGCTCATTTTTAAAGTTATACAATGAAAAAATCATCAATAATGAATCAATAAATAATACGACTATTCGTAAATAGTTATCTTTCGAAATTAAGTGAAAATATATCCCAATAAAGGTGTAATCGTTTAGTGGGATGGGGGGGGGGGGGAGACACAATTGCTTCAATTAGAATTAATTAATACTTTTAAATAAATATTGGAAGGAGTGGGCCAAAATTTCCTAAATTTGAATCCTGGTCATTTTGCTCTAAATGGGTGAAATTTGAGTTCCACTTTTATTTTCTCAATTGTTGCATATATATATATATATATATATATATATATATATATATATATATATATATATATATATATATATATATGGTTAAACGTAATGGCAAGAAAATCGAAGAGGGCAAAATGGCATAGGTTTGAACCGCACCTGTTATTTCACTTTCTTTAACTGGTAAAAAGAGTTTATATTAGTTTATTCCGTTTGATAATTCTCTCTTCTTTCTTCCTTAATAAAAAAGGACGAAATCGCTTCGTTCGCTTATGTATCATCTTTCCTTACTTTTATATGGAGTTATGAGCATATACTGTGTCGCGTGTTATTCTAATTTCCCTTTCACACACACACACACATATATATATATATATATATATATATATATATATATATATATATATATATATATATATGTGTGTGTGTGTGTGTGCGTGTATGCGGTAAGAAGGCAATTCTTTGGCTAACTAGCTGTTCATCGAAGCCCTCGGAAGGAGCTCTTTCCTTTCTCAGACAGGCCAAAAACTGTCTTTCGATCGGCCTTCTCTATTGTCATCCCTGCTTGTCGAAGAGAATTTGTTTATCCACTCTAGCTCCTTTCGGGAGCTTCGATAAAGAGCTAGTTAGCCAAAAAAATGCCTTCTTAACTGCATAATTATGATGGCGTTATTGAAAATTATTCTCGAATTTCCATTATAATGGCCGAACGAAAGACAGATCTTTGGCTGACTTAGAAAAGCTTATTCTTTTGCGTTATATTCTCGGGTATGTGAGAATATCTCCTTCCGAGGGTATCTTCTGGGCTGGTATTATTTCAATAGTAAGTTCAATAATACACTTGTTTGTTTACGAAGTAGTGCTGTCTATAAATTTTCGTCCTGTGGATGTTCCCAGGGAGGGAAGGTATAAAGATGTTCCATCCGCTCTTGCTTCGAGGTTTAGTGCATCGATGGCGTCAAGAGCAGAAGATTCAAGTATTTTCCAAAGAACGAAGTTTCGTCCATCAGAAGCCGCATTATAAAATGCAAGGATTGGAGGAAGATTTTGAGATCCATCGTTCTAATTCAAATAGCAGACACCTAAGAATCATAGTATTTTTTTATTTAAATACTCGCGCCTACATTAAATACTTATTCAACTTGTTATCTTCTGTCAGTAATAACTAAAACAACTTCAAACTTGTTAACAATTACTACAACCAACCTATCCATAATAGTATTCGTTGTGGCTAAATTTAACAGCTGTTATTTATCGACTCAACGATAGCAGGATCATCAACAATCTCTTTATTTCTTTGATTTTTTTTCCAATTCATTACTTTTGATTGTTAAATTATTTTAAATTAAGCTGTTATAATTTTCAAATGCAGTAACTAAATTCCCACTCTGATTTGCTTATTCCCCACCCAAAAGGTAATGATAGAGGCAATATCAAATGGGTTTTTGTTTTCTTTTTTTTATTATTTGTTTTATGTCTTATGACATCAGACGGTAGCGCCAGATGTGAAAAATTACGGCGTTATATTTTTTTTTGTATATGAGTATATACTGGGGGGCTGTGCCCCCGAGACCCCCCAATTGATTGAAACTCAGGATCATCGCAGGGTGGTTTTTCCTCAGTGATATCTCCCTCACCAGCAGTCCCCTTGAATTTACTGATGGGGTTTTCCCGAACAGCTTTTTACTGGCAGAAAAACCTAACCTAATGACAAACAATACTTACTTTTATAGGTTTCTTGATTAGTTTATGCGCCTCTAAATAATCTAAAAAGTTTTTCGCGGTCATACAAATAAACCCGAATTCAAATAACGAAGAAGCCATAACGAAACAGAAACAAATGCTAAGAGGGTTCTAATTATAGCTACGACGTTGCCAGTATGAAGCTTTTATCGTTCACTGCGAAACAAAAAATACGAAAACAAAAAACAAACAATAAAAGACATCAAGAAGCCTTACCTAACTTAGAAAAAACTATAAAGGAGCAGAGGCGCAGATAATTAGTAAATAATACAGACTAAAAGTTACAAATCCCCAAAACAACAAGAAAATATAACGTCATGATTGGTCACATCTGAAGATACCGTCTGACATCATAAGAGATATAATGTAGCCCAAAATTGTAACCTACTAACAGCGCCACCTACCGTGCGCCCCAAATCTGAAGTATTACCTATTGCCTTTATTTATATATACCAGGCAATGGCTTCGCCAATCCCCCCTACGGGGGGAGCTTGCGCTTCACTACTAAGATTAAAATTTAAAATCCTAAAAAAAGCAGCCATGGTTAAATTTTTATAAATTTTCTGAACTACGCAAATTATACTATTTTTAAAACTAAATTTCCCCCCTTTCAATATTCCACGTTGCTAAAATATAGAGTTATAGAAGAAAATCTATAAAAATAAATTGTTTAAACTTCACCATTTGTAATTATTCTTCGGGTTTTAAAATTTCACAAAACTTCGATACTTATATTTATTTCTGAAGTTCATCATTTTGTTTTTTGATATTATAAAAGAATTATTAGAAATAACTTTGATAAAAAACATGTCATAACCAAACTACGATGAGATTATTATTCAAATACTCAAAAAAATCCCCTTCTTAAATTATGGAGTTAGTGATGAAGTGATATATATATATATATATATATATATATATATATATATATATATATATATATATATATATATATATATATATATATATATATAGTGTCCAGAGCTTTCCCCATTGGCCTTATTTTTCTGGGTATGCTAAAGGAGAAGGTGTTCTTGATTAATATTTAAAAATACTTAAATTCATAAATAAATATGCTCAAATTGACGAAAAATTGATGTTTATGCATCGGATTCATCTGGTGAATCTCTCTCGCAATTCACATCGAACTTTGCATCAGAACTGGTGGCAATTACATTAGAGATGTTATTTAATAATATTTCAATTAAATAAAGTGTAATATGCATTTTTCCTATGTGTCTAGACTTTAGGGACACTGTATATCATTTCTCCCATTTTCCCCGATGGTATATCGAGAGCCTTATTACACGAGAGCGCTCTTCCACATAGAACTTTTCGTATTTCGATCATACAAGAAATAAATCTAAACAAATATCTTTGGTGCGTCCATAAATGATATCTGACCCTGTTATCATAACAAAGGGAAGATGATGACAAACAATAAAAGAGAATCCACGAACACAAGTGTATAGAAGATTCGTTATTACTTTTTTATATAAAAAATAATAATGTTCATCTCCGAAATAAAATATTTAAAAATATGTTCATACAAATATCGAATTTAGGACAAGTAGTTAGTATTATCATTAATATTTTTCAGCCTTTCTTTTAACAAACGTGAGAAGTAAGAGAATCACACGTAAGAACTTCCCCTCGTCATGAAAGAACAGATATGATGAACGACCGTTAAAGATGAGGCATTGAACGTTTGTATATAAAAAAGAACTACACGCAAGCGTACAAAAGAGCAAATGAACGCCCATTTATGCATTGAATTAATATATGGTTTTCAAGAAATGTAAATTACTAAAGTATAATGGGAAGATGTGTAGAGGAAAAGAGAATCGATGGATGTTCAAAGAATTATATATATATATATATATATATATATATATATATATATATATATATATATAGGCCGGAAAAAAACACAGTGCTAGCGATCGATTTATTTACGAAACAAGGTTTCGACAGAGACATCCGTCATCTTCAATTAATAAAATAGGGATTTTAATTGAAAAGGGGAGCACATTACCAGGAGCATTTTGGTCAGAAGGTTTTCAAAAAACGGTGGTAAGGAAAATGAACAACAATTACGAATTACGAAACTCTGTGTATGCATGTGATGTACCGTGTATTTTAGCGTTGTATTTCTGATTACCTGCAGGTGAATATGAGATGCAGCATTGGCAATTATACTGTGGTTAACATCAGAAGTTTCTGACCTCCTTCGGCTTCAATTGTTCGCTTACTTATGGATATTTGAGTTTTCTCCCACTCATTAATACCCAAATTTCATTGTATTTCTTATAAACCTCTACACAAGAACTCTGTCCAGGTTTGCCCATGTTTGTTTTCACTTCTCAGTTAAAAATAATAATGATACTAATATTATTATTAATAATAATGATGTGATTCTGACTACGACCTCTCGGCAGCTTTATAAAGCTCGATTTGGAATAGCCGCTGTCATTTTCGATCCTAATTAATCATTATTGCCCTCCCCTCTCTCTTCTACTCTGTACTCTTTCGGCCGTGTAAAAAGCGTTTACCTGTGACATGAGGAGGGAATAATAAAGAAATAAAAAAAGAAACGCCAGAATTACATGGACTACTCGCATAAAATAATTTTCACCACCAGAAACCTTTTACTGGAAGTTGGCATTAATGTATTTCAAATTTCTCAAGAACGTGTCAATGTCCACCAAATTCCGAACTTAAGATAAATAAATGGTTAAAAGAACCTCCGATTTACGAGTATCAGTTGATAATAACTTTAAAAATTGATTCGTTCTGTATAAATTTCTTTTGGCAAACTACAATCGATCTTTCACGCTATTCGTTTGCTAGATGTGTATTTAATATTAATTATCACCGTGATATTGGACGTAAGAATAATTAGCTGAACACAAATATCTTACCTGGTATAATCAAGTAAATTGAATAGTAATATACTCTGAATAATCAAGCAAGAACAAATTCACAAAATAGGACGCCGAATCCAGGAAAAACTGGCAAATTGCACAGGACTTGACACCTTGCCAGCACGGCATGGACTAACAAGATTGAAGACAGAAGCCACAAACCCCTAAAAAGTATAAAGTAGGTGGAGCTTCTCAACGTACTTGTAAATATTGACCAATAGCAGGGTAATATAAAAGTGAATAGCCAATCAGCATTTTGATGGGCGGACTTAGTTGCCACTATAAACAACTGTTGCCAACTACACAATTTATGCAAGTTAACAAATGAATATAACTCTTGCTCCTGCCCGGACTAAGTATTAGCGATTTTCTAACAAAATTAACTCTTCACCGTTAATATATGTAAAATCTTCATTACACTTGATAAAATTACATAAATATGAGTCTTTTTTTGGCCACTTTATACATAGCATTACCAAATCTGAGCGGAACAAGTTGTGGATAAAAAAGAACAATGACACTTGACTTACATGAATGTATATTATATACATACATAATGTATATCTTTCATGAGCGCGAATTACATACATATATGTATTACCTGATTATCATGTAGCTTTAATAACACTATTAAACATCGAGTAATAATATTTTTTTCTCGTTTTAATATTACGATTAATATTACTCTTCTTATTTTTTAGGAATAGCAAAGCTGTTTGTAGCATTGATACGCCTTTATTAATGCAATGAACTTAAGTAATATTTGAACGATAAACTTCATATAGAATAATATTATACAAAATCTTAACGAATTAATTATTGCGGTGGCGAACTTGGTTATATATTGCTGTATTAAATAACCAATGAATAAATTTTCGTTATTGATATCATATTAATAATAAGATAATGTTCCTATACTTTAAATAAAAGATATAAGAATTGTCCGATATTTAAAATGATTTCCGATAAATTATGCTATAAATACACATTGGAAACTAAAACATATTATGTAGTATGTATATAGTAACAGATGACGCTTAAATTTACGTGTCATTCACTTTTACAGTTGTGTGGACCATTTTCTACCATCTGATTTTACACATCGCTTCCTTACTTACTGATTTTGCACTTCCCCACCTACTGATTTTACATAGCATACCACGATAGGTGAAGCTTTCTGATCATCTACCCCCCCCCCCTCCCAACATTAAACCCTCGGTTATGCACCAGTAATTCGAAACTTTAGCCCATAGTAACCAGAATACAACCGGGCGTTCTATAAATAACGAACGAAGAAAGTTGCTAACTAGTAGTTAAAGTGCTAGGATGGATGAAACAAACGAGATAATCGTGGCCAGAAAATGTTGGAAAAGGAGTTCCTAGACCATTAGTGAAAGTTTAGAGAGAAGAATAGTAGGGGTGTTTTGGCATGGGAGGGAACTCACTTCTCCCGTCGCCGAATTTGTTTCCCACACAGGAATTAAGCTTGCCTCCCCCCCCCGCCCCCTCACCAAAAGAAAATAGAGAGCAAACTAAAAGAAGACTCAGAAGGACAAGTATGACGGCAAAACGACATATCTCAAAAGCCAGGTGGGGGTCTATGGCCCCAAACAGAAATAAAGGTACAAACATTTAACATACAGTCATGGTCAAAATTTTGGCAAAGGCAAATTATGCAGTACCTAAATTTTATTGCATTAGATAATTTAAGTTTACCATTCACATGGGGGCGTCATACAGGGCAATCAAAATGGTATCTCGAAGTTTCATAGTGATTATGACCTCCTCCTGCAAAATGGATACAAGGGAATCTCTTCTGGGATAACCTTTGGCTGGGAATCAACTTCAGGATCAAATCCTACACGCTGGTCTTCCATTAATTGAAGGGGAAAATAATTTTCGGGCTTCTGTTCGTGATCACTCGTTTTTAAGGTCCTCGATTAGAGATCTAGGTAGTTTCCAGGCCATGAACTATATAGTAGTGGTGGCGTCAATTTCGCTTCGTTATTTGTCTTCAATGAGACCTGGCGCTGTCTCGTGCATGGAAATGGTTGTGAATCGTTGACCTCTTATGAAACAGTTTGGTAATTCTTTTAGCCATGATTCTATACTAATAAGATGCACACTAATCACCCCCTCCATTTTATTTGGCATTATGTTTTTATTTCGTAAAAAAAGTCGAAAATAAACAGAGGAATTTCAAGCAGAAAAAAAAATTTTTAAAAGAGATTTTTAGAGAATGTTACGGGAAGTGAAAATGTGTGAAAGAGAGATATCCGAGTAAAGTAATTGAGGTACTAAGACCCTATAGGTCTCACGACTCTCATGTATCTATCTACAATCCGCACCCAATACGAGTGAAGAAGGCAAGAGAGTGGCAAAGGGAGATTTTGCCCTGGACCTTGTCATCACCGTTGCATCCACCTAAAAAGACTCCTTACAAAGCCCTGTGCGCCTTGTCATGTAGCATCTAATCCAGTGTGGCTCATACCCCACAATTATAAAGGTCTTTTATGCAATGTAATATAGTAGTAATAATGCAACTAAATATAGTATTCCTGCATCGTGCATTAATATATATATATATATATATATATATATATATATATATATATATATATATATATATAATCTTTCCGGATCTAGGTTTTTTAAATTAAAAAATTCAAAAGAAATTACATCTCTATTAAATAAATTCTTTTTCCATACCGACTTTAAGTGGATTTTCATAAATAGACACCACATACGATTATACTTCAATTGTAAGGACAGAATCCCGCCTGAAGCGAAGTGCTCCGTTATTTACGAGTTTACTTGCCCCAATTGTAAACTGGGGAGATACATCGGTAGTACGGTGCGCTCGCTGAGGGCGAGGTTCTGTTCCCATTTGGGTGTTAGCCACAGGACAGGAAAGGTTCTCTCTACGAAAGAATTCTCACCTGTTAGGCTTTACTCTATTAATTGTAAAACCGAAATCACAACGGACGATTTTAAAATCCTGAAAACCACTCCTGATCCCATATCACTAAGGATTCTTGAATCCATGTATATTAAATACCTTTCTCCTTCCTTAAATTCCGATTCTTCTTCTCACCCACTACTTCCACTCTAAACAAAATTATTACCAACCTCCTAACCTTCTCTTTCTTCCTACGCTCCTCGCCCTTTCTCCCCATTTATCCTCTAACGGCTGATTCTTTAAGGTTGGTTTATCCTGAAGTGTTTCCTGTGTTTCCCCAATCGTTAATTTTTAACTCGTAACATAATAATCCAGACATTATCAATTACCTGTACAGTTATCGCTATCCCACTCTTAATAAACATTAAATACTTTCCATAAATTCGTCATTTTGATTATCTGTTTGGCTCTTAACTTAAATTATTTCCCACGAATTGTATTTCCAGTACCCGAAGATGGGTGAAATATTCACCGCAAACGTTGTATCAAGAAAATGAAATGAATTTTCCTTTATACAGCCTTTCGTTCATCCTTCAAATTATATATATATATATATATATATATATATATATATATATATATATATATATATATATATATATATATATATATATTCTTGAATCCATGTTTTTTAAATACCTTTCTCCTTCCTTAAATTCCGATTCTTCTTCTCACCCACTACTTCCACTGAAAAACTCACAAAATATCACGTGAGGGTAGCAAATGAATGCAGTGTCCCGCAGGAAAAAATGAAGTGGTGTTTCCGAGTACTTTCGAACTTTATTAAGTTCCTTATCAAGAATAACTACAAGAAATAATATCATATTAGAGGTATATATACGAAAGAAAAGTATAAAAGACCGCCTCAAAAACAAGAAATCACTAATGAGGAAGACGGAAGGGGGAAGGTAAAGATTCACATTCAGAATGACAAGAAGCAGGTAGTAAGGTCAAACGGAGAAGACGAAAGGGTAACAGATTAAAAGAAATGTAGATAGCCTAACGAGGGAGATTATAAGAAACGAGGAGCGAAAGAGTGGGGAAAATACAATGTACATAACAGAGCAATGGCAATTAAAAAAAAGGGGAGCCACATAACTAAAGATTGTATATAAAACTAAAGACAAAAGTTAGAACTAATACTTAAATAAATTAGTTCTGACTTTTGTCTTTAGTTTTATATACAATCTTTAGTTATGTGGACCCATTTTGTTTTTTTTTAATTATGTCACTGTTCTGTTATGTACACTGAATTTTCCCCACTCTTTCGCAAAGGGCGTTTTACGTTATCGAGTTCGGGAAAACAAACCAAGTCTAAATATATAATCTAAATTCCATGGCAAGGAAATCAAGGGATCAGGTACTTTTAGGATAGGTGCCTCTAGCCGCTAATCAACTCTGGCAAGCAACCTACCCCCCCTCCCCCCTCCGGCTATTTACACTTCCTCGACCAGTTCCCACCTGCATCTCGTCAGTTTGTCGACACATTTTTTATAACATATAAACAGGAATACATATATTAATTTCCCATTTTTCCTTTGAAGATGATACTTGTCGTATCGAAATACGCCAGTATAATAAAAGGAAGTGCTAAGGTGCATTAATTTCCTTCCACCTTTTTGCAATTAATAAATATCAGTCTCGTCTCTAATGAACTTCGGAAGGTTATTCACGGGTTGAACAATGAAGAAAAGGCGAACATAAAACAAATCGAGAAGATCGAAAAGAAAATCATTAACACGATACTAGCGGTCGCTTTCAATAAAACCTTCCATAATTAAAGTAAAATTATATATATATATATATATATATATATATATATATATATATATATATATATATATATATATATATATATATATATATATATATATATATATATATATATATATATATATATATATATATATATATATATATATATATATATATATATATATATTAGAATTTTAATGTTTCTTATAAATGTGCTATTATAAAAAAATCTCTTTTTATAGGTAATATTTCAATAAAAAAAATTGTGATGCATTTTTTATATTTATATTGTTATTAGTAGGCAACCGCAGTTAGAAAAGCATGATGCTAAAAGCCACCCCACTAAGGAGAAAGAAAATACTAAACTGAATAAAAAGAATACCATTAAATTAAGGTATCTCTCTGGCGTTGGGTTGTTGTTCAAGAGGGACCCACTGGCCCTCGATTTGAACTTTCGAAGCTCCAATGTTTCAACAACATGATTGCGATCCGCATAGCGTGGGCAACTATGTCTGCTGTTATGTACCATTCCAGTCCCAATGTCTTCAGGACGATCTGGAACTATGTCTTCCACACATTTTCACCTCTACTTTCACCATTTTTATATAGATCTCTCTTTGCACACTTCCTGTGGGAGATGCACTCAGTCGTTTCAAATTTAAATAAAAAAACTCCTTCCATATCTTGGTCAATCACATAGAGGAGAACTCACGATCAGCTTTAGATACCATTTATTCTTTAAATGTTCCGTCTCTACCTTGCGACATCATTAGTGACTTCAATATTTTGTACAAGTAATAAAATATAAAAAAAAACAAGAAAACTTGAGCAAACGGATTCGACAACAAATTCCATATTACTTATATTTATTACATATTGACAGCACAGTAAAAATTAGCAAAATATTGGTAAATTTAGTTGCTTTGCTTTCCCTAACCAATTATAAAATAAACTACAAAAAAATAATTATTCCAGAACAAGATTAATAAAACAATTGAGCGTAAAGGAAGAGGTTTTAGGTAAAATATTTATGTCGAGGTATGGCCAAGTGTACGGGAATATGCGCACACAGGCACAAAGGTAGGCCAAGCAAGGCGACAACTGTTATTTAAGTAGATAGCGGCAGCTGCGTAACCAAGGAATACAACAAACACAATGACAAAAATAGACTTTTAATACACACGAACTAAAAGGGGACAACAATAAATATATATAAAAAGGTACATAAATGAGACGGACTCCGAATACTAGTTAGATAACCGTGGTTAGGGAATAGTTATAATGGGAGATTGAGGGTAATGAATGATTTACTTCCTTTGAAACTCGAGGGTAAGGTGGAGCAATTAGGGGGAGGTCTTGGTGACCTTAATTACTCATGGGGGCTAGCCACAGAACCCACAGCGGGTGGGGCTACTCTTCTTGAACTCGCGTTTGCGAGATGCGGGTCTCCTGTCCTCAGGAGGTCACCGAACGAACGTCGAAGGGGGAGTGGGGTGACTTCTCCACACTCGGCTTGAGCGAGTTAAGGGGCCTCTTGTCGTTAGAAGTCACCAAGTGAATTTCGGAGGACGGCTCCTCCAATCCTTGATCCGAAGGCGGATGAGAAAGGCTGACGTTGCCTCACGAGACTCTTCTCCTCGACCCGAAGACACGGGGGTGATGTCCAGCTCTCCCGTGGCTTGCGACCGTCACTCACTTTTCTTGGAAGAGAGCTCGTTGAATTGCACTCCTTTCGGGGTAGTCTCGTCTAACCGAATCTGTTCGTCAGCCTGGAGCGGGGGCATATATACCCGGAGCTATTCAAAACAGAGAGAGAGATTGAGACCTTCTTAACCTTGGTTATCGGGCGTGAAGAACCGAGCGCCTCCTTACGAGAAAGTGTCAACGGCTGGGATCAACACCAGACGGGCGGCAGCGGCGGGGCCATAAACGCGGTTCACGGCGAGGATACAAAGCAGTCTCCCAACCCGAAGGGGAGGGGGGGGAGAGGTTGAGACGACCGGGAGGAGGCTTGGGTGTGAATTTCACGGGAACCTGGTGGCCGGTACAAAGAGGGAGAGGTCGGAAGAGGGGAGGGGGTGAGATGACCTGCTTTCTCTCCCAAAATACTGTCTCAGGAGGGAAGGGGGGGATAATATTATTTAAAGGAGATTCCTGCACAATTTATTACAGCAGCGAATAATTTATTTTAGATTTTAACTGCTACATTTAAGTGAACTTTTATGAATTTTTTTTTTCTAAAATATCACCACATTGTGAAAAAGAATATTTTTAATTTAAATGAAAAATGTCATATTTATTAATTTATTAACGTTAATCTATTTCAAAACTATATTTATTTATTAAGAGGAATTTTCTGAACTAAAATTTTTATGCGTCTTTGAAAAGCTTTAAAGGTTGGTCATCGAAAAGGGATTTATTTTTCTTCTCATATCAACAAATACAAACATTTAAGACATAAATAATAGATTTATCACAGCAAAACATTAGGGTTCTTTTATTTAAAGCGAAAACTAATGAGGGCATCTTCCACAGAAAGTTGTACGAGAGAACTAAAACAAGTGGCGAAGAGAGAGGAAGCCAAAATTTGTAGAAACTTTATAGCCACAGATCCTCCTGCATTCATTGAGGCCATGGAGGCATGTAATTATTCAGATGTTTGCTGCAGCATGTTTGCTAATGATACACTTTAGAATAACAAATATTTATGTGTAATTTTGAGGCCAAACTTATTTGATACTATACTTTGACAAAAAGCGGAGGACTTCTAAGAAGAAGAAGAAGAAGAAGAATATATATATATATATATATATATATATATATATATATATATATATATATATATATATATATATATATATATATATATTTAGGATAAATAAGCAGACTAAATTTAGGAAGTTCATTATTATATTATAACTGCTTGGTACCGACGTTTCGGGTAGGAACATATTCTCAAGGATGTGAGATTATAAATATATACAAACCAGAATTTTTTAGAGAAGTTATCAGATATTTATAAATTAATTAGATGGTAAATGGGAAGCAACAGAGGTGGTAATATTCAAATTATAGAAATGCAGGGCTTTTAAATATTATGGAATGGGAAATATGTTTTTGTTTTTAAAATAAAACTGAGATTAATTAGATTTGGGTATCTTCATTGTAAAAAGGGGATATAATAGAAATATTTTAAAAATAGGGGTTGTTTTGGGGGGAGTGGATTTGGCGTGTGTGTAATTCGTGGGTGATTATAGTTGTAGTAAAAGTGGAAATGAGCTTGTGTCAGAGTTTAAAGTGGAGTTTTCAAATCTAATATAAAGAGATTTCAGTGTACGTAGTTGGTTTTCCTTGTTTGCTGTGTCTTTAATTGAAAAATTATTTAAGTTTGGTTTATGGTGTGGATGTCTGTTTTTGTAGTGTATTCGGATAGGGAAGAACTCGGAAGTAGTAAGTGGGGCTCCAGTTCTGTTGCTGATGCCTAAATGTGCGCATATACGGGTATGTAGTGTGCGCTGTGTCGATCCTAAATACATCTCGGAATTATATCTCGAACAGTTGAATTCATATATGATGGAGGATGGAAGTAGCGTTGGTGTTTTGTGTTTAATGTTGAAAAGATGTACTTTGCGTGTGTTTTGAAAAATTGGTATAAAATGTGTTGCAGGAAATGAATTTTCAAGAAATGGTGAGAGTTTGGCCCAGATAAATTAATTGAGGGGTCCTAGTTAGTGAGGAAAGTGATCTCGTTGTGGAAATTCAGGGAATATATGGATAGATTGTAAGCGCAAGAAAGTAAGGTTTTGATACAGTATAATTTGATTTTGGTGGAACAATGACTAAGAAAATGGAGTCCAGAGTCCGTATGTGCAGGTTTTTGGTAAATGGAAGTGGAGAAACCGTCGGTTGTGCGTGTCATTAGTAGGTTTAAGAAAGGAAGGGAGTCGTTGTTTTCCTTTTCCTAAGTGAATTTAATATTTGGATGTAACTGGTTTATGTACTCTAGGAATTTATCAGATGAACTTTTAGAGCAGACAAAGGGCGATGGTGTCGTCTACGTATCTCCTGTAGAAGATAGGACAGAATTGTAAGGGGCATTTGTTAAGTGCTTCTTCTTCTAAGTTATACATGAAGAGATTCGCGAGAGGGGCGGCAGACGGACTTTCCATTGCCAGGCCATCTATTTGGTGAAAAAGTTTTCATTAAACGAGAAATAGTTTTCGTAAGAAACTGTAAGTAGTATTTTCTTTATTTGTTTCTCATTAAAAAAGTGTCACTATAAAGCCAGAACCATCTATTACTCCCCAGCTAATTATAAGGAAAACAGATGAGACAAATATTATGTTACCTTTCCATACTTCCCCCAGTTAATCAATTCCAAAAAGTTGGCACGGACCAAAAACATCGTTGCTTTTCAGTACGAGAATACGATCAGAAATAGCCTATCCAAAAATAGATCGATCAAAAAGAACTGGGAGTTTATTTTATCCTACGCAAATCATGTGATGAATTATATATCAGTGAAAGCAGCAGATTTTCCAAGAGAATGAATGAACACAAATGCGATATGCGACGTGATAACCTCTCCTCGAGTTTATTTCTACATATGTCCAATGAAAATCATCAAATTGATATTGATAATAGTAAAATAGTTTATAAGTCTCACAATTATATACATCGACGCTTATAAAAGAAATTCCCAACTTTAATACTTCCGACGGCCAATTCAATAGTAATACCTTAATAAGCAAGATATTCATACTTCTGTTTCTCAAAAATGCTGCTACATTCTTGCATCTTCCATCTTAGCGCCACTGATTTGGTGTGTTTGTACGTCAAGCAACTTCTGTATTTCACTTGTTCACCAGCGACTGATGATGACGGATGTTTCCGTCGAAACCTGGTTTCGCATATAAAATTAGTCTTATTATTGTGGTTTTATCCCTATATATATATATATATATATATATATATATATATATATATATATATATATATATATATATATATATATATATATATATATATTAGGGTGGTTCTTATATTTATTTGCCTCGACAGGGCTAATTTTATTACACTTCAAGGAAAGGAATTACACGTAAAGTTTCGTCTCTCGATTTTATCATTTAGGGGTCACCCCACTTTTCACTTTTACTCGGTAAGGTTGTTCTTTGAGGCTGTCTGACTAAAAGTGGGGCGATCTCCAAGTATCAGTGTATTTTGATGAAATTTCGTACACAACGAGAGGAATGCAACATGAAAAAAGGCAGTGGTGTGGAGAAAGGATAAGTGCACTTTGAAATTCACCCCCGCTTTTTGGACCACCCACATATATATATATATATATATATATATATATATATATATATATATATATATATATATATATATATATATATATATATATATATATATAGTTTACAGAGATCCACTTGGAGTTCCGAACCAGGGAGCGTGAATTTAAGTTCATTAATGATCTCTTTTAAGATTAGATCTTTTACGTAGGGGCTGCATTTAGATTGCCCATACGAAAGGTGAAAGTTGGGGATTTCATCTATAAGGGTGTATTCAATGACCTTTCTTTTGCGGAAGTCCTTACATGGGTAGGTTAGTTTGGCCTGTGGGAAGTCTATCGGGTTATTAAAGTTGTTACTTTGTGTGAAAAGACTAGAGGCTCTGTTTCCCCGTCTAATGTCTCCTCTGTGTTCGTGCATTCTCTTATCCAGGTTTCTTCCTGTTTCGCCTATGTAAAATAAAGGGCAGTTAATTTCTTTACATGAGATTAAATAGACTCCTGCTTCGTTGGTTCCTTCTATAGGTTCGGTGGTAGGGAATGATTTTTTAATGGTCGAAGGGTATTTAAGAGTGGTGCGGTTATGAGAAAGGATACTATTTAAATCTTTGAGTAATGGAGAAAATGGAAGGGAGAGGCAGTTTCTTTTAGTATCTGGGTTCCTACTTTTAGGGCAATAGAAGTTTGACTTGGCCTTGGATAAGCATTCATTGATGATATGGAGGGGATATTTTAGTTCTATAAATGTACAGGTGATGAAAGTAATTTTATCTGACAAGAAACATGGGTCACAGATTATAAAACCTCTTAAAAATATAGTTATTACAATAGCTTTTTTAATTTTTATATCATGGCAAGAATAAAAATGGATGTAAAAATTTGAATTAGTGGTTTTACGGTATACAGAGAAGATAGGTCGGTCATTTACTCCTATAATTTTGACATTGAGGAAAGGTAAACAGTTATTATTTTCGCATTCAAATTTGAATTTTATGGTAGGGTGTAGATTATTGAGGTTGTTTAAGAAATTGTCAAAAGATTCCAGTTGATTTAAAGGCCACATCGATATGACGTCATCAACATATCTGTACCATACAAAATATGGGGATGGGGTCACAGAGGGGAGTAGAGACATTTCAAAATGTTCCATACAAAGATTGCACAGAATGGGTGACAAAGGATTTTCCATACTCAGCCCATGTTTTTGGCGGAAGAAACCCATAACACTATTAAGAATATTTTCAGTGACGCAAAGTTTAACTAGGTTAACACTTTTTGTTTGGGGTAATGGGAGGTTTAATCTCGGGTTCCTTAATACATTAGATAATACTTTAAGGGCTTCATCAACGGGTACATTGGTAAAAAGACTTTCTACATCAAAGCTTACTAGGCGGATGCCTTTGATGTCAATTTTTCTAAATTTCTCGATGAAATCTGATGAGTGAACTACGTGTGATGATGAGGTTAATCCAAAGGCGTTTGAGAGAATATGGGCCAGTCACTTAGAGGGGGAATATGAATGGGAGCCAATTCATGATACAATTGGTCGAAGAGGTGCTCCAGGCTTGTGAGTTTTCGGTAACCCATACATACGGGAAAGGGATGGATTAATTGGTTTGAAACGTTAGAGGAGATCGGGATTTGATCGTTTGAGAAGTTTTGTTAATATTTTGTTGAAAGATGCTGTTTTGTTACTTAAAGGGTTTGAAGATAGCTTCGGGCAGGTGTTTAAATAATTAGAAACTCCAATTAGATCTCGGTAAACTATATATATATATATATATATATATATATATATATATATATATATATTGTACGCTTAGTGTGACTGCATGTATTCTTAGTGTTCGACTGAGGCTAGCATAAAAAATTCCATTCCAAAACTGGTGTTGCGATAATAAATACTACGCTCTTCCACAGTCGTTTTATATATATATATATATATATATATATATATATATATATATATATATATATATATATATATATATATATATATATATATATATATAATAGCAAAGATGGCATTGTGAAATATTAGAAAGATATTAGCGAACAAACAGTTTAATGAAGATGCATGTGTGGCCAACTTTATTGTATGTAGTGGAGAGCTGAACATTGTCACCAGCAATGGTGAAGAACTGGAGGCGATGAAGATGTGGTGCTGGAGAAGAATGATCAAGATCTCGTGGACAGCAAGAAGTACGAACGAAGCAGTTTTGCAAATGGTAGGAGAGAGGAGAGAATTGCTGAATATGGTGGGAGAAAGACAGTTGAGATTCTTCAGTCATGTGTTGAGAAGAGGAGAGATGGAAAATATGGTTGTAACTGTAATGATGGAGGAAAGGAGGGGAAGAGGAAGGCCAAAAAGAAAAATACATGGATGGACTGGTGAAGTTGATGGGAGGCGGAACGTCGCGTGAGCAGTTCATCAGAGTTACGCGGGACAAAGGAAGATGGCAGTCCTTGGTTGCCGACGTCCTGGAGGATATGGCACAGTGGTAATATATGTATATATATATGTATATATATATATATATATATATATATATATATATATATATATATATATATATATATATATATATATATATATATATATAATTTAAGGATACATTTTAGGTATAAGGATAAGATATTTTTATTCCTTAACAAGATCTCTTTTAAAATCAAATGCCCACATTGCTCAACCTACACTATATGTCCATCACTCCTAAAATCATTTTTGACTTCAGAACTTACGGAGTTTTATTTAAAGAGTCATAAATAGTCTTCTATTTTGAGTGAAAAATATCGCCGATCCGATTGGAGCTTTGTAGAATGAATTCTATCGCTTGAACTGTGTGCTCTCAATTATTCTGACTTGTGATCATATGACCTAACGACCCTCTAAAATTACAATAATTTCTGGACTAACTTTGGGAAGATCTTAAGCGTTATATCTTTCAAAAGAGAATTTAAAAGAACATAAAGTTTCGAATTTCCTTAAAATCGGCCAAATAGTTATGGTGTTATTGCCAAAAGAATCATTGAAAAGTAAAGTGGTTACCATCTAACCGAACTACCTATGGACTGACATGTAACTTATAGAGCCGCGTGCACACAACTAAAAATCGAACTTACTTACATGGAAACTTGATATTACTATTACTTACTTTAAACTAAAACGCCAAAACCAACGATGGCATCCCCCCCAAAAGTATTTAATGAGAGCTTAAAAGAAATTCGAGACGAAGGAAAATGTTTGGAAGATATATAAGCGCAGATGCACCTGCGGACGTTTGAGCCGAAAGGACACACACTCCTCCAGATGTCAGCTGCAAACATGGTTGGCCATGCTACACCTGACACCCGCTTCCGGGGCAGGATGGGACAAAAGTGGTAAAGAGAAAGAAATAATAATTAAAAAGAAGAAAAATGAGAATTAACACATGGCATAAATCGCAGAACCCATTTTCGGTAACATATAAATAAATAGAGCAAAAATATTTAATGGTGATATATAATATCGCTATTTAATTGGGATACCTATTAGACATATCTAGTAGGGATATTTATTGGGGTATTTTAAGGACTTGGTTGTTTCTTAATAGACTGACAGATATACAAAAATTGCAGAGTGGCGAAGACCGTAAGATTTACATAATCGAATCTTGTTAAAGAGAACGGGAAAGGATAGTAGAAAGAGGTGAAGGACAGGTAACAGGAAGAGAAGATATAGGAAAATAATTAGGTTCATAATTCTTATTTCTGTAAAGATCTATCTAAAAGTAATATTTACCAATTCTATTCCTAAGCATATATACTGTAGTGTTTTCACCAACATTCCTAAACAAGTTATTCCAAGTTTGTGTAATTTTATACGTAAATAAATTTTGAGCTATATCAGAGTTCAATTTTTTGTTTGCCAGCCTAAAACCCTACTTTCTAGTTGCAACTCCGTTATCTAGATAAAATATTAAGTCCTAATTTATATTGGTGAATCCGTTTAGTATTTTAAAGACCTCAATAAGGTTAGGAGTAATGCGGGGTAAATGCCGAGTCTCCCTCCCCAAACCCCACCCACCCTTACTATGAATGCCGAGTCTCCCCCCTCCCCTCAATACTTTAGGCAGTGACATTTTTTCGAAAGAATTAGAGTCTACACACACATATACATACACACTGGAGCTTTCCAAGGAATTAGAGTCTACACACACACACACACACACACATATATATATATATATATATATATATATATATATATATATATATATATACGCGATTTTCTAAGGAATTAGAGTCTGCACACACACTTACTCGCACGAGCCAATCGGTAGAGGGGAGATAAAGACTGCATCGAGCTGATTTAACTTGTATTATTCTGCCCGTCAACAGTGGAGTTGCCACTTAACTTTTTTGCAATTTCTTAATTGGTCCGTCTAGTTGCCATCTTTTAAATCATTTGTTGTTAAACATCTCTGTATGTCACTCGTTCTAAGATGATCCTCCATCCACACCGTATCACACCCAGACTTGATAAATATTTTGCAACCGAAGATGTGTGTGGATTGGATTATAAATTTAGCCCAGACTATTCATCTACGGTTGATTTCTTCGATCATGTTCGTCGACTTATTCATAAACACCCAATTGGTCGGATTAAATTTCTGTATAGAGGGTCAGTCCAACCACCTTTTAACTACAATGGCAGAAAAGAAGTTCTTGAACATCTCCAGTTTATGGATTTAGAAGATTTAATCATCGGTGAAAAATGAAAAAACGAGCTTATGGATCAGTTTTTCTTTGTCAGAGGACTATCCGATCGTCACAATACATGGGTGGATAAGTTTTTCTGCATATTGCATTCTAACATGGTTAATGATGGTGAGGAAGTAGTGAACATCGCTATATTTGACACAAACCCCTGTTATTTTACTTTCTCTCATGGTATTCGCATCAGCTCACTGATATGATGAAAACTAAGATTAAAGAGGCAACGATAAATGAATTATACTTCTCAAAAGATCGAGATAATGTTATAAGTTATTTTGTAGACAAATTAAAACATTGGTAATTAAACGCATTTTTTTCATCTTTATTTTATTAATATTAATCAGAAATTATTGTTAATGATTAAAAATGTATATACATAAAAAATTAATAATAGCTGACAGGGGTTCATTGGATATTAACTTTTTAAATATAATGTAAGATCCCTTTGAAACTGAAAGGTATGGCTCGATAATTCCCTGGTAGTTCAATGAGTTTACGAAAGGTTTTGCTCAAAATCTTTTCCCCTCTCACCTCTTTAACTCCACGGTATTCCTCGGCTCTGAAACCAATAAATTGTAGAGAGATGTGAATATCATCATCAGCTCCAACTAGGCGTTTCTTACCATCGTAGGTTATTATATCCTTCGTCTGAGTGTTAATGGTTAATCCTTTATTACGAAGTATATACTTCACCCCACTCGTCGTTTGGATACGTACTGAATAGGATTTGGGACCCGTTGATCAGAATGAATATCCCTACGCCTCGGCACCGTGCACATCTTTGATCTCATCGGTGAGATCACCTAGAAATTCGCCAGTCGAGGTTTTGGGTGATCTTTCCTAGCAATGAAGATGGCACTGTATGTGTCACAGTACAAAAAACTTTCACCCAACGAGTCTAGGAGGCCATATAGCTTGATTCGAGTATAGGCAGTTGTGAAGTCTGTAATTGGAAGATTCGTTACGTGTGACTCAACTTCTACACGTTCAGCATTTTCCACTTTCGAGATGTATGCATTGCCAACCACATCCAAAGAGTTCACAATAAAGTTGTCCGCTTTATAGTATCTATAACATTTTTAACAGAACAACTTCTTACACTCCTTTCCTCTCGTCCAGTTTGCACTATGTATGATTATACGATTACATTTACGGAAACTCCAAATTTTCACACAAGTATGTGGCTTCTTGTGCGTGTTAAAACACGACTGGTTGTAGAATTTCCGATTACACTCATTACATAACATATCTCGATTTCTTTCTCCATCACAATGCCCAAGACACTGATTGCACACACCTTCACATTCTTTTAGATGGGCCGTTACGTTGTCATAAAACGTGTAGCAAGAAAAACACATACCGTGATTAAAAGAAGTATCTTGTTTTTAATATATGTATCACTAATGCTTCGAATTGGATAGTAGGTCTCATCCTCAAGACCAATGAATATGAGTGGGGCTGATTTATCAGTATATGTTGGTCGATGAAGTAATTTGAACTTGCTTTCATCCCCTGTAGCCGTAAATACAAGGATCTTGCATCTAAGCTAACGTTCTATTAAGAACTAATCTACAGTGACAGCCTCTTTGTACACGAGATTGCATTTTTTTGCCAACTCCTGAGCTTCTTTTGTTAATGTCTGAAGCCAAAAGTTTTTGGAAAGAACATTCTCCTTCATTTTTTTTGCTAGGACTGCTGAAACAAAGGCGCATCCTGTAGAATTTCTATGTCCTCTATATATTCTATATCGATCAAATTGAACATTCGATGGAATTATAACATGGCCCGCAGGAATCCTATAAATACGAAGTACGAGATTGAAAGTTCCAAACTCAATCGTGTCCGCAGACTGGAATGCAGTCTCGAATCGTCCCATGATATAATCGAATAGTGTCGATTCACGCATTTTGACGAATAGAGTGTGTAAATAGATCGTATCACTGGTTGCACCACAATTTAAAAACTTATATTTACACGATAATCACCCTCCTGAAACCATTGCAGATTTAATATATACCGTGAAAGCTCACGCATTACTCGACCAAGACCAGCTTCTTCTGGTTTCTCCACAATTATACGGTAGAAAATGATGAGAAAGTTTCCATGTCTGTTTTCTCTTAAGAGAATGATTTTCTCTTTGCTTTAAAGAATTTTCTTGCTTATGAGGGTACGAAGTTCTACACAGTTTATTTACTGCTCCCTCCGAAAAAAAGAATGGTGTTGTTACAATGTTACATGATCTATCTTGTATGTCTGAACGTTCACCTTCTAGTGCAAGTACTACATCTTCATCGTCATAGCTCAGTGCAGTGACACCGTAGGTATTGTTCCAAAGAAAAACTTTATCATCCCCATCATCTTCGTCTTTTTTCTTCATCAGACACACTAGTTGAAGCAGAATAGGATAGGGGTAAAATTTCACCGTTGACACCTTCATTCGATGAGGGATTGGGTAAAGAGTAAGTGTTTGATTTGTTTTGGTAGATCTGCATTCGTTTTGCAGGAGGAATAAACATCATTTCTGATGAACTGAAAAAGGAAGAAAAGAGATTTTGTATATAGTCACCTGAAAGAAGTTGACTTATTCATTCACTATACAAATGGAAAGCATGAGTAAAGGAACTATGAAAAAATTGCCAATGAAAAACTTCATTATCCCCATCATCGTCGTCGTCTTCTTCATTAGACACACTAATATATGTGAAATGTGTCTTAATTTAATAAAAGGTAATGTTCCTATGACATCATCGCAGAAACAAAAGATATCATGATTCAAACGGTTGATACGTATGTTAGCTCGAAAGCCAGCTCATATACGTCTAAAGGAAAAACTAATAAATCAGCGTGGAGGATCGTCTCTACTGATCTTATGCTCTGTTATAGCACCTCTCCTCTCCAACATAATAAGATAAAAAACTATTGTTTATCCAAAAAAAGAGATTGAAGTACCCTCAAACTTAATCCCATCACAAGAAAGACTTTTATCTTTGGAGAGAGAGTTGACTACTTTGCTAAATAATTTACACATCCCACCAGATAGACGTGTTATCCTTTACGAAAACACGCTGGAACACTATTTGAAACAGTATGATAAGGTTGTAAACATATCTACAGTTAGAGTCAATGAGCGTAGCAAGGATCAAATAAACGGTTATACAGATAAAGTAATGGAAACATTATAGCCTAGTGTTCGTGAAAGAGGTAGATTAATTTACCAGACACTAAAAGATACACAGGGATTCAGTTTGGGATGGGGTGATTACCATCAAAGGTAAAAGACTTCCACAATCTAACATTATCGACCTACTCAATGATTTACTTAGAACGTGGAAAAGATCAGCACCTACCTACTGGAAGGAAGTAAAAGTAAAATTAATATCTTCTAATTTCACTAAATCTATCATAAAAAACTCGCAACGTCGGAAAGAGTTAGAAAATATTACTCACATGTCAAATTCATCTACGTCAAGCTCAGTGAATCACGTAAACACACGTTATACTTCTCTTTATCATCAACAGAAAATCGAAGGAACTGGTTGAATTATTAATCAATTTAACCACTGACAGATGGCAACTAGACGGACCAATCAAGGGATTGTAAAACGTTAAGCGGCAACTCTACATAAGGCAATTCATGAATATTCAAATCATGTCAAAGAAACCCTATCCAATCGGAGTTTGTATCAGTGGCGGTCCAGATCTCCGTGGAATACTCACACGTAAGAAGCTATGTCTCGATATCAAGTAAAGCAAATTATACAACAAGAATATAAAATTATCATATGCAGCATTTTGAAGATTACTATGACAAAGTCCGGTTATGCTAGAATGATCTTTGAAAACACCTGCGGAAGAACTCGATATAACGATAAACTATTCCTTAGTGAGGATGAGTTTTGGCTTGTGTCCGGGGCAATGCACAGGTTAAAACAGGAAAATTTCCTTTATGTAGATCGACTGGTGAAAGACTACGGTGTAAAACAGCTAAAGTGTGTAGTGATGGCAAATGTAAACAGTCTATTTCCAAGTATACTTTTCGGGATTTACTGGAAAATGGATGAAGAGTTCATTCCTACACGATTTAAAAACGCACTGTACAATGAGTATGAAGTAGATACTTTTCTAAAACTTGAAGACGAGTTTCATTAAAGTTTTAGTCGGGTTAAGTGTTTGCAGAATGTGGTTGATGCTTGTTATCTTGCTCTCAACGATGGACTCGATGACTGTCGAAAACTTCAACCTACCATCACAGAAGATGAGTATATAAAAATGTGTCGTTTGATAAATTGCACTGTTTACTCAACAGGAAAGGGAGCACTATCGAACCTTTGAAAGAATTTGTCCTCAGGGATCTTTACGATTACGTCCCCATTACGTGTAAAAAAGAATTAATCAGTCTCTCCATGGAAGTCCAGAGGATGGAGTGTCACCAGCTTGCGTCATTAAAACTTGCAAGAAGAAAGTTTAAGTTCACCCCAAATATAAATATTTTTTTATTAGAGCACGATTCCTTAACAAATATGTTTATTCAAATTCTAGATCATATAAAAAACCTTCTGATATTAATTTTCAAAAATATAAAGTTGGATTAAAAATACATATTGCTAATTTTTATCCGTTGCATATCGAATGCCGTTTTCCTGACCGGATTAACCAAGCTCTTTTGATTCAGAAAATCAGTAAATGTGTACAAAGTAATAAGATTGCGGACATCCATGAAATACAATTGAAATTATGTATTTTAACGTAGATGTAAAATAAAAATGAGTTTTTTTTTAAATTAAGCTGTCTTTTATTGAATAGTTATTTATATAAGTGTGTAAACAAATCAGATATTCAGTTAAAAATGAACTGTCGATTGTTACACTTATATACATTCCCGATTCTCCCACATCTTTTGGTGGGATAAATCGGCTATTCCAATCTGTAAAAAAAGATTGCTAAAAGATCTGATGTGGAAAGCTTTCTGTCAGGTTTGGATAGCTATATACTAGACAAACCCGTACGAAAAAGATTCAAGACAAAACACGTAAATGCACAAGGTTCAAACGAGATTTGGCAAACTAGATCTAACTATTATGTCTAAGTTTGAAAGTTTTAACAATGGTGTACGTTACATACTATTTGTAATTGACGTATATTCTAGATATCTCTAACTAATTCTTTTAAAAGAGAAGACGCATATGGTAGTAACAAATGCTTTACGAAATCTCATGGAAGAGACTAGATGGATTCCAGGCTATACATATATGTTCTGATGATGGAGGAGAGTTTAAAAGAAAGAAAATGAAAGACTTATTGAGTGATTATAATATCGGCGTATATCATGTTCACTCATTAGACAAAGCTAGTCTTGTAAAGCGTGTTCAAAGAACAGTAAAGGAAAGACTTTTCAGATATTTTACTTTTAATAATACACAGAAATACATCGACGTGTTAGATGATTTTGCAAGGGCTTATAATAATTCTAGACATAGAATGATTGGGAACACACCGTTCAAAGTTATACATGATGTTGCTATACCAAAACAGAGATCTGAAGTTAAAAAAAGACCTCTATATAAGATCGGTTATTATGTTCGAACTTCAAGCGTTTCCAGTAATCTTCAAAAAGGATACGAGGTTGGGCGGAGTGAGGAAATCTACAAGATATATAGGACTTCAAAACTATTAGAGCTGTATTATATTGAAGATTTAAATGGAAAACATATTGAAGGTGCAGTTTATGAAGAAGAACTACAGGAAGTAAAGTTTGACTTCCGTAAGAAATATGTAGTGGAAAAGATAATTAAAGCGAAAGAGCGTGGAAAAAATAAGAGATATTTAGTAAAATGGTGAGGATACTCCAAAACGTTTAATTCATACGTCAAAGCATGTAATATCACACATCAGCCTTAAGCAAATGCATTCTTTAAATTATATAAAGGTAGGAGATGGAGAAACTTTTTATCATTTGTGAAAATGAAGTCAGATAGTTTTTATGTTACCCTTCCTTCCTCATCCTCCCTGGATATTTACCTTCAAAATACCATGTCTGACTATAGAATTGAATAGCACAAATCTATTATAACAGCATGGGGTAGGACTTTGTGAGTTTCAATTTAGTGGGAATATCTATAATATTACTAAGCCTACACACGCATTCACATTCTATCGGAAAATGACGGAGGTAAATAATTAGCACTGTCGAGGAATAGGTCACCTCCCCAGATAATATGTCTATATATACATATATGTATCTATTGGTTGGGAGAAAAGAGATAAAAGTCACGAGAATATGTTTATATACAGTTATATATACATATATCCTCTAATGTACGTACGCGTCCTTCGCTACATACAAGTACGTTCACTTCGTAAGAGTAATCCGCTGATTACGAGAGTGCGATTTAATACAAGGGCTGATATCGTTTAATGAGGTCACCAAATTGCAGTTCAAGGATATATTTAAAGAGTCAAAACCAAAAAATATAATTTTCATAAGTCACTAATTAAGATATATATAGATATGGGAAATATAGGTAATGTACATAAAGGCAATTCTGACGGAATATAGATTAATTGGCAATCGGGTAACGTTAATTGCTCGTTAATCAGTTTTTAAATTGGATATTATAAATTGGTTATACAGAAGGAATATTTATATGTCGGAAAGTGGTTCGATTAACGGGAGATACAAGCAAGGATCGTTTTACCTTAATTGGGTCACATGCAGGATCGGGAATCCTTTAGCGAGTCGGCCCGGAGGAATGGAGACAGAAAATGGACGTGATTCTCGGCTGAATATCCTGATGGTGACGAAGATGAAGGTGAGAGGACTAGAAGGCGAGTTCACGATCCTCCTTGAAGACAGACGATGGCACCTCTGCTTTAAGGAACTGCAACCTACAAAAATCGGGACTCTGACGCGGCTCGGCGCAACATGTCACACGGGAAACTGGAGATCCTTGAGGGAGGGGGAGTCCAGATGAGACGAAAGGAATCCCGATCAATCCTTCGGGGATGAAACGATTCGAAACTTGCTCTGAACAGAGTAAGCCTCCACAAAAGAGATGCATCTGCCTGGTGAGATCCAACCTCGATGGTATAAGCGAATACTAGGGACTTAGGGAAAGAGACACACGATCTAAATCGAAGGCGACGGGTTCTCAAACTCACTTTGCTGATATTCGAAAACTCAGGGTATTTATATTATAGCCATTTCTTTGGTTTCTCCTCGTTGTCAAACTCAGACGACTGGCTGGCCACTTCCGGTGGCCCGATGGATTAGCGTATGTCGCCTGACCCAAGTCATAATGGCCTTTACGATGTGGGCGGGAAACTTTCGGCGGTCAGTTTCCTGACTACGGAGATTAGCGCTTCCTCGGAGAGGTAAAAGCTTTTAGCGCCCAACTTAATTAACTGTACCTGTGAAGCGGCTGACGTATATTTAAATTCTTTCTTTTTTTATTTTTTTTTATTTGGATTCCGAGATTACTCCACGTGGAGTTATACTTAGGAGACATAGAGAGAGAATGAATTCATGAAACAAATGAAGAGGGTATTCTTCTTATCGTCCTTTCCCTTACAAGCACTAGTCAACAATGATTTTCCTACTTGGGTATTAGCTTGTGATTTATACTAAATCGAGTATGCTGAATCCGAATCTGTAATCAAAATTGTTCTAGCACATAAGGTTCCTGAGATACACACATACTCTTTAGTTAGACATATGGGCAGTGTTTCTTCGGTACTGTAGTGAGAGGATGTGTTGTGTGTGTTTGGTTCCTGCGTTACACTGCTGCTTTATTACGTTGTCAAAGTTAGCCGTTATAGTAGTGGTGTTGAAACGGTATTTACATACAGTGATTAATTGCATTTTTCTTTTAGATTTATCCCTTAATTAATTTGTAAATGAAATAAGATTGTACAAAAGTATATAACAGGATATATACAAACTAAGTTGAAAACATGAATCGGCGAGGATGTATAAATAGCCCAGACTTTTGTTATATATGTGGAAGATATACTCCAAGCACCAGCGGAAAAAAATAGCTAAAAGAATGAAAACTGTATACGATTATTATTTTGGTTGTAAGGTTGGTGACCAATACAAACCCTGGGCACCTTGCAAATCTTGTACTGTGTGTTATACGGGGCTCACACAGTGATTAAATGGCAAACGGAAGGGTATGCCTTTTGCTGTACCAATGGTGTGGCGTGAGCCAACAAATCATGTTTTTGATTGCTACTTTTGTATGACAAATATTGCGGGATTCTTAAATAATAACAAGTCAAAAATTGTATATCCAGATTGTAAGTCAGCTATAAAACCAGTTTTCCATAATATGGAAATGCCAATCCCAGTTCCTCCATCAGCTAGTGCAGTTAAAGAAGATGATTCATCGCCTGAAGAGGAGGATAACAATGACAATGGAATGTCTGATATAATTCTAAGGAAAAGAAGATCCAGTTTATAAATCAAGAAAAAATTAATGATATGGTGAGGGATTTGTCATTGTCAAAGGAGAACGCAGAACTGTCGTGCTCCAGGCTACAACGATACAATCCTTTAGAGGACGGTGCAAAAATATCTACTTTCCGTAAACGCCATGAGGCCTTAGCTGCCTTCTATAAAGAAGAAGATGGTGCTTGTTTCTGTAATGATGTTAATGGCCTCATGAATCAGCTAGGAAACGAGCATTTACCTGATGAATAAAGACTATAAAAGATGCAAGCACAGCAATCCTCGAAGCTGCGTTGCTACACAATAGTAAGCAAAACCTTCAATTCCTGTTGCACTTATTGTTGGGATGATAGAGACATATGACTCAATGAAATTTATTTTGAAAGGTGTTCATTACTTACATCATAAGTGGAATATCTGTGGTGATCTAAAGATACTTTCATTACTTTTTTGACTGCAGCTAGGATATACACAGAATCTGTGCTTCATAATCCTATGGAACACTTGTGACGACAGAAATCATTATATTGTCAAAAAGTAGCCCGAAAGACAAGAACATATAGTTGGCTGATACAATATAGAGTACATGCCTTTAGTACATCCACAGAAGATCCATCTTCCACCACTTCATTTTAAACTTGGCCTTATCGCGAATTTTTTTAAAGCAATGGCCCATGATTCTGATGGCTTCCAGTATCTCAAAGAGAAATTTGGTGCAAAGAAAACCGATGCTAAACTTAAAGCTGGCATTTTTGTAGGGCCGGAGACCAGAGAATCGATACGTGACAGGAAGTTCAGAAATAAACTAACTCCACTTGAGTTGGCAGCATGGGATTCATTTGTCCATGTAGTGCAGAACTTCCTTGGTAATCATATGGCTGAGAACTATGAAGAACTAGTGGACAACATGCTACAGGCCTATCAAGGAATGGGGTGTCTGATGTCTATTAAGATGCATTTCTTGCATTCGCATCTAGACTTCTTTCCATCTAATATGGGTGATATTAGTGACGAACATGGAGGAAGGTTCCACCGAGATATCACAATGATGGAAAGCAGGTATCAAGGCCACTTCAACGAGAACATGATGGGTGACTGCTGTTGGTTCCTACAACTGGAGGATCCTATATCCACGTACAAGCGCAAGAGCAAGAGTCAAACATTTTTTAAGAAATTTATAGTTAGGTGAGTACTACCTCTTTTATATGTAATACATACTCGTATCTTGTTTGGGTCTGCAAAATGACGTGCATAATGCCAAATAGGGTGCCCCGATTCCAAACCTTTGCCCAGAAACGTCTCGTTCTTCTCAAACTCGTAATAATTATATCATTAATTGATCCAAGGTAACAAAGTGAGCCATAGAGCCTAGTTGCATAACTCAGGAACCTTACCTGCTAGAACATATCTGAGCACAGATTTGGAATCGGCATTATTCAGCTTCTTGAGAACTTTTACCAATTTATGACAAGTGACTTTTCCTTGAGGGTAAAGAGGTCGTAAAAGATCACTGTAATTCATTATTTATTATCGCCCCGAGGCACCTTTTGACCTTAATGGTCATCTTGGGATACATTTATAGGCCTAATGGAATTGAGTTATATAAATGCAAAATGTCAAAACGTATTTTGCATTTAGATAAGCTCAATTTCATTAGGTTTATAAGTGTAGCCCAAGATGATGCCCAGTATAGTCAAAAGATGCCTCGGGGCGATAATAAATAATGAATTTCAGTGATCTTTTACGACCTCATTTCCCCCAAGGGATAGTCACTTGTCGTAAGTGGAAAAAGTTCTCAAGAAGCTGAATAATGCCTCTTTGCCTGTGGAGTTTAACTTAATCATTCCTGTATACAACTTGGCCTCCTTCCAATATATATATATATATATATATATATATATATATATATATATATATATATATATATATATATATATATATATATATATATATATATATATATATTTATATATATATATATATATATATATATATAATATATATATATATATATATATATATATATATATATATATATATATATATATATATATATATATATGTATTTATTGAGGTTTTCCTTTTCTTCTAATTGTAACTTTATTGATTCCGTTTGAATTTATTTATTTTTATCTTAAGATACAGATTTTTGTCCTTTATATTGCATTTTGATATTTTTCTTTTTGTTTTACATCCTAATATATTTTTAGCCTAAAGCCATTAATTATCATTATTCTCATAATTGTTAAGCAATTGTTCTCATATAAATCTTTAATATTCTAGCTTAGAAGATGGGTCCAGAGCCCGAAATGTTGGCAATATATGTTATATTCAGTACTTGCTCTCCTTTCCCTGCTGAAGATCCGGCTTGCTAGAAGCAGAAACATACACGTATATATATATATATATATATATATATATATATATATATATATATATATATATATATATATATATATATATATATATATATATATATATACAACCTTGGCCAAAAGTATTAGGCCACCCCAGTGTTTCTGGTTTCTGTTATCTCAATGTTAATGAAACTCGTGGACATGGTGGTTTACGGTATATTTCACAATATACATTAGTTTTAATAGTGGGTTGACCCTCCTTTAGCTCTAATTACCGCTTTTATACGGTTAGGTATAGAATCAACTAGTTTTTTGCAGCTGCTAGGCGCAATCTTACTCTATTCTTCTCTATGATTTTGATACAAATGCTCTTTATTTTTAATTGTTGTGTTCTTGGTATCTTTACCAAGAGTTCCCCATAGGTGTTCGATCAGATTTAGATTGAGGCTTTAAGCTGGCCAGTCCATAGGAACAATACCCTGTGTCCTAAACTCTTGACGAGTATTCTTAGCTGCATGACATGGAGCGTTGTCTTATTGAAATATAACACTGTTTTTCGACACTCCTGGATGCAATTTAGCAATTGATGGCTCTTAAACATCCGATAACATGGAAACATAGATAGCTGAATTCCTCTTTCCCTGACATAAAAACATTTCTCCGGGTCCTGTGGCAGAGATGCAGGCCCACACATGATAGAACCACACCCATGTTTTACGGTTAGTACCAGACATTCAGCCTAATATGCTTCCCCAACTCCGCGACGCACGAAAGTTGCACCAGATGTGCCGAAAGCCTGAGTACAAAACATGAACGATAATATTATCCTTATGTTGGATATTTCTTATATATTTTGGTAAAAAAACACAGATATTTTGAGTTTATATGTTGATTGAATACTTGTACTATCTTACCTCATAGTTACTTTCACCAGACCATATGACTTTCGACCATTGCTCACTGGTCCAATTTGAGTGGTTTTTGGCCCACTGAAGACGTTTATTCATATTTCCTTTAGAACTCCAAGGCCTCTTCCTGGCTTTACAGCCTTAAAGACCGTACTCTACAAGCCTTCTTCTAACAGTTCTGGTTAATATTTGTGATGTACCTGCCTCGTTGAAGTCCGCACAGAGCTCTGAAGATGTTTTTCTCCTGCTTCTGAGCGACTGACAGATGATGGATCTATCATTACGAGGCGTTGTAACCTTTGTTCTACATGTTATTTGCATTGTCTTCACATCTTTTGTCTCTCTGAAGCGCTTGAGAGTCGTTTGCACCGCGCATCGACAACATTTCCTCTTTTGAGCAATTTGCCTTTGAGACATTCCATCTTTATGATGATCTACGATTTGACGTCGCTCACACTCACTCAACTCCCTTGTTTTAGGCATTTTACTGTTTATTAACTGTATCTACAACGTATTTCAACATAAAACACTGGAATAATCATGGAAAATAAGTTAATTGTGGACGTTGGTTTTGCACAAAATTGTTTACATGCGTACAGTACAGTATAAAAGAGATAATTGAAGCTAAATTAGGGTAAACCAGATATTAAACTAATGAATATTGTGTAATATACCATAAACCACCATGCACACGTGTTTCATTAGATTGAGATAGCAGAACCCAGAAACACTAGGGTGGCCTAATACTTTCAGCCAATGCTATATGTATATATTTTTATATATATATATATATATATATATATATATATATATATATATATATATATATATATATATATATATATATATATATATATATATATATTTATATATATATATATATATATATATATATATATATATATATATATATATATATATATTTATATATATATATATATATATATATATATATATATATATATATATATATATATATATATATATATATTTATATATATATATATATATTTATATATATATATATATATTTATATATATATTGAATGGGGAAAATGCACGACCAATCTTTAATCTTCTATTTTCTAAGCTTTCTGGTTTAGGCTAAAATACTTCCTCAGATTTGAATGAAACACTTTTTGTGTTTCCTTTTTGTCAAAGATGAATACGTAGAGTATCATCCGATGGTTCGCCCTCCTCCTACTCCTTGGTGGGGAGGAAGGGCGAATGACCCCCTGACGACCCCTCTCGGTTCTCTCCACTCTCTTGCCCCAGGTGCCTTCGTGTTTGGTGGGCCCGATGGAGAAGGAAAGGCAGGGTATCGTGCAGGAATAGGAGAAAAACATGGGTGAAGAGAGAAATCAGTTCATGTAAGTTGACCTTCTTCCTTCAAGCAGGAGGGTAGTAAATATTGAATAGAATATTCCATTATTTGGACCTACTGTGCAACTTATTTGTTGTTTGAAGGAGAAGCGCCAATCTCTCCCAATCTCTTTGTTATTCGTATTCTTTCTCTATTTTCTTTAATTAACTTGATGGTTGTCCCGTCCAATCTCAGTTTTTTGTTTTCCTTTATTCACTTTTGTATTCATATGTATTATGTACCATCCATGCTGTTATGTGTATATGTGTTTGAGTTTTAGCCTGTTATTTTTGTTTGTTTTCGTGTTTATTTGCTTGTAGTGAATATTTGTTGTTTGTTTGTGGATTTTGACTTTGGCGTGTCACTTTGATCACTGTAGTTTGTTTTTCGTTTAATTATTACTTTTTGAAGTCTTCATCGGTTTTTGATTTTCTTGTTCTTAATTGGGAGTCTTGTCTGGTAAGATTGACTTAAGTGAAGTAGTTGTACTAGCCATGAGCTCTTGTTGTGTTTGGGTTCTTTCATATCTTTTTCCAGTTTTCTTCGCTCCATGGAAACTGGATCTAGTTTTGGCCCTTGTCACGCTTCCTGAAAATTAATGGCTCATCATTACTTCTCTGTTTGATTTTTTTTTAGCACTTTAGGGGCCCGTCTGGCGACTGCCTACTTGGGGGACAAGTAGCCGTACTCACCAAAGCCTACTACTAGACTATATTAAATATATATATATATATATATATATATATATATATATATATATATATATATATATATATATATATAAATAACAAATAACCTTAAAACAAAAAAAAGAAAAGCCAAAAGATAACAAGGAAGTGGGCTCCGGCGTCTGGGGTAGGCCCGCCTTCCACCCCCGGCGAAGGAACATGCGACCCAAAACAGACAGTCAAATAAAGTGGATGAGGCCAGCCTCTTCCAAATAGTCGTGTAGTCCACAGGGCAGTGTGCACAGCCCATACCAAGGATAAGGTACAAGCGGTAGTGCCCCCACTCAGGTAACGTACGCGAAGATCAACCAGAATGGAACATTCAACAAGAATGTGCCGAACAGTCTGGAGGACAATGCAGTCATCACAATAAGGCACAGGTGAGCGCTCTATCAAATATGAGGCATCTTGCAAGTGTGTCCAATATGGAGTTGCGATGCAATGGCCCGCAAATTTAAGTTCCCCTCGACCGTCTTCCATCTTCTTTGCCAATTAGGCCGGAGAGCTGCCCGTATTCCTGCCATATAATCGGTGTGAGGGAGAGCCAAACACTCGCAGACTCTTTGGCACCCTCATCAGCGCGCTAATTACCCGCAACTCCCACATGTCCAGGACCACAGAAGAATATAATCTCGATATCTGTCTGGCTCGCCAAAACTGTGGCGTCACGGATATCGCGAACCAGGAGATGCGGAAATTCCAATACCCCGAGAGCACTCAGGGTACTTTGTGAGTCGCTATAAATCACAATCCGGTCTCCGAACTGGGCGCGTCGTGTTATATCTCGTACCGAGCGTGTAATGCAACTAGCTCGGCCGTGAAGACAGATACAGCACATAGCAGAGCCCCGCTGACTTCAAACAGAGGGGATGCAGCATGGAAACCGTCCCCTCTTGCGACTTGGATACATCCGTATTACTGGCGCGGTTCCAGCCTGACACGAAGTGTGGTCCAAAAATGACGAACGCAATAGTCCCGGCGCTGTAGAAGCTTTAGGAGCAGAGGCGTGGCGACAAATAATCAAAGGTGGTACCCTCCAGAATGACGCCCTGGGCAACATCAGGGGCGCCACCGGCCTGAGAGCTATACCAGGACCAAGTCCTTAGGCTTGTGAAATTAAAGACGATCCTGGGCCTGAACAGCCAGGATTTCCTTCTCAAGGAGATGAGTACCACATTGTTTCGAAGAAGCGGCGAGCGGCGAGCCGCAATTGGCGCACTTGGTCACACACGATTTGTACCTATCATGTGCGGCCTTAAAGCATCATACACAGACTTCGGGTAACCCCGACTTTGCACGTCTGCATGAGCGATTTGTATGGCCAAAGCGGTGGCCTACATGGTAGTGACCCGAATGCTTTTACGCGGTAGCGATACCAACCGGCACGCACCGTCTCAGGGAGCTTCTCATAGTCAAACGTGACGAAGAGTGTAAGGGTAGGTCTCGAGGCCCCTCCCTGTTTTCTCATCACACGCTCGACCTCGACAGCTCCTTGATCCGCCAGTTCTAATGTGATATCATCTATGTAGTAGTCCATGAGTTCCCTCACCTAAACTATTTATTCTTTCTACAAACTTCATGGTAGAGTGCGGCGTCACGTCACACTCACCGGGGTGCCATCAAATGTCTGAAGAGCACTAATCTTGGCCGTCTCGGAGGCAACCGACCGATTCGCTAGAAAGCTACCGTCCGTGAAACGGGTCACCTTCGGCTCTCTACCAATTAAGCTAGCTAAAGCTCTTCTCTAAAGGACCATGTTGTCCTTGGCCAACATGCTGCCATCAATGGAGCGAATAACTAGAAAGCTTTTGAAGCCAGGGGTCTCGAAAATGCCAGGTAGCCTCTAAATGAGGGCCCTCGACGTAATCGAGGTTCTACTATGCGCACTTTTGGTCTTTGTAAAGGACTCACCACCCGAAGAGCAGCGGGGCCAGACGTGCTAATCTTTTCTTGGTTCATATCGAAACGGCAGCGACCCCGTCCGTTCCCGTGGCTCCCGCGGAGGTAGAGGAGTATTTTTCGTCTTTTCCCGGTTTGTTTCTTATTAGAAGAGGAGGGCGAGGAATGAACCAGCTTCTCCCTTCCAACGACAGGAGCCCCTAAGTCAGATAGACCGGAATCAGCAAGATGCTTTTCTGAAATGGAGAAGGGCTTGGCTGTCGCAGGGGCACCAGCCGGGATAGGAGATCCATCCTCTTCTTGTAAGGCGTCGGGTGCCTGCGCTTTCTGAGGAGACGCTTTTAAAGGGGTGGACTCGGGTTCTGTGCTTGGCCCCGAGCCCTTGTTCGATCCCATGAAAGATCATAAGGTCTGGGGCTGGGAAACCACAGGGACCATGTCCATCTTAGGGATGAACTTCTATGTGATCATCCCCACCCAAGACATCATGGGTCCCCTTCGAGGTACCTTTTATTCTATTCTGGGCCGGCAAACCGGCATCCGTCGGAGAAGAGAGTGAGGCACGTACGATGACCCCCTGTAGACTTGCTATGCGAGCCAGCAGGACTTTAGAGGGCACGGGCCGACGGGCCCTGCCATCCCTCGCCCGTGAAGATGGTTGACCCTGTCGAGCCACGGCCACAGGGAGCGGTCAATTATGGCCCGCTGGCGTGATTTCTTGGTAGTTTCCCGGGAAAGTAAAGGGGGAGTGCCGCTAGTAAGAGGGAGTCACCCAAGGGCGACTGCAGAGAAGAAAGGGAAGGAAAGTCACCTGCACCCGTAGGCATAGGAGAGGAGTAAGCCTCATCTCCTGTTAAAAAGTTTCGAAGGGTCCCTTGCAAAAGTACAGCGGGTGGGGACGTCCATTTCTTTCAGTGGAGTTGCCCGAAGGAGGCTCCTGCTATGGTCGAGGGGAATGTAGAGGGAGAATATTTTTATTTTTTTTCAACTCATCATTGGGCATGAGTACCATATTTATGTCACGGGATGAATGTGCTAATCACCCCACGGAATAGACCACTCTTCGAGGGGTAAATGCGAGGCCGACAGAACCAGCTGCCGCCATTTTATGCCACTACTCACGCCTAGTGACCTGGCAGCACATCGGCATGGTGGCTCCACCTTACGCACGCCGTAAAATTGATAGACAGTGAAAGGAGAAGTAAAGGGTATGTGAAGAAGGTATGGGTGGGGATGAAGCAGGTTGTTAAAAACACATCACCCCAGACCGGAGCTCAGGGATGAGGGGGCGTTGCCCCCTCCCTCATCAGCCCTGATGCGAGATGGTTGGGTGAGAGAAAGCTGGTCGGTATCTACCATGTGAAATTAGAGGCCGACCAGAGAAAGTTGTGGGAGAGGTTGTAGGGAAAGTCGGAAAGCAGGGTAAAAAGACATGGTGACAAAAAGAAGGAGAGGAGGCTAAGTTGTGGTCGGAGAGGGCCTTCTCTGTTTGATAATTTAGATGGGTGAATGGTGACCCATTGTCTACTATGGATCGTTTCATTTGGCCATCGTTGACTTTATGGTAGACCTTTTGGTTGTTTCGGAATCACCAGCCTTGTACTTTCCAAATACAAAATCTTTGATATGTGTACCGTTGTAAGGTGACACAGTCTCCAAGGAAGCTTTTGGATATTGTCATTAAAGAGTAAGTGCTCAATAATATCTTCTTCCTCTTCAAACTCTCCAGTCTTTGAAGGCCCATTTGACTGTCGTTTCTTCACGTAGGGTTTTGACTATGTCCTGCTGTCGTTCCCCCATCAGTAAGGGGTATATATCGCTGACATGCACCTTGAGTTTAAGGTCTGTTGCTTTAACTATCATAGTGTTGCTTTCCACGGTCGTATTTTTTTCTTATTCTGTCGTTGTAGTTTGCCTTACGGAATCGGTTTCATTTTCCTTATCTTCTTAATTTAGGTTTATCCTCTCTTGTGTTCTTAGTCACAAGGAGGTTTAATACATCTGAGGAGAGTGCGTTCTCGGGAAACCACGTCTTCTTCATATCACCTTTAACCAGCATGGTATTCAGGATGTCTGAAGAAGTTCCTTGTTTCCCTATGTTAATTTTCGTGCGCGTATAATATGCACGCAAGAAGTTCCATTGAGGACTTATTCGGTACTGTAAGATTAGTTTTTCCCCTCATCTGTTGTACTATGGCCTTGTCCACTCCTTCGTAGGTTGAGTTTTTCTTGTTTTCTGGTTTGCCTTTTTCTTCATATTCCTTCCTTAGAATTATCCATTGCCTTTTGGGCAAGCCATTGCCATTTCTCGGAGTGCCCCTGCGCAAATGAGGCATTTCTTCTCCACCGCTTGGGCATATTTCTTCCAAAAGTGCCTTCGTGGCCGCATTCAGAGCACCTTTGTAGCAGTCGAAGCATATATATGTGCCTCTCTCTTTCCATATTTACTGGTGGGATCCTCATTATAACCAAAATCAATCCGTTTTGGAAAATTTTGTGTATATTTCTCTCTTGTTGCACACTATTTTGAAAACATGTGTGTGGTTTCCAAATTGTATAACTTCGTCGATCTCAATTCCTTGGTGCTTTGTTTAAATTCTGTTTTTAATTCTTTTATAGTTGCAACCCGACCCACATGTCTATTTTTCGACACATGTGGATCCTATTGGCCGTAATTTGACGTAGAATTCCCGACACCTGAGAGACCAAGAGCTTGCTATGATATTTTTAAATCTATCTATTAAATTTGCGCCCCACCCAATTCGCCTGACCTAAATTCGATCGTAAGCCCTATCAACAATTGCAACAAGTTAGTTAAAAAATGCTATTTATATATTGATTTTCATCTTTATCTTTGTTAAACCCTTATCTACATATTAACAGTTACTTTAATCTATGGACACACTTGCTCTTGAGATATGCAGCCGCATTGTTTATACTTTTATTCGGCCCTGTTGTCTCTAAGGAAACTACATTGATAGCACGGTTCGCTGGTTGAAAGTGCTTACATTTCCACATTAAAATTCGTCACCATACGAGGAGGACGTTATCTAGAAAGAAGCGTTCTATTATTAGGAGACACTTTCTGCAATGTAAAACTCAAGGTTCACTTGACAACTTTACAATAATTGAACGCAATAATGTAGACTATTCTCTTACTCTTTTGGGATCTAGTTTTATTAAGGCCAAATCTCCTACACTACACCTTGATATAATTCAGCTGTTCCTTTTCTTAGTTCTTGATTACATGAGTACCTTTCTAGTTTTTTAAATAGGTTTGTTTTCTTACATTAGTAATATTTTTTGTCAAAGTGTATAAAACTCAGTAGACTGGCAGTTTATCATTTTTTTAAGTTAATCTTGTTTAATTTCTATGAATTTTACTTTTCTTCGCTTTGGAAAATAGTAAATAATAGCTGCTCTAGTATTTATTTACTATTTTATTTTCTGACTACTTATGAATATTTTTCAATATCATTTCAGTTTTAAATATAATTTTAACCTCAATTAGATTTTTAATTTTTAGTTATGAACTAACTGACTTTATTAATTATTGATGATTTTACACACTTAAATTTTGAATACTTCTGAAATATTTCGGGCCTTCTTTTGATTATAAAACTAACTGGAAAATCAATAAACTTATATTTAACAGAAGAAACACACATAAAATTGATTTTGTTGTATATGACAACCAGGCAATGGCTTCGCTACTCCGCCTTACGGGGAAAGCTTGCTCTTCCCTACTAAGATTAAAATTTAAAATTTAAAAAAAAGCAGCCATGGTTAAATTTTTATAAATTTTCTGAACTTCGCCAATTATAATAATTTTAAAAAGAACTCTAAACTAAATTTTCCCCCTTTCAAAACATCACGTTGTTAAAATATTTTTATAGAAGAAGATATATAAAAATAAATTTTCTGAACTTCACCATTTGTAATTCTTTGGGTTTTCAAAAATTCACAAAATTTCGATACTTATATTTATTTCTGAACTTCACCATTTTGTTTTTTGATATTATAAAAGAATTATTAGAAATAACTTTGATAAAACAACATAAGTCATAACCAAACTACGATGAAATTATTATTCAAATACTCAAAAAAATCCACTTCTTAAATTATAGAGTTAGTGATGATGATGATGATAATTCCCAATAGACAAAGTTTAGCAGGGGACAAAAGTATTCCAGCACTCTAATAACATACAATAATTTTGTTATTAAACAAAATGAAATCTTATAAATTGGATGAAAAGGCTAGGATTGAAGATTCGAGAAATATCTCTAAAAGAAACTGATGTAACAGCCGAATATTAGAAGTCATCATTGATAAGAGTTCATATAAGAGGACGTTTTCTTTGAGCGATGCCAAAGGTCAAAAAAGTTCCTCAAGCTATTTGACAGAAAATATTTAAGCTTAATTTAATTGTATTATACTATAGGACTATTTTTGAGCGTCTTGAAGTGCTTTATGCAACTGTAGGTTCTATAATTCAATGCGTTGCGACTATGGTATCACCTCCAACTTGCCAAGGGTCGAAGCCCCTCGCAAGAATAACGATCGGTCTCCAATTTGCATGCTTCGAAAGCTAAAGAATATTCCAAGATCTACAAAAAGATCTATAAAACGATCTGGAATTGTCAGGGGCTAAAATGAGTAAAAGAGCTATTAGTAGAGAGCTCCATCGTAATTATCTGAATTCTATCACTCTCCTCACTATTCCACTTCTTAGCATGAGCATGTAACTAACCCTTTAAAGTTTGTCAGAGATCATCTTGAAAAGGGATGTGAATGAGCTATATATGATGCTTAGCACACCATCCAAACCGCGAAACACGAAGATGACTTTATAGTTTGGTGCTACTTTACTGCACATTGCACAGAAGCACTCATTGATGCAAAAATGGATGATGCCATTTATCCAAAGATTTTGGGTGAAAAACTGCTCCAAAGTGCAAAAATGTTCCACGGCTGACATCAACTGATATTTCAGCAGGACCTCGATCCTAAGCATACGGCTAAACAAACTTAAGAATGGTTTAAGAAGAGAAAAATAAACTTCCTTTCATGACCAAGTCAATCGCCAGACCTCAATCCTATTAAGCACTTGTGACGAATAATGAAGACTTCAACCCGAAAGAGAAACCTATATAATCTTGACTCTTTGAGGGAGATTTGCGTAGAAAAGTGGAGTAAGATATCAATAAAAGATTTCAAAAAGCTAATATGAGACTATGAAAACCTTATTCGTGCTGTCACTACAAACAAAGTTATGGCAGCAAATAGTGAATGACTGAAATTATTATTGGTTAAATACATTTGTCACCAGCTAATTTTTTATTATCAGTCGTTGTTATATAAAAAGACAAGAAGAATGGCTTCCCCACTATTCCTTATAAGAGTAACATGTGATACGCAGGCATAACTTTGCTCTTTGGCCTACGGCTTATCTGGTTCTAGCAACGGGTGTTTGGTCTAGAAATATTTATAAGGTTTCCAGTACATATCATCATCATCATCATCACTAACTCTATAATTTAAGAAGTGGATTTTTTTGAGTATTTGAATAAGAATTTCATCTTAGTTTGGTTATGACTTATGTTTTTTATCAAAGTTATTTCTAATAATTTTTTTTTATAATATCAAAAAACAAAATGGTGAAGTCCAGAAATAAATATAAGTATCGAAATTTTGTGAATTTTTGAAAACCCAAAGAATTACAAATGGTGTAGTTCAGAAAATTTATTTTTATATATCTTCTATAACTCTATATTTTAGCAACGTGATATTTTGAAAGGGGGGAAATTTAGTTTAGAGTTCCTTTTTAAAATTATTATAATTGAAGAAGTTCAGAAAATTTATAAAAATTTAACCATGGCTCCTTTTTTTTAGATTTTAAATTTTAATCTTAGTAGCGAAGCGCAAGCTCCCCTCGTAGGGGGGGGGGGAGTGGTGGAGCCATTGCCTGGTATCCTAATAATTTGATCTTGGTCTAGGTTTTTTTTAGATCCATGCTATTTTCTATGTCTAATGACAATAAAAACACTTTTAAAGGAATTCTTTTGGTATACGGATAAACAATCCTCATAGTTTTTTTGCTACCATCTAAATTTGCTTTTATATAGCAAAAAATACAATAAAACAGCCATACTTTAATTTTAATACATTTTATGAACTTCACAATTTGTAATTATATATGATTTAAAAAATTAATTTTTTTTCGATAATTATATTTAGTTTTTGTGAACTCTTAGTAAGAACTTTGATAAAAGAATCAAATATACCCAAAACCATCCCTACACGCTGTTTTTCCAACTATAAAGAAAATTATAGAAAGAACTTGGGCAAAAGCTTCAAATATTACACCTAAGTGATTCAACAAATAAAATCAAAAGGTAAAAAAAATTGCATTCTTAAAATATATTGTTATGAAAAATCTTTCTTATGTGTATTTCTTTCGTTAAATTTATGCTTACTGAGCTTCTCCTTAGTTGTTAGGAAGAGAAAATACAAAATATTTCAGAAATATCGAAAATTTAAATGTGCAAATACTCGTCTTACCTCAATATATATATATATATATATATATATATATATATATATATATATATATATATATATATATATATATATATATATATATATATATATACATATATGATAAATAAGCAGGCTAAATTTAGGAAATTCATTATTATATATTAACTTATTGGTACCGACGTTTTGGGTAAGAACCCATTCTCAAGGATATGGGATTATAAATATATATATATATATATATATATATATATATATATATATATATATATGTAAGTGAGCTTTTACCAGCCACTTTTGGATCCTGAGGACAAAAAATTAAACTATAATAAATTAAGTAGTTTATAATAGAATTAAGCAGAATAAGTTAATACGTACATACGAAGAAAAATTAATGGGAAAAAAATTTAAAAGAGTAAATAAAGTAATTTGTTAACAGTAAATACACAAAAGAGAACAGAACCAAAATTAATGCGCAAATTAAACCGTGGCTCAACTCCGAAGAAAGCGACAAATTTCCCTGACGGTGAACGACCGAGGGGATGATTTGCCGCGGTTCTACGCTTGGCTCAGATTAGAGTTTTCGGCTGCTGCTTGAGCCGAATTTCTTGAGTTAGAGTTCGGTTAATCACGAAGATGAATTGCCTAAAAAACAAAAGATTAGAAATAATAATCTCAAACTAACTAAAGAAAGCAATAACCCCTTTTGGAAGGGACTTAAAAATACACATGAAATTACCTTAGCCCTTTAAGAAAGCGATTATAAATGAACAATCACCCCCAAAATACCCTTAAAAGGTAAAGGTTATACACAAAACACTTTTAAGAGGGCACAAAGATATAGAAAAAAAATATGCACAAGTCACAATTGATAAATATATACAAAGAAATTTTAGGAAAACGAGACACACACAATGGAAAGCAAACGCACCTTTCTGTTGATGTTCTCTTGGATCGTCTAGGCGCTGTGCGGCCAATGGGCGCGCATGAGGTGGTGGATGGTTGTCTGAGAGTGAGACGAGTCGCATTCGGACGATAGTTAATTAAATTGCGCGATTGTTGAGTTTCAGATGTTTACCTTTATAATATATATATGGTACTGTGCCAAAGTTTTGTCCAAACATTTTGCTAGATAATAGGAATAAAGTCAACGAGTTATTGAAACGTGAAAACAAATGTGAATGCAGTACATGAAGCAAAAACAGCCTGAATTCTCTTAGGCAAGCTTTCCTGTAATTAATTTAAGTTGTTTTCAGGAATATTTCTCCAGGCTTCCTGTAGGACATTCCAAAGCTCTTCTTTGGAATTTGGCTGCTTTTTTTACTTTCTCCTTCAAGATGATGACATACTACCTTAATAAGGTTTAGATCTGGGCTATGGGGAGGCCAATCCATTACTGATATTGTTCTATTGAGTGTTTTTCTATCTAGGTAGGCTTTACGAATTTATCGGTTCAGGGGGATCATTGTCATGCTGAAAAATAAAGCCGTTGCCAATTAGACGCTTCACAGAAGGTATTGTATGCTGGATCAAAATCTGATGGTATTTCTCTGCAGTCATAATTGCCTAAATTTTGACAAGTTATCAACACTATTTGTTGAAATACAGCCCGAATCCCCGACAGAGCATCCACCTTGTTTTATAGTTGGCTGTGTAAAACACATTATACCTCTCTCCTATACTCCTCTCCGTACATAATTATGACGATTCGAACCAAATACTTCAAATTTTGACTCATTACTCCATAAGACCGAAGGGCCAGATGAATCTTTATTATGGCTTTGCTGGACATTTTCCCATTAATTAAGGACATGATTTTCAGATACTGTTCATCTGCTGTAGATATTTTTCTAGGTATGCCAATTATTTCTTTTCTCTACATTTGTCTTGTTTCCTAAAATTTATTCAGGACACACTCCACACCATGCAGGGTTATGCCAATTTTTCGGCTAACATCTCCTTGCCATTCATCTTGCTCGTCTATAAAGATGATATTATGCCCGGCAAACTGTTATCTTTGGCATTGTTCTTAGATTCAACACCTTTAAAGAAGAAGGAACAAATTTGAATGTGTTCTTGAGACAGGCTGCTAGAAATAAATTACCTATATTGCAATTTATAATTGATTATTTGCTACGTTGTCTGTTACGTGTAGACGTAAGGCTGGTCATGTCTCGTGTTAGGTGCATTTTTTTGTGCTTGAATATTTTATAGGTCAGTTTAGTGTCTTAGCAAGCAAAAAAAATATTGCTCTGAAAATGGTCAGGTACAAAGGAATGGACTGAAATTAAGTGAAAAAGTAGGCAATTTCCAAATATATACTTTGAAAGCCATTCAGAAAGTTGGGAGAACTATTGCTCAAAACCATTAAAAATTATATTTATATATATATATATATATATATATATATATATATATATATATATATATATAAAATGGGAAGAAAAAGTTTACAACACACTGTTAATGAAATTTACAGCGTACGTTGAACTTTATTTAATAGATAAAATGTAATAATCAGAAAAGTAAATTTGACAACGCATAATTTTCAACATATTGATACAAACATGGTTAGTACATGGTTGCATAACCCTTGCTATCAATTACAACTAGCTGGCGCCTTTCATAGCATACTACGATCTCTCTATAGGTGCTTGGGTTGATTTTGTTCCATTCTTTCAAACATATTTTCTTCAAATCAGATAAGTTAAGGCGGATCTCGTTTCTGGATTATAAAGTTCAATTTCTTCAAAAGATTTTCGATGCAATTCATGTCAGGAGATTGATTTGGTCATTCCAAAACATTAATTCTACTTGTATGCAGTCAATTCTTAGTTAGTTTTGTTTTATGCTTGGGTTCACTGTATTTTTGAAATACCCATCTTGGTTTCAAGGTTCAGAGAGCCAACAATAGATAACAAATATTTTTCACAAATTCCTGAGTACATTTCACCAATTAATTATTTTTCCTGTATTCATCCAACCTCGAAAGAGCAAATAAATCCCATACCATTATTGATCTACCGCTGAATTTTACTCTATGGATTGTATGTTTTTTCTCCGAACACTACTGATTGAATTTTGACCTAAAATGTCTATTTTCGTTTCCTCTGACCAAAGGATTTGTCCCCAGAACGTTGCCAGTTTATTTAAATGTTGATTTGCAAACACCAAGGGACTTTTAGAGTGAATTTACATAACGAGTGGTACCTTCCATGGAGAACAAGAAAATAGACCGTAACACCCCAGGGCTCTACTTATTGTATTTTGCTAACTTCAACTTCACTTGTTTCCAGATCTTTATGCAGCCCTTTAAGGGTAGTCTGTGGTTTCATCACACTCTTCTAGCAAGTTTTTGAGCTGTACGAACTGAACGATCCAAAGGATGAATTAAATTTCGATTCTTTCAGCTGCCTATTATGTTACCAACTGAATTTAGTGGTAATTTAAGCTGTACATAGATCTTTATGTACCCAAGGTCACTCTTATGAAGGGTTATAATGCTTACCCAAAGATCTTGATTGATTTGTTTTTCATTCATGAGAAATTTTGTATATATATGAATGTGATGTAAGCTTTTGGGTTATCGAATTTTACTAAAGTTCTTATAAACTTTTTCCTGTTTACAATTTTGCTTATTTAATCATTGTATTTAGTACCTGAGGTTTCACTTGAGTTGTAAATTTTATTAACCTGCATTAACTAAAGGTATGCAAATTTGCTTTTCTATTAGTGTGTTTTAAACTTTTAAATCACACTTTATATATATATATATATATATATATATATATATATATATATTTCAAGAGAGAGAGAGAGAGAGAGAGAGACAGACAGAGACAGAGAGACGGACAGACAGAGAGCACCACTCATACCACTGAGTCCACATCTCCAAAAAACGATACTTCAAGATAGCTTTTAAGCAGACAAGTATAGATTATCTTCATGTAAATATTGGGGAGAAAGGATGATGGAGATAACAAATGGGATAATAATTATGTGGCCCAGTGGTTAGAGTGATGCGCCTAAGAAGCGAGTACCGCTTGATGGCACACAAATTCGAATCCCCAACTTTTCATTCACGTTTTTAGCTTTATATATATATATATATATATATATATATATATATATATATATATATATATATATATTTATTATCATGAAAATAACTGCTCACACACATGTGCATAGGATGAAAGCGCCTCTGGACGTCAGTCTGTAACGTAATAAAATCTCATTAGCACGGCCAACCATCTGCCCATCTATAATTTGTCTATAAAGAGTTTCAGGACTTCAAATTTACTGCCAAACAAACCTTATAACGAGGTAGCAGAGACTCGTTACATCGTTATATACAACTCCAATATTATACTTAACACAGGAGCGAACACTTGATTCTCCAATATTGCTATATTATAGGTAATTGCATTCACCTGAATGCACCTGGCCTCTGGCTTCGATATCGGCCTTGTAGCGAATTAAGTCGTGCGGTCCGTAAGGCTCCTTATTTTGGCAATTGAGGAAGCAAAATTTAAGGGAGTGTGATCTTATATCCGAGGAGTTTCACCTCAATTTTATGTCCATTAACGCACGATTTCGGGGTGTTTCAATGTGACTTACGCAAATTCTTAGGAGTTCCTCTACATGAGGAAGATTTCTTCAACTAGTTTAGACACATTCTTTGCTGTTTGTACTTTGAAAGACATTTTTGTTCGAGTGCTGTGATTCAGCACTGGCAGGCGCAAGAGTTTACCTTTAATGACGGACGAGACATCACCTGATCGTATCTCTCAGGTTTTTATGTCTTCTGGATTCCTCTCTTTACCTTTGATGTAATACAGAAGAGCTGCTGCACATACTTGAGTTCTTACCCCTTTCTAGTAGGAACTAAAGGTGAGATCGTATTCTTAACTTTTACTACCCTTTCTTTAGAGAAAAATTACGTCTCTCAAACCTCGAATTTAATCCCAAGTTCAAATGGATCAACTTTTTCAAAACTGAGCACTACTTAAAGTCAACAAATTTTAGAACCGATATCAAATGTTGCAGACGTATGTGATGATAAAATTTGATTAACTAACGTCAAAAATGTTAAATTTTTAAAAGTCTTCGTTTTGATGTAAAATCAATGTGTACCCGAAGTAATCGTCTTAGCAAGACGATTTCTTGATTCAGATAAATTCGCATTTTACTAATCCATTTTTGCCAATAAGAGAATTCTTCTCTATTTCTTGGTACACTGGTAAGTGCATTCAAATGTAATATACACACCTATATGCATGATGATGATTTACCCTATTACAGTAGTACTTTCCTACTGTACATGTAAACAGCTGTCTGCTACACTCATAAAGTCGCATTACAATTCTTGAGAGAGAGAGTTTAATAATTCTGAAAGACTTTGACAAAAATATTGAGCGGGGAATAGGAGAAACACCTCCGAATTGGTATGAGCAAAACCGCTGGTTTAAACGCCATTCTGAATGGGCATAATCTACCCAATCTGAACTTATCGAAGATTTTTCCATTTCATGTGGGTAATTTTCAGATGTTTGAAATGTTTCCATGGCGCTTTTTAAGAGTAAATGAAAAAAATAGGAATAGAAAACGAGTAAAAATAACCCTCTGTACCCTCTGTGCTACTTTTTGACTAATGGTGAGGTGTTCTGAGATAGTGTTGTGTATTCTGACGTGGCTTTCATTACTTTTTTCCTACTTCTGCTCGTTGCATTTGCAACCACGGTTGTCGGTCCCCATTTGATGCAGTCGTTTGTATTGCGAGTGGCTCCGTGAGCACATTACTGAACTGCTTCGCGCGAACATTCTATCTCAACTCCGTTATCCTGATTTCCACATCCCTGTAGATCACGACGAGGTAAAACAGAGGACACTAACCAAAGGGTAGCCTGTATAGCACGGATTTTTACTCATCTCCCTAGGTGGTCTGGAGTGGTAGATATCACTGAAGTTGAGCCTGATTTATAATGAGACTGGCGGACGGAGCCATCCTTTTGCCCTCTTAAGCACCAAGAGGGCTGGTGGTGGCGGAAATAAGGTTCTTGGTCCGTAACATATTGGTAGTTGTAGCGCGATGGCCTGTGTGAAAGGCTTTGCTTATGGCCTTCCTGGTGAATACCAAAAGGTACCGAAATATGTGAAATGTGTCATCTATGCACTGATCCCTCTGCGCAAGGAACTCCTGGCTGCACATTCTCCACACGCGTATGAATAACCCGAAGACGATGTACATTTTGGTTCGATAGTCATGGCCGACAAGTAGTGGACAAAGTCATCTCAGTTGGTTGGCTTCCTGTAGACGGAGAATCTCAACCCTTGTCGGTCCTATGTAGTTTGACGTCTAGAGGTGGGAGTATGGCGTTGTATCTTCCTCTGACCGTCAACTTGATGGTCAGTTGGAGCTCATTGATACTTCTTAACAAACTCTCATGATGCAGGCGTCTGGGAACAATCTAAATGTGTCAGCCACATACCTAATTCACTTGATGTATGGCCATAGTACTTCCCTTGCGGGTTGCGACTCTAGCTTTGCCTTGAATAGGCAAGTTAAAACAGCATATAGGGAGATCACGTGCCATTCCGTACACCTGTTGGTACTCCTGGCTCCAGAAGGCGGAGCTATTTAACTTCACGTAGAACTTTCCATTTCAAAAAGTTGTTAAAGACTAAGAGCACTGAGTCGGACCTGTCCTTGATTACGTTCCTGAAAGCGTCCAGCGCTTATTTGACTGGAGTGTTGGTGAATAGAGAGGTAGCAGGATCTTTTATGGAACTGGCCCCTCAGCGAATAAAGCGTTCGAGGCTATCGTGAGGTTAAGGTTACGCTAAAGTTAGGTCAGGTTAAATTATGTTAGGACAGCGTCTTTGCAAAACTGGGCATATTAGGAAACTTTAATTATCATATTCACGTTGCCGTTGTCAGTGTAATAAGCGTGAATGCACATTCAATGTTGGATTGCGAAAAGACACTTGATTAGAAGAATCAAATTATCTTTTGAGACAATCGTGTATTTCATTCATGCATGGTGAAAAGGCTGGACAATTAGTTTTTTTTTGTTTAAGTGCTTAAAATATCAACAGAAACTAAATAGCTGATAAGAAAACTTCTGAGAGAAGTTTGCACCAGTTCCTTGCTCCGAAACCTAACCTAAAGACTGCACTCACACTACGAGCCTCGAACGCCTTAGCCTAACTTCAACCTCCCGATAGCCTCGAACGCATTATTCGCTGCTGGGCCTGTTCCGAAAAAGACCCAGGCGGTATCGAAACTCAGGAGTTTCCTGTCTCTGATGCTTACTTACTCTTTGTATTCTTTCCATGAGGTCCGCAATATTATTTAGGTGGGCATCACTGCCGCTATCTATCATACCTGGCAGCGGCCTAACTTGTTGCTTCGCCAGCTTGTGTGGGGCACTAACTCTCCCGGCCGTGAGGACTCATCTGGAAGACCCTTTAAACTGAGGTTTAAAAAACTTCCATTCCATTAGAGGGCCTTTTAAACCACGGCTTAAATTTCTTTTAAATCTCCTTCGATGTTTTTTAAGCTATAGTTAAAATATTTTAAACAACCTTAATGGTCCTTTAAATTACAGATTACGTCCTATAAAATAGCTAGATTTAAATTCGCTAAAATGGCTATGAGATGATTAACAATACAGGAAACAGTATTAAAAATATTAAAATTATATTAACATTTAATAACTTATTTACTTATTTACCGAGTTTTTCCTTCCCATTTAACAATGCACACAATCTAAATAAAGGTATTGGAAGCAACTAACAATGCATTGTAACTTACGAAACACATGCTACTGGTTTTGAGTGAGGGCGATGTTTTTCATATTTTAATATAAATAAGTGCCATTGATGTTTGTCAATGACATCATTTAGACTTTAAATACAAAGATCCAGCTAATTGAAATCAACCCGCGAATTTCAGTTGTTTTGTGGATGTGTGAATGTTTATCGATTGTGGGGTGATGGAGTCATTGAGACACACACACTTACATGCACCCTAAAGGGAGGAGGGTGAATTTGTGTACTTTTAAAAACGCACTTTTAACGAACGTGTTCTGTGACGATTTTATAGCGCCGTCTCTTGGCCAACAGCATTCTACGCTAAGGAGGGTCGTAACTAGTAGGGTTTTTTTGCCATTTTAATTATCCTTACCTTTTATTTCTCTTCATTGGTTATATTTTTAGTAATGTTGGATGTGAAATTTAAAAAGTGTGGATTTAAATCTTCCTGGTAGGGATATTTTAATTCATCTAGGCCGCTGTAGCTTTTTTCTTTTAGGTATCCTAGGTTTGCTTGTCTGGGAGAGGGGATCCATTTGGGGTTGTATTCAGTTTATATTTACTTCTTTTGGTTTTAGGGGAGAGCGATGTTCTTCATATTTTAATAAAGATAAGTGGCATTGACGTTTGTCAATCACACTTTGTGGGAAAGTTGTTGATGTTGATGCCATCCAAAAGATGCGAGATGACCTTCGACAAGGCACCGAGACAGGCTAGGGAGAGTTTTGTGCTTTAGAATACGCATATTTCCGTTTGCTTTTATCTTTCTCATTTAATCCTCTTTTCAAAAACATTCTGTTTGTCGAAGCCTCAGTTGGTTTTAGGTATAGTTGTTTTTTTCTATAAAATATAAAAATATTTCCAAATCAATGGAATATTAGGTGTAATTAATTTTATTTTAGTTACACTTCGCTATATCTTTAAGCATCCTGTAGAATAGAGCCTAAGCAAGAGGAAATTCTGAAGAAATCTCTGCTTTTTTAAATTTTGGAACAGGGTAAATTGCGAATGATCAGAGGACAAAAAGAAAGGTATATAGTTCAAACTAAAGAAAATACCTACAAAATGGTAAATTAGTCATAAACATGTAGTTTCTAAGGGTGCCAGAAACACTCAAAATTAGCCAAAGATCACAAGTGCGAGAATACTCGAATGTAGCCAGAGATTAAGGAATTTTCGCCCTCCTTAGCTGGTTATAAATATACAGTTAGTTAGTTAGTCAGCACCAATCCTTCCATTGATACCCTGAAGGATCCCGGACCGGATAAGGAAATTTATATAAGGTCAGTATGACAATCGCTCGTCGGCCCGAGAGCCCCAGGGGCCGTTCCTCTTTTGGGGAGAGGTGCCAGGAAGGATTATTTTTTGACACAAAACAGCGTTCAGGTTGTGCCATAAAAGCTTACAAACTACCCGATATCAATAATGGAGAACTTCCTTAGGTTACTTTTATAACTGTAGAGATTTTCCTGTACCATACACCCTCAAAGTCAAGCCAAGATCAAAAACAGTAAACTTCACTAGCTGCTTCACAGGTGGCTAGAAAAATCAAAATTAGTCCGTGATCAAGAACTTTAAACTTCTTTATCTGGGTATTACATAACTGTTGCTCTACAATTGACAGTAAAATTTAAAATTAGCCCGCGATAAATAACTTTAAACTTCATTAGATGGCGTGCTAAAAACATGCGTCTTTGCAGGTTCTAGGGAACTCAAAACTATCCCGAAATCAAAAATTTCGACCTCTTTAGCAGAGCTATTACATATGTGCAGCTCCACACGTGCCTCGGAATTCAACATTACCTCAAAAATTAAGAACTTTCAATTTCCTTTGCGGGGTTATTATATTCATGTATCTTCGCAATTCCCCGAGGACTAAAATATATCCCGAAATCAAAATTTTCGACTTCTTTAGCGGTGTTATATTCTTACAACTTCACAGGTGCCAGAGACCTTCAAAGGTAGACCGATATATGTTGTAATTTGTTTCTTATTCTATTAAGTTTAGAGATTAAATATACGTGTTCTTCCATAACAATATTACCAAACCTGGGTTACAATTTTTTTAAATAGTTACATGGCGAACCTTTGTTATGGATAAAATTAAAAACATAAATGCCGATAAGTATTTAGCTGCATACTCAATAATATTTCAAAAACGTACGAGATTTTTTTTTAATCGTTGTAAGGAGAACATACCACAGGAACCATTTTAAAAACATCCTCCTACTTTACATAATTTCATTTCTGGTTTACACTATTGTATTACAGACCATCACACCAATTTGGATTTGGCTTCTGATATCTAGCTCAGCTTTAATACTGTCCTCTGACCTAATATTTTGTATTTGTCTGGTCACTAGTGGGTCATTTCTCTCCTTGTAAACTGATTCTTCTTAGAGATTTTGACGCCTGAGGGAGATAATATAAATCTTATCCAAACGAACAAATGGACGTCACGATCACCATATTATTGACCTTGACTCAATCTACTCCAATATTATGATTTACAATACGAAAACCTTTATTTAAAACATAAAAAAATCTAGTTATAATTAGTGTCTGTGCCAATTCATCACTTTAAACTTAACAAAAATGAAAACAATAAAATTAATGTTATTGAAAGCGAGTAACAATGCTTTGCAATTTACGAAACACCTGCTGAGGGACGAAGTACAAAAGAGTGTGTTCGTGCGTTAATAATTGAAGTTTGAAATAATAAGAATTTAGATTGGTGTTTTTAATTTTGAGTCATTTGGTTGTTTGCTTGTATTTGAGAGAAGGAAGATGGAGCCTACGGAATAATACATACATGCACGCACATATTTACAACCCATTTGAAAACGGAGTCAGGATTTCTACTATAGCATCTCGTTCTTCCTGTGCGTCCCACACTCACAACGAGTCTCGATCCCCTTCTGCCTACGGGATTATTATTATTATTATTATTGTACGAATATTTACGTGAATTTCATTAATTAAATACATAGTCCCCACAAAAAGAAATGGGTTTAGTGGCAAAATTAATAATAATATAATAGGAATAATAACGATAATAATAAAGTCTTCTAGGACGATTTGAGAGCTGCATCCTATCCCCTAAGTAGAATTCAAATCTGGAGAGAAATTGTAATAAAGTTTATATGAATATCTTAAAAGGCTTTTAGCAATGATATGAGAGGCGTCATTTCTTTAGAACCCACAGACTTGGATAAGTCAAATAGGGAGGCATTTCTTCGATTGGTCACCTTTTTACCTGCACCCCGTTCTTGGTTGTACCTTAGGATCACAAACACGTCTGAGGCAAAAACATAGGTTTGGACAAGTAAATTATGCTATTTCCTTTGCTTTCGCCCACCTCAGATTTTTAAGCCGTCACACGAAGAAGACGAAATTCAACCTCGTGAAATTTCTCCAATACGCAGATTTTTAGACGATTTTCTCTCCAGAAAGCACGAGTTATTTCATCCCCTTCCCCTTCCCAACCCTCTCCCTTTAGCGGCCTCGATCTTATTGAACCGGTCCAATATTCCGAGCCACTTTAAAGTACAATGGCAAAGGCAAACTTAAGCTTCTAGCTACGTTCGTCTCAGGTATCCTATACGCCGTGCAATGCATTGATTTACCTATTGTCTAAATAATTTTAATTCAACTACCTAATTATTTTCATACAGAACCGCTTTATTATTTCTAATCAGTGGAAGTGTTTACTTAATTTACTACTAAATTCTACTAATAACCCCTCTATTTAAATTATTCTTGAAACATGTTGAAACGAATTTTTATGAGCGATAAATTTGCGCATCCTGAATTGCAAGTTCAGTTGATTCATTCATCTGTATAACTTGTGTAATTCATCACTTCTATTTATGAATAATAGAGCACCAAAAATTAATCTTTTTTTCATCACCTAGAGAGTAAAGTATACATTTAAAATCCTCACTTGCTCCTTAATCAGTCAATGTTCTCGTTGGTTCCGAAGTCGATTTAGACTATCAACAAGTTAGGCTCAGTCTCAACAAGGATTCGGGATGGTTCATCAAATGGTGCCAGAAGCTCACTGGTACTTAGATCTGCTCAATCGCTAGTCATAGTAAAGGTGAGAAGGTAAAGTAAAATATGTATTTGGAGGACCTTTAGAAGAGAAGCCAAGTAGCAGGTTAATCTATGGTTAATATTACATTTATTTTAATATCAGTGTTTTAATAATTAAATAACTGCCTTTCCCATTTATTTTCAAATACTTTGATTGGCCTACTTTGAACTACATTATTTGAAAGAGCTTGCAAGGGTAAAACGATTTTATAAGTGTGAAAGTTCCCGAAGATATTCCTTGGGTTTTTTAAAGATTTATTTAAAATTTTGGGGAGTAGCGCTAATTCATGTTTTCCAACTCCTTAAATGTGCCGATGAATTATACCTGGACCATGAGATTTTGTCTATCTATATAACCTAAAAGTTTGATATGTGAGCACTTTAGATGGTCAAATTTATTTTCTACATTAAAATTAATTATGTCCGGAGAAAAGGGAATGTGAGTCAAGTCTTTCAGCTTAAACGACTCAGAGAATTTTCGATTCTCGGATTTGCGCAATATTTCTTGAGTTCACTAACTAATGTTTCTCTCGTCATTATTAATAAGCCCGATATAATCTTGGATCACGTTTTATTCTTTTCCTACGCAAAGATCAGTTGACGGTAAACTTTAACGTTTTAAATAGATAAATTTCTCAATAAGGCCTAATTAGCCTTATCGAGGTCAGGTACAAGTTTAGAATAACCTTATCCTAAGGAGTTTTCGCAGTTGAAATTATTACACTGTGTAACACGATTTTTGTATTTGGGTAGCAACTGTTATTTTCTATTTGCTTGTGCCTAGAATACATTAAAAAACGCATTTATTTTAAACTTTGCTTTTGTGTCAAAGATAATGATTTTTATATTTAATTTACCTATTCCCTCTGGAAGGAAGTGGCAAATATGAATTTTCATTTGCTTAAAGTAGAAACAAAACAACATGATACAAAAATAGCATTTATTTATTCTAGAATTACATAAGTGAGACAATTAAAATATTAGAAATGAGTAGTTTTTCGTGATTTACACTTATACTGCAAATTAATTTCACGAATCAGCCCCCAAATATAGTCTCCCATCAGATTTTTATTATACGATACTTGATAGCAGCGTCCAAAGTCCTGTAGATCCTTGTGAAAGCGCTCGCCATGGTCCACGGAGTACGCTCATATGTTGTCCTTAAATTTATCAAGATGATCGTCAAGAATAATGACTTTAAGAGACATCCTGAAACCCATATTGACGTAGTTTCTCACCAAGTTCTCAACAAAGTTTCGGCTTTATGATTACCTAGTAAGCCCAGAACCACAGTGATAAAACTGTCACAAATTGATTTTTCTGTCCTAGTGAGCTTCTCGGGATACTCATTGTACTCCATGATCTTTTTTACTTGTGGACTGACGAACACCCAGGCTTCCACCTTTGCCGCAGATAACTTAGGAAAAAAATCTTGGAGGCACTTGAAAGCTGCAAACTCCTTATCTAGAGCTCTGACAAATTGTCTCATTAGGCCCAATTTTAAGTGCAGAGGAGGAAATAGTACTTTTCGGGGTTCCAACAAGAGCTTCCATTTGATGTTGTTTCTCCCCACACTAAACTTGATCCGTTGTGAACAATTCCGGTGATGGTAGTGTACCACAGTGTCCCTGCTGTCCCAAAGGCAAATAAACAAGGAAAATTGGTAAAGCCACCTTGGACTATTTAAGAAAGCTACCATTTTGAAGTCTCCGAGAACCTCCCAACCGTACTCTTCATATTTCAATGCATCTGGCAAGATCTTGACACTGCTGTATTCCACTTTTAGCTGGACAGAGTGAGCAAAGGGAAGAGATGGATACATGTTCCCTTTATGAAGCAGCAGTGCTTTGAGGCTCCTGGGCATGCTGTCAATGGAAAAAAAGCCCCTCGTTGGGGTTACAGGCAGTTCTGATTACATCAAACAGACCAGTCACATTGCTACAAAAGCAAAGCTCATCTTGACGTGTGAAAAAGCTTGAAAAACACTGGTGACGCTTTCTCTGGCCTGATATTTACACACTGTTATCAAACAAATCCCACTGCTTGAGTCTTGAAGTTAAAAGCTCGGCAATGGATTTTGGAGACCAAGATCTCTGACAAGGTCGTTGAGATCTTTTTGGTTGGGGCAATATTGGTTTCTCTCCTCAGGTGCACCTCTGTTATCTGGATCAATAACTTCATCCTCTTCCTAACTTCTTTTCCTTTTTAAAAAACGGCTGCTCTATTTTGGGAGGAGTGGGTACGTGGAGCTCAGAACTGTGTGGCACTGGCGCAATAGATGGAATAGGTGGAATTGCAAAATTCATAGCTACGAGTATCTTTTCTTCTCTATACCATCCTGTAAAAAAACACAATGGAAACATAAGTATAAATATACAAATACTTTTCACTTAATGTTAGAAATGTTGAAAAATCCAATATCCAAATACACGAAAATCTTTATATATATATATATATATATATATATATATATATATATATATATATATATATATATATATATATATATATATTTTATTTCCACAGTTCTTTTTCATAGCTCGCATGTGAAATGAGGTGCCCAAGCTTTGTCTTGATCTCTGACTGGCAGGCCGAAATATGCCTTGTAGGCCTTACACATTTAAGCAGATATCTCTACAGAGTACCTTTTCGCTCTTGTCTCAATAATTTCGCCGCAGGCATAATAAAATGTGTCTGTCGGATGCTTACAACCTCTTGATGCCATGTGTGACGAATGCTTTTATCAACGAAGGCTAGAGTTAAACTGCTATGTTGAGTAGACATTCTTTGTATTTATACAGTCATCTACGTTGCCAGAATGTTCTTGAAATTATTCAAACATATAAAAAATTCTTGAAAGTTCTAGAAAACTCTACAGTTTATTTTTCACAAAATTAGTGTTGAATCTATGGTGAATGTAAGAGAACTGCCATTTCTCTCCAGGTCGCAAAAAACAAAATATATCGGAAATAATAGCTATTACTAGTGAATTACTGTTTCTATAACTTTTTAAATGCAGTATATCATTTTTATACCATAACTGAAAAAAACCTAACTCTTGAAACTTTATATGTATTTTTTTTTTAGATTTGCATCAAAATAATGTTATTTACCATAAATAAGCTAATTTAAAAATTCAATGTCCTAGCCACAATAGCAAAGTTTTGCGGTTAAAATTGAGTATTTTATTTAATAGAGCCAAAACCACTTGGGAAATTACACCTTTAACCCAAGGACAAGGCAAAAGTGAAATTTTATTACAGTGATATTAGTCAGGCGCCAACTCCTCTATGTACTGTACTGTGCCCGATTCTGGATCATAAATATGTCAAGATCGGGACGCTAGATTTGTAGTACTACTGGAACTAAACCGAAAGCTAGTAAGAGCTTTTTTGTTTAGGAAGTTTAATTTATATACTCTTATAATCTGGAAAGTTGCAAGGAAAGAGATCGGATTTGGGGTTTATTAAATAATTACTCTAATTATATTCCTTAATATGCGAAATATTTTGCTAACATAAAATATTGAATTCGCTTCAGTGAGAATTGCTACTGAGAATTAAATCGCTTTTAATTAACTGAATCTACTTGCTTCACTTTAGGCGCTGTGAAAACTGTGGTTGATAATATTTACATTTTTTTACCCTATAGTAAAATTTGTGAACGCGCAAAGCAAATTAAATGGTCTTCAATTTCACTGAAGTTAATGGAAACGCGAGTGTAAAAGTTGCTGGGCATGGCAATGGAGTTGTAAGCTCGATGCTGCGATGATATGTCGAGGAGACTCACTGGCAGATAAATTAAGTAGCGAAGCGATTAGCTTAAACCTTTGACCTTGAAATACAGTGTGGCAGCTGTTAGCAGAGAACAGTAATTAAGGTTACTAACGAGCGAAGTGAGAGGTCTCTGAGTTGAGGTAGGCCTCTCCTCGGTTGGAGCAGTAACTGCACTTGACCCCTAGGAACTGATTTGGTCTACTTCCGAACATGTCGGTTATATATTTCCTCTAATTAGTTAAATTTACCATGTCGCTATTTTTTGGAGAAAAGTTTCGTTCCCATGGATCATTTTCGGCGAATTGAGAGAAAGGAAGTTATTTTCTTTCATATTTGAGAAAAGGTTGGTTCGTTTCGGCATCTCTCGCTCCACAGAGGCAAGAGGAAGCTCTCACGGAAGTTCTTGGTCGCAAGGGCATGCCCTTATACGTTGGGGGAAGTTTTGTAAGAAAAAGTCGTTGAAAAACGTCGTCTCTATAGTAAGATTCAATTAACTGTTAACCAATGGGACAAATGAATAAACATTTATTCTTTACCAATACCATAAGTTCTTTTCAAGCCTTATATGAACAGGAATTGAGCGTAACAAAAATTCCATCTCATGGGAAAAGGTAACAAAATGCAACGGTTAAGAAGTTTAATAAAGGCAACTCATGGAGTAAAAGAAACAAAACTACTGAGACAAACATTAAATTAGTGGTGGCACTAATCAGAGATCATAACACGAAATCGGGAAGAAAAGTGGTTCCTGAGACAGATTTGAAGAGAGAAGCTGTAAGAAAAAGATTCTAAAATTAAAACTCAGGCTTGATTCGTACAAACTTCAATGCTTCTCGCAACTCTCAACAGATTATAGTCAACGAAGGTTCGAATCCTAATTGAATTTCACCTCACAATGTCTTTTACCAATATTTGTATTCCTACCTCTTCTGTTGGGAAAATGAGATCATGAATGTGGGACACGATGGATGTCTATCTGCGAAGATCTAATGATCCCCCGCATCCACCACTCTCCGCCATCCTGGAAAAGAAGAAAGAGATTAGAAATGGGAAAGGCTAAGGGGAGATGAATATACGAACTACTACAAAGTCAGTTACTGCTGAAAGATACGTTAGTATCTTCCCTGTTGTGTTTGAGGAAGGAAAGGTCAACTAATGAATTGCTTCAGCAAGACAGAGCACATGCTGCTTCTGCAAACATAATGTGGCTGAAGGATTGGTATCGCATTGATAAACGTTTTCTTAGGTAGCTAGGTCAGCAGAATTGACCCCTCTGGGGTTTGGTCAAGGAAAGAATCTTCCCAAACGCACCCTCTTCTATCGTCGAGCTAAGCAATTCTGTTCGAGAAACCATCGATTTTAACAACATTGATATTTTGAAAAAATGTCAAAAATCTTCTTCCTCTTTGTATCAATAAATGTAATAGTGCAAAAAAAGATGAATTAAAGAATATAACTTAGTGACTAATGAAAGAAGGCTGTTCAATTAACGCGTATTTTTATTGTTCACTGAAATTTGGATAATATTGGCTTTGACATCAAGCGGTGTCATTTGATATTTGTATTAACCAATATCAATATCGATACAAACTTCGGTTTAGCAACATTTATCATGCTTTAATTTTCTTCTGCACTTTATTATATTTTAAAGTCTGCAGATTTCTTCCTACGTACAAGTTGGGATCTTTCATTCCTTGTATAAATTCCTATATAAATATTACGAGGGTCGTCCTAAATGTCCCTGGAAAATGACAATTATCAAAAATCTACGTATCAAAATCACCTCTTGTCTTTGTACGATGAACGCAGACGACCATATTAAGATGAATATAAAAGAGAAGTGATTTAATGGATTATAATGGAAGAAAATGCAGTTTAAAATTGAGTATAATATTTGAGTGATATGACCTCTATTAAAATGTAAGCAATGGCAAACACCGACCTCCTGGTAGAAGGGGAGTTGAATCATCGATGCTTTATGGAAAGTTTATGGGGAAAATGCACCAAAGCATCATTTATTCCAATCTTCTTCCACCACAACTTCGCCAGGTTCTCATAATGATAGATTCGAGCGATTCTTCTTGTGGGTTTAAAATCTTCCCATGCATCTTGCTGGGGATTAAGTCCTACGATCCTTTTAAATTTCATGGCACTCTATGTGTGCCAAGTATGGGTGCCAAGGGAGGTAGCATTGCTAACTGCAGTAGAGATAGCATTGGCAACTGTGCTGCAGATAACAGCTAGCTGGTTGCGTACCCTCCTAGCCCTAGTGGCCGCAGAATAGCGTCTTAATTCTGTAGTTTTGTATGTTCTGGAGAGTTGCGTGTCATGAAGATCCTCTGCCCCAGAAGTGATTTTCTAGTCAACTTTTTACGCAAGTTTTGGTCTTTCCCTTTCATACATTAGCAAAATTCTCGAATAGCTTAGCCAAAAACTTTAACTCCATAAGTTCGGATCACTTCCTTCTAAACGGTGTTCTTCCGTTCACGGAACTTCACCTGGCTCAGGGCACTGGCACATCAGTCAGTCTCTGGAATTTGTCACGTGTATTGTAGCTTTTAGTCAGCGTTTGTCCCAAGTAACTGGGGCACATAGAAACGCAATGGAAGCAACCTGGCGGGCGATCAAAAGATCTCACCCGACTTCCGGCTGCTCTAAAAATCACTTCGCAAGGTATTTCGCTAGCATTAATGGAATAAGCACAGCCTAATTTATTTAATGACTTCATAGATGCAATTGCCAAAATATTTAAGGCAAGTGGTGATTGGGTATTTTAAACAGTTTTTTTTATTCGTTTAGGTTCATGTTCTTTGGTTATTTTGTTACGATAGATTAGGTTATGTCACATTTTATTTTAAGGCTGGCGTTTTTAGTTTAGGGTAGGTTAGATTAGTTTATCTTACGATAGGTTAGGTTAAGTCATAATAAAAATAATAAACCATTATAGACGTATTGGACTACCTCAGTTTGTTTTCATATCAGGCCTACCGTTGCATTGGCAATACCTCGGGACAAAATTAGAACTGTATTAATTTAAAACAAGGAATAATTAATTGAAATTTAAAATTAGTCATTAAGCAATTTGAAAAAAAGAAGCTTCGATTAGCTTAATAAAGGCTATTTTCCCCACGCACGTCTTCATGCTTCTTACAATTTGGCTAAAGTCGTTCACTTCTAGTGGGGTCATCAGAAAGCTTATGTTTTTAGTGGGAAAATGAAGAACATGATGTGGTGCTGTGGACGACATTTTTTTAATCATGTCGTTCAGCATTCCGTAGAAAATCCAAGCTTTTAAAGACGTTATAAGAAACGAATATTGTTAATTGTCCCAAACAAAATGACATTGCAAAAATGCCGAGGCTGAGAGATTTGATACTTTTTCCCCGCGAACTTTTACTTCCCCTCACTTCAACAATTTATTTACGAACATTTCATCAACTTTCTGGCAGATATGCCCTCGTTGGTTGGTTTATTTTTAATTTTAAGTAAATATAAAACGCTTCGCTCTAGCGATAAATAATCTTTTAAATTTTAAGGTGAAATCAAAGTCGACGAGAGGCTGAACCCATTATCACAGCTGCGTTAGTTAACAAGGTCTGCTGACCTAAAGGTCGCGTGTTCTCACTTATTCTGATTTATGACCTAATGACCTTCAAAAAATTTTAATAATTCCCGAACTAACCTTGGGAGGACCTTTGTAATTCTATAATTCGAAAGAGAATGTAAAACAACATTAGGGTTAAAGATTTCGTTAAAATCGGCTAATAACGCAAAAAATGTGCAGCAGGGGCCCCGCATTGTTGCTCACCCCCTCCCCCATTTGAGAGTGACCCTGAGATCATTAAACACCTGCTGTCCCTGGATCCCAAAGCTTCCTCTCCTGTTTAAAGATCAAAATTCCTCCAGGTACTGTAAAAATCTATATAATCCAACCCAATACTTTAATGGTACTATTATCCATAAAATCTGATCACTTTTTAATAAATTAAATCTTTACCATAACATAATTCCGTTTCATTGTTAAATACATAGCATTGGACATGGCAGGGAAACGCTCCTCATTTAGGTCAATATTTTCACAGGACACAGGATCGCTTGCATCTAGTTGTAGGAGGAACGGAGGATGCGGGGCATGGTAGCAATGGTTTGCATCTTGACACTGCATTAGGCACACCTGGAGAACGTTCCTCGCCCACCCCAAACAGGGGGATGTCACCAATAGACCAAATTAAATCTTAAAAGGATCTTATAATTGGATTTTTAATTCTTTACACTTCTGCCGTCGTTGTACAAATAGCAAAACGATACACCTCCTTTATGTCTTTTAGATTACTCTGATGCAGTTACTTGGGGTGGATGAAACTTGCTATCAAACCATGTCAATGCAGTGAAAGTGGTTCAACATTGCTATGGCAACCACATACCTCGAACGCGTATATTGGGATTTAGCTGACAAATTGATGGTCACTTGATTTGTCTTGCTTCTGCACACTGAGTTTCCTTTGTTTAAATAGCCAACATACATATTCATTAACAGCAACAATCCTAATAATGTTGCAACATTACTAGACGTCCATGCTGTTTAGATTTCGTTAAATTTGCGAAAATTAACGAGGGTATGATAAGTTTTCGAAAAGTGGCCCGTAAAGAAAGTAGTGGTGTTAGGGCCTGTGGAAATACGCGGAAATTACATATCCTAAATAAACAAAAGATGAGGTTTCTTTAAAGGATATGGACCCGAATGGGACGCAATTGTCTTGAACCACCTTCACCTTAGTCAAGGGAAACAACTCCCATTGAGGGAGAAATTGGTTCTCGGGGAGATTTCGCCCATGTCTTCCCCGTGGTTTCTCGGGCATTTGAGACTTACGAGATTGACTACAATCCTTCTCATCCTCGAACGCTCGATTAAACCCCTCTTTCCCTCGTTATTTGACTACTAACAGACCATCTGGAGTCTATTCCTGCAAGTTCATTTTCCCCCAGCCCTCCAAAGTTCCACAACATAATTCCCGTGTGTTAATTTTGCAAATATAATGATGACCAAAAAAATGTAATGAAATTTATCGCTAGATTAATCAAAATTTCAATTTTCTTATTTCTTTGCTTAATTTAAATTTCAATTAATATATAATAATTACAATGATCCACCAATTTTCGGCGTAGCGACCTTGGGTTAGCTTGATGTCATTAATTCTTGGCCTGTCGCCTCTAAACATGCACAACCCACACATACCCACCCACTCATATACATACATAAGAGCGGATTTACATAATGGTATATTTGGTAGCTATATAGACAAGCAAATTATTAGATAATTGCATTCATTGATGAATTTGTAGATAGAAATGATACAAGAAACTTAGATATTTTCTTGTAATTATGATGTTTCCATGGCAACTGAAATTTGGCTTGTTTATTTAACGCTATATGAAGGCTATGTGATCTCTATGGCTACGGAAATTTAGTCGATTTATTTAATGCTATAGGTATGCAGTGTTGTTTCTATGGCTACCGAAATACTGTTGAATGATTTAACGCTATGCGTAGGCTTATGTAGTCTCTATGGCTATTGAAATCTGTTTGGTATTTTTAACGTTACGGTTAGGCTATACAGAATAAGTCACTAAAAATATACCAGATTTAAATCTAAATGGCTTTTTCATAAATTGAATTATTTGGAAACCATTAGTTTTGTTTGATGTAGAAAACCTTCCGACTATGATGTTTGCACGCAAACATGATAGCATTTAAGCAGCATGAAATTGAATTAAAGGGTGTAAAAAAGATTATTTGCGCACAATTTTGGTAAATAATACAATGGGTGTGATATTCATTTAATAATAAAAGACATAATAATCTCGAAATAATATCTCTTTGAAAACAATTAACAATTTATTTATTGTTTATTGCAAATCTATATCCTTATTCAACATAACGGCCATTTCTATTTTAAAGACGTGAGCTCTATCTCTCATCGCCCTCATCGCTCTTTCGATAATATATAAACTATCCTTTAAGATGTTTATTTAATTTGTGAGGCGATTCCTCAAGTCATCTAAATTGCGAGGTGGTGTTAAATGAACTGCACTCACCAAATGATCCCATAAAAAAAGAAATCACATTGAGTCAAATCAAGGCATCTGAGAGGCCATTCGATCTTATAGCTCACTGCAATTATTCGCTTTTGGAATACTTCCTGCTAACGATTCTTAACAATCAGTGTTCTGTGAGTAGGAACACCATCTCGAATCCACCAAAAGTGATTAAATTTGGCTCCATAAGCAGCATCTAATTGTAGTATGATATCTTGATTAAAATTTCTAGGTAAGTTTTCCATTTTAAGTTGCCATTAATAAAAATTGGACATATTAACGATCTATTGCCACACAGTCCTACACACAAAGACAACTTTTCTCTACGGGTAGGATACTCTTTTTGTACACATGATCTTCGGGTGTTTGTTTTTTTGGTCCATAGTGCCAGGAGTTTTGTTTGTTTACTTGACCATTCATAAGAAATGCAGCCTCATCTCCAATAACTAACTGCTCAATGAATCTTCCTAGGCGTCTAAGGAATCATTGGAAATATCTGAGATGGACAAGAAAATAATTGTCAAGGAATTGTTATTTAATAACGGGTTTAAATGGATAGAATTGCAAGTCTTTACGAAAATTCGCCGAAATGACATTTGTGAAAGTCCTGTACCATTTCCTCTGGAGGATACTTTGGGGTTTTCTACTAATAACTAAGGAACACACTCAATGTTGTCCTCGCTACTTACAGTTCTCGGTCTTCCTAAATATCCTTTATTTAAATTGAGAATAGTTCCCTTTCGTTTAAACTTTTAAACAGTTTTCCAAATAGTACGTTTAGTTGGAGATGCTCTCTGAGGAAATTCCTGTTCGAAATAGTTCTGTACTTGCATTATGCTTTTGGTTGCTAGATAGTTCTTGACGATATCGAGGCGTTGATCTTTTATCAGCTTTATAATAAGGGTATCAAACAATTCATAAATCTAAAAATTAAGATATCATCCAGACGCAATGCATTATGTGGTAATGGCCTAGAAACATTTTTTTAAATCACAAATAATTTAGGCTGTTTATTGTTTTACATTACCCCCAAATTGGATGTTACATTACACAAAACAAAAAGATCCAAAATATCTCAAATTTATGTAAAAGGTATTTAGATTTAAAGATAATCTGTTTTTTTTTGTGATTCGCCGAGTATTGTATTGAATGAAGCCTAGCGAAATTCGGTTGATTTAACGCTATGAGTTTTCTATGGGTACGGAAATACTGTTGATTTTTAACGTTATTTGAAGGGCAGGCAGTGCATATATGACCTTTGTACCAATCAATAATAATTACAGTATATTTTTGTTTCCTTGAATGAATGCTATTTGGACAAAGCTATGTAGTATAACCAAGAATTTAAGCAATCCAAGACCATTTTATCCAGTACAGATTAATTTAGGATGGCATTTTCTTAACAGTATGAATTTTTATTTTGAGGGTTCTACACATTTTTGGCTAGGGATGTAGTCATGGCTAAAGGTTTTTGCATTCGTTCATCGATAAAAGTATATTTTAACTTTAAAATTAAAAAATAAACAAAAAGAATTAAAAATGGTGAAGTTCAGAAAAATATATATGATTATCGAATGTTTTGGAATTTTTTAAAAAACAAAGAATTAAAAATGGTGAAGTTCGGAAAAAATAATATGATTATCGTATGTTTGGGATCTTTTTTTAATATAAAAAGAATTACAAAAGGTGAAGTTCATAAATTTTGAAAAGGGCTGTTTTTCTTAGTGTTTTTTTTTCAGATATTTGAAGATTTTATCGAAACTTTTTCTAAACTAGATTTTCATTTTTAATCTTTAGCAGGAGTAATAGCTACTGGACCTCAAAAACGAGCAAAGCAAAATGAAATTATCACAGCAAATTCAGATTGGAATAAAGATCTGTGCGGATTGTTTTTTTTATCGTATTTTAAAAGAATTCTGCAAAGTTTTTTTCTTGTCCTTAGGTTTAGAAAATAAGCATATATCTTAAAAAAAGCAGACCAAAAGTAAATTATTTGGAGATATGTACACGAAATCTTTTTAAATTTATTGAGATCAAAAGCCCGTCGTCAGAGCCGTAGAGGAAGTAACCCAAGAGAACCCAAGAGAGAGTTACTGAAACGAGGCGCAACTCTCCTACATTATGATACGAAGAAATTTCCTCTCGTAGGTTGTCAAAACGGAAATTTATTTCACAAAAGTGACACCCAATCGGAAACGTGGTGGAGTTATGGAAATTGAGAATATGAGAAAGATAACCTCCAGTATCCAAAGAAGTTAAAACTTGGAACACGAGCGAGCGTAAGAAAGTGGTGATGTTAAATGATGTGAGAATATGTGAATAATTTATATATTTTAACTCGATTGATGCCCTTTGAACCCATAAAACCTGTTTCCCATATAAATCATCTTAATTGCTATGGTGTGAAATTATATTCCGCTCAATACTTTCTGTGCAAATAAATGGCAATGTAAATCAGGGTGCACAGCAGAAGCAAGAAATAATTAAACATCGAGGTGGTGTATATCTGTTAGACCTTAAATTCCTCTGATAGTATAATTGTGCCTTTTGAAGCATCAATAAAATTTATTTTTATTATTCTGTTGCATGCAAAAATGAATTCTGAGATTATATTACGTTTTTTAGTCCTTCGAAATGCTGTTTTCTAGAGTGCAGAAATTACTACAAACATAAAAAGCATCATAAATTTTACTATCGCGAACATAAAAACAAATGAATTTTGACCGCCAGAATCTTTTTTATTTACTCTGGTGGTTGATACTCTTTTTTCAGATTGGTCGGCTTATTATATATAAATTGCTTGACAGAGGCTCATAAAGTTTAGGCGTTGGAGACAAACATGAGCTCCAGGTGATTTCTTGAAGCGCTTTAAAAAAGAATAGACACTAACTTAATTTAACCTACTACATGAATTTAGTAAATATTTAGTTATAAAATCCTTTTATTTGGATACGGTGAATTGAGCTGTATGAGTTGGTCGTAGCTAATTAAGCCATTCTCTGCTAAAAGGCATTCGCTTGACTGAGAAAATATGAAATAATTATTCTACACACAAGATGAAGGCAGCGGAAGAAATCGGGCAAGGATGCAGCTAGGGGTGGATTAATTGAGATGAGTGATAAATATAATTGTATAAAATAGGGTTCCTTCATGCTTTTGTCAAGATGAATTCCTGAGGACTGGTAGATGAAGAAAAGGGAAAACTCTCTTCTTCATCTCACTTTGACACTTGGCAAATCGAGTTATCTTTTCAGTATCATCCCTTTTACATTATATCCCTCGGCCACTTTTCCGTCTCCTCTTCTCATTTTATTCCAACCTTCAATCTCATAGTACATACCAAGGAGAGTTAAATCCGTATCTACGAATCCTCTTTCCTAGTCCCTCATCGAAGTACGCTCCTCACTCAGGAATTCACCTATGCTATAAGCTAGAACTAGGAATCCTATTTTATATCATTCTAGTTATCTCTCTTGCTACATCCTTTCTCTATTTCTTTCGCTGCCTCGGTCTCGTGTGTACAATAATTATTTAAACTTTTCTTTCACGCTTACCTGTCTTCTTTTACCGATATATGTGTGCCTATTCACATTATCCGTACCAATTAGTGCATCCAAGGACCGGGTACATGATCCAATACTGCTGGCTTTCTTATAAACTTCAACACTTTTCTACCATTCAAGTGGTAGTAGATTTGGTAAGAAAATCTTTTGCATTCGTTGGATAATTTACGACCCAATTTTCACATAACCTTAAATTTTGACTTTGTTCTTAATGTTTCGAAAAGATCACTTCTTTATGAGTGACGAAGTAGTAGAGGTAGGAATAGCAGTTTAGGTAGTATTAGTAGCAATAACTAAGTGAAAATAAACGAGGGCATCTCAGCCCGAATATTTGTAAACAGCCTAATGAGAGAGGTGAGGTTAGGAGACATTTAAATAGTGCTGGTGGTCTTCACAACTTGAGGGCAGAAGGTTGGAAAATACCCCGGGACGGTAAGAGGTCCTTTAACTAACTTTTGCTCGTCCCAAGATTCTTCAAAGTCTGAAGGAATTAGCAAAACCTCTGGGATTAAATACCCTTCTGGTTATAACCACTCCGAAGGGGATTAAAATCCAGGGAGGAAAGGAGGGGTCATTTTTTATCATTCTGAAGAAACTCAAAACAAGTGAGCGTGAAATAAATGACCTTATACCGACTCAGGTGAAAGTGTGAAAGGTACAGACTGAAATGGCTAAACAACAGAGTAGTTGGGTTGAGCACGACTGGGACGACGTGTAACTCTCCAGAATCTCTCCAACCTCCCGAAGCGAGTGTTGGGGCCGGGTAGGCATGCAGTCCCTCCTATAACATCCCCAGGGGATTATAGCACCTTAAAGAGGATTGTTGTTAATATGCTTCCTTCTGATGCAAAATCTGTTAAGTGTCATTGAATTAATAAAAAAAGTTCATGAATTATGTGAACATATTTCCGTGTCTGTTCCTGAGTTTATGTATGTCATAATAGTTTGTAATAATAATTTCTACACACAGCTGTAGTATGTAGAAGCAGTCATCGATTACTATAGGATTAGAGGACTTAATGACCATATTATTTGATTGAAGAGGGACACAATACCAGAGAGAGATTTAGTGTTGGAAATATAATTGCGAAGTAACGCTTAAATACAGGGACTATACAAGGTGACACTAGTCCCTTTTACCAGTAAAAAGGTATTGAGGAAACAATTGATTAGATACATTTTGTGGAATTTCTTTAAAAAAAACAACAACTTTTTTGGGGGAAAAAATTGCATATAGACTATGGACACATTGGAACATCATCATCACTAACTATATAATTTAAGAAGGTTTTTTTTCAGTATTTGAATAATAATTTTATCTTAGTTTGGTTATGACTTATGTTTTTTTATCAAAGTTCAGAAATAAATATAAGTATCAAAATTTTGTGAATTTTTAAAAACCAAAAGAATTAAAAATGGTGACGTTCAGAAAATTTAGTTTAGAGTTCCTTTTTAAAATTAATCTTAGTAGTGAAGCACAATGGCGAAGTCATTGCTTGGTTTCTCTATATTAATTTTTCCCATTTGTTCATTCAATTCGACAAATCAAGGATAATAAAGATTATCAATGGAAATATAATAAGTCTTTCCTGCTCAATCTAAAACAAACTTATTGATATAATTTAAAGCTAAAGGATCGCAACTTCTCTAGGATTTAAGTTATGCTGTTTTAGGAAATAATGTAATTAGCGATCGAAGGTAACTCGACCTATTCTAGGAATTGAAAGAGGAACTCCTTAAAAATTGAAAATTATAAGATGTAAAGTGGGCAACCATTTTGCAATTAACATCTGGATGAATCCATGCTCTCTCAATCTCAACGTCAGCAGTTGCGTGCCCACCCGCCTCCAATGTTTGTAGGAAGCTCCGCTTACGATATATCATCCACACATTTTCACTTCCTCCTCCATTTTTTACTACTTTCTATAGAGATCTTCTCTTACAAAATTCCGAGACAATCGTTTATTTCATTTACCTATAGTGCAAAGGTTTGACAACTAGTGTTTTATGTGTTTAAGAGCTTAGAATGTCAACAAAAGCCATAACTGATTGGAAAAACTTTCTGAGCGAAGTTTTCTCAAGTTCTTTGCTCCAAAATATACTTAGCCTAACCTAACTCAAAGCTGTACTCACGCTAGCCTCGAACGCCATAGCCTAAGGCTTAACCTCGCGATAGCCTCGAACGCCTAATTCGCCGTCAGGCGTCTTCCGAAAAGAGACCTTACCATTTTACTCTTTAACGCGCCTACATATTTGCAGTTTCGCCCAGACCCCACAATCAACTCACAAAGGGATGTCGGGTAACTTCTTGAGCCATGTGTGTTATTCCGGCCCCAACATCCGCAGTTTGCTCTTCCAGTCCCAATATCTGGAGAAGGATCTGCGACTATATATATCTCTTCTACAGATTTTCACTTTATCTATCTTCTCCACCTCCTTACAGATCCTCCTTACAAACATTTTGCGGGAGATCTGCTTTGTTATCTCGCTTTAAATTCGAGAGAAAAAATCCAGCAGTCAGAATTTGCCCGACACATCATGAAACATCGCATCCCAACTATCTCACATATTGCTTTTTACCCATTAAGACCAAATCATTCACACTCCTGATCAATCACCCTTCTCTTTATATGGGTATATCTCTATAACTATCGTATACCTTATATTCCAAGCACTTTTTACTACATTAATCTTTATTTAGACCAGGCCTGGGAAACTTCATGTTAACCGTGTGTTTATTTCGTGTTCTCTACTTTTCGTGTTATTTACTTTTTCGCGTTATTTACTTTTTCGTGTTCCTTACTTTTTCGTGTTCTTTACTTTTTCGTGTTCTTTACCTTTTCGTGTTTTTTACTTTTTCGTGTTCTTTACTTTTTCATGTTTTTTACTTTTTCGTGTTCTTTACTTTTTCGTGTTCTTTACTTTTTCATGTTTTTTACTTGTTCGTCTTCTTCAGGTATTTTTAATCGTCGAGAAAGCTAAAAATTCCTAGGCATAATCTAAGATAGAGTTTAGATTTAGGAAAGGTGTATTATAAACCATATAGAATTACATAATCGGATTAAGGGAAGGTAATTTATGTACAACCTGCCATTATCTAATCTAATTAAGGGAAGGTGAGTTACAGATTATTAATTAATGCCCAAGTGCCCCAAATCAAGAGAAAATCTGGGCAAATCTTTCGCTTGTTCAACCCAACAAAATTAACTTTTCTAATTTGGAGAAAGTAACATTTGAACCACAAGAAGACACATGGAATCATAATGAATTGTCAGAACATATTTAAGGAAAGTAACATAGAAACCTCGGAAAATAGCGGAACAATGTCCGTTTTTTTATGCCCACTAAAATTAGTTGATTCACAGAAGGTGACCTCTGAACTACACAGAACCACATGAAATTATCCCAAATGATTCAAGAACAGTGACTTTGTACCACCTGGGTATATATTTGTAAATTACTAGGATAGTAATTTACAAATAATTCTCTCAAAATCGCAGTAAAATCTAAAAAAATTTCTGTTGAACAAAATGTTTTGATTTAGGGAAGGTAACTTTTGGACTAAACAAAACCTATCTAAAATGGTCTAAACAACTTTATACAAGGTGAAAAATCGCTAAAAATCGCTCTTCAGGCGGCGACTTATAAATAAATCTCAAAAATATTGTGAAAATCTTAAAAAATTCAAATATGTCCTGTGTAATAAAAACGATCTAATGTGATTTAATCAAAAGTACTTATATCATAACACATTTTTTCAGTACAAACTTGGACATATAAATACAATTTATAGACAAAATATGTATTGTTAGGAACAGATTATATGATGAAGATGTGAAAAATGATGCTGAATTATAGAATAAATATAGTTTTAATTATAGAGAATGAAGATATTTCTCATTTATCTTGACAAATGAAAACACATATTTTAAACATTTCAAACCAAAATTAATTTAAGAATTATAATTGTGGTAAAGTCACCGGAACAAATTATTCGAAAATATGATTCATTTGCCATCCAAAACGAACATAAAAGTAGTAAACTGTAATTTCATTTTAAAAATATTTACCACAAAATATAAATTAACCTGTACCTGGTCATCACCCGTTAATATTCTGAGAATTGATATCGCCGTTTACGCTTATTTGTCTCACCTCTGCCAAATCATCTGGAGTGGCAATACAGACTTTTTATTTTAAATTTAAAAAATCAAAACCAACGCGGACACCTCTACATATTCTATGCCTTTAGTTTAGGTTAGGTATATTCATAATATAGTTAAGCTAAATTAAGACAGAATTAAATTCATAATAAAAGTGCTCAAGATAAAGGAAGCGAAAATCCGCCAGAAAAGCAAAAAGAGGAAACTATTGAATGCGTTTGAAAACGTGAACGGACAAAACAAAGATTTTGAATAAGCGGCTCGTCTTACACATTTGGGCCTTGGTGTTTGTGTTTATTTGTTCTTTACATGAATTTAGCAAGTATTTCCACAAATTGGAATGATGCAATTTCAAGAGAAATTGGAGGTATAGCCCAATTAATCCTAATTGGGTCTCATAATCAAATTTATCTTCATTTATTTCTAATTTTTTATTTGTTCCGTTGGTCAAGCATGAAATTGTACATTTGTGTAATTTTGACTTTATTACGGAGGGCGTGTAACAAATGTACATAGGCAACCACAACACCACAGTGCAATTAATATCTAAAGAATCAAGATATAATTCACTGATATAAATTATTTGGTCTTCATACAAGCAGCTTCTGTACACAACACTTACACACACACAAATACACATGCATTTAAAACACATATGCAAACAAATACACACCCATAAAATATACACACAGAAACAAATAAACAAACTACTAGTTCAGCCTTACAAATGCACGATGTACACATAAACATATTCAAACAAACAGACACAAACGTACAAACCGTAGGTTTATTATGTTTCTTCGACAGGCTCGTATCGTAATCTTAAGCGTTTGTACTTCAATTTACGAATATCTATCGCCTCAATGCGCTCTACTTGTGACTATGGAAGGCTTCCACTGGTGGGTATTCTTATTCTCGATCCTTTCCTTTTTTCTTCTTCTGTCTGTCCTCATATGGATGGCCTTCGCTCGCCGCTACTTCGTGCCCGTAAATCACCGCCCCATCGATACTTCACTCTTCCATACACGGGTTTTCCATGGTTAAGTGTAGATTTGGAAGGTGGAGGGGTTGGCAAAGGTTAAGGGGAAGGGGGCAATGAGTGAAAGGAGGGAGGGGGGATTTAGCGTGTCTAGCTCGAGCCTATAAATGAGAAAGGTAATTTATTGTTGGGAGATGAAGAAATTGTCGAATAGATCATCAGCAATGATTAGTGGGAGGCAATTAATTGTCTCGAAATTAATTGTCAAGTTTGGAATCAATTTCGCAAATTTGTCCCGATTATATTAAAGCATGAAGAAGTATTATGTCGAAATTACTCGAAGAAGAAAATAGGAAATTAACTGAGGAATGGCGACCAGAAAGACTCTCGGATGCCCCCAAAGGCCAGCCGAGAAGAGAGAATAGATGGAAAGCTTCGCCGCAGCAGAGTGTCACGTGTAAAGCATGAGGCAGCATTGCTGCGATTCATATGTGGAGGATTCCTGCCCTTCCGGCCCAAAAAGGAAAGATTTTCTGTTATATTTCATTCACGCATTTTCACTTTATATTCAACACTTTTGCTTTACAAATCTTTCCTTGCGAAGTATTTTTGGTAGATTCCTTCGTTTTTTGTTGTTATTTTTTAAATTAAATTCAAATGCTAAAGAAATTCATTTTAACGCCGATAAAGGACCTTTAGAGAAGAGTGAGCCTTCTATTGTTACTAGTACACACTTCCCTACATGTGCCCAGAATTCATGCAAGGTTAACCAAGGTTGCTCAAAACCAGTCGCACTCACGTGACCGAGACTTTCACAACATAACAGAAAAATAGTAAAACTACTCTTCTATCTGCATGCCATCTCGTGTAAAAGGAGTGGACTGACAGAAAGTTGCGAAAGAAAATAAGAATATTAGTTTTCGACACTAGGTTTCTATAGGGAGGATCACTAGCTTCATTTTCTTTAGCACCCTCTTCATCACTTGTTTATTAGACGTTCTCCTCTGAGTTTTATACTAAGTTATATTAACAAAATACCTGCTTTTTTAACATGTTAACCGACACACATTCCACAATGTAGGGAAAATATGAAGGGAAAACTAGGAATATTTACTTTACTCACCAAGAGAACTTGGATTTAGTTCTGAACGTGAAAACTGTCGTACACAAATACTTAGAATTTAAGGATATAAAGAGACGATATTATGTTAAGTACATCTTACAGTACGGAAATACCTACGACTCTATGCACGAATTAAATTTTATTCTTCCTTACCATGCAATAAAGACTAGAAATCTTTCCAAACTCAACCGAGATGACATGGTTAGTTAGCTCAAGGGGCTGCTAAAAGCGTAAGTTCCTGACGAAGAGTAATTAAATCGCTAGCAACATTCGTAAGATTACCTCGCATTGCGCTTAACATTGAAAAAAGTTTGGTTAGACAACCTCACAAAACAAAAAGAATAGGAAAACATGGCAATAATTAACGAGGATGACAATAAGTTACGACGAGAATATACGATGATAAATATAAATAAATATTCGCGGAGATACGATAGTGTTATTCCACGTATGTGTTATTTTATAAGTGAAGAATTTTTTATCTCTAGTACCGTTGAAACGTTTGTTTGCTTTGCCAGGCCTATTAAACATAAGTTATCATTGATAATATGAAAGTTTTAATATTCTAAATCGCATCTATCGGATGAAGGGGATGTGATAAAATTTGTGCCTGAGATCAATCTTTACAGCGAATTTTCTGGCTAAGACCTCCCTCAACACCCTCTCTATAAAGAATAGCTTGAATGAGGGAGGGGTGTAAGATTCTGACTCAGTCAGTGGGCTCTTTCCCTACACCGGTCTGCTCTCTTTCTCTCTCTCTCTCTTCCTATATATATATATATATATATATATATATATATATATATATATATATATATATATATATATATATATATCTGTGTGAATTACAATGAGGCGATGCGTCGTCGGATTTGGGACGATTCTTCGATAACGTTAGAGGCAACGGCGCTTCTGAATGACCGTTTCCATAGACGCAGTTCGTCCTAGTAAAATGTCTTTACCTTCCCAGAAACTCTTTTGCACCGTTGCTCTCGACTTATGAGTGATAATTTAAGTCTAGCGATCGAACTGTTGCTCCATATTGATTATTTTTAAGCGCGGGAATTATTTAGTTGCCCTACTTTGTATCCATTCCAAAACGAGTCACTTCTTTTTATTCAGGTAAAAAGAGCAAACTTGAACACCGTATTCCCGATGAGGACTTGCGAGGGATTTATAGTGATTTATCAATCTGCTTAAATGTTGAATTCCGCTCAATTTACACGTTATTAATTTACATCAAAACTGATTTGTCTTTGTCTCGTAAGTTTGCACAACACATACGGCTGTTTCCTAGTTTCTTATCACAATAGAAAAAAGAAAGAAAAATCCTCAAAAGAAAAGAAATAGGAACAGAAATTAAAATTAATCAGAAATAGGAAAATAAAAGTAATCCAGAAGAGAAAAAAATAAAGGAAGGGAAAAGGAAAACAATAAAGGAAGTTGAATTGAAGGGAAAAAGAAGAAATGCAGGCGAAAAATATGAAAAAAAAGAATTCGAAATAATGGAAAAGGAAGTAGAGAAGATCAAGTAAACGAAAATGATAAAGAAGAAAACAAACCCGATGATCTCAATCATACAGGTTCACACACCACCACTAAAGTGTTTTGGGAACCATTGATGGTCCAGGAGAGTTGTAGCTCCTCTCATCTTTAGCTCCCTAATAGTTTCATTTGGGAGTTACTCAGCTATAAAATCTCAGAAATTCTCACTTCTACCAAATTTACCACTTTCACCTAAACCTTCTGCCAGAAATGTTTTCGTGGCGTTTAGCCTTTTTAAAAATAAAAAAAATGTTTGGTTATATAGAATCATACACTATACAATGACATTGTAGCTACTATAGTTTTCTTGGTGTAAGGTTGCATTGTGAGTTAGTTGTAACTTCATTTTGGACAAATATTTTGACACTCACAAATATGGTAATTGTACCTATGGTATACATTACCACTGTAGTTGCACTGCGATGATACCGAGCAATATCGGCCAATCCTTATTGTGTCATGATGTTACGTAACTAATTGGCATTAATTTCTTGAAAATGATTCAGTTTTTATTTTTGGAAAGAATTTAAAACACGTTCCAAATATATATATTAAAAAAAAATTAAATGTTTAAAATGTCTATTTTTTAAGTTTTAGAAAAACCTGTCTAAAGTTTTTTAAGCTTGTTCAAAACTTCAACTTTTTGATAGTTTTTTAAAACTTTTTCAAAATTTCATTCTTTTAAATTTTCGACTTTTTGATTGGTTTTTAAAAACTTTTTCAAAATTTCATTCTGTTTACTTGTTTAAAAATTTGTCCAAAAATTAGAAATGTTTAATAATTTTTAAAAATGTTTATTTTCAATCTTTTAAAGTCTATTTTATTTTTAAACGTTTAAAATATTGAGATTTTAAAATATTTTAAAAAATGTTTCAAGTTTGAATCTTTGAAAAGTTTTAAACTTTTCAAAAAATGTATATTTCGGGAAAGTTTATAACTTGTGAAAAAATTCCGATTTTTTTTAAAGAATTTTTGCAAGAAACAGAATTGCTTCATTTTCTCTTTTCTTTCGTCTATTTTGGGCTTAGATTATTCTGATTATTACTACTACTATTGTTATTATTATCAATAATTATTATGATTACTTTGGCGTGATAATAATAAATAGGAGCATAGAAGAAGGGAAAATATAAAAAAGGCAAAGAACGCGATACGAGAGAACGCAGAAATCTCTAAAAGCTGCCTTACCCTCCACAATTAATACCTTAAGGCCTGTAGGGCACGTAGCATTTTTCGGGTTTATTTTGATACATTAAGATTGGTAGTAGTGTATGATTTCTCATTTTTATATATGAATGTAATTTTTTTACATAAAATTCGTTTTTCATTCATGTATATTTATATACACCAACGATTGTGTATCTTATGCGTGTGTTTGTTCACTGTATACCATGCAAATAAGAAAAGATAAACAGTTAAATTTATCCACCAGGTACCTACAAATTTCTCTGCAAATGCAATGTACCTGCGTACATACATGTATGTTTTATATGTAGTTAGATACACATAAAGGCACATGCCTTTATTCTACTTGGCGATTTTCTGTTCCGATCACGATATAAAAGATGACATTTGGCTGCAGTAATTATAAAATTAAGTAATTTTCATTTGTTCTGAAGTAATTTTAATTTATATAATGACAAATTGCAAAAATTGATCCGCGAACGAGAAAATAAAGTGGTAGTCGCATATGAGCCCGAACACACACACCAAAACAAGACATCGCTACAAACATACCCATGAAAACAAACACACATAATGAGGGTTTTTCAACATTCGAACTCACGCACAAAGCAAGGCTCAACAAAGCTATGACCTTTGCTTAGCTGATAATAAGCGATTAAATTCTTTAAATACAGAACAATTGAGGTCATTAATATCATTGATAACAAAACTATTACAAAACAATCCCACCGTTGTACTGAAAGCATTTTTAAAAAACAAAAATAATAACAATACTTTTGCCAAAAAGTAGAGATTCTAATTAACATTATAATTTACAAGCATGTGCAAGAATACTTTTACATAGGACAGCCTCTTGCTACCGTAGGGAGCATGAAAAAAAAAACAGAGAACAAACGTCTGCCTTAGAGGGTGACATGAAAATTAGCTATCTATTTAGAGGCAACATGCATCTGACATACTTGGCTAAGCACACTAACACAATGATGGCTAGAGGGATATGAATAAAAGGAGTCTAGTAAAAAAGGACAAGACAGATGAGCAGGAGAAAGAAGCTTCAGAAGATGGACGGAAAAATCCTCAAATCCTTTAGAAGACGTCCTCGTGGAACAATGATTCTTATACTATTTGAATGTCATTAACCATTGTCTTTATTACAAAATTGATGCACTCTATATAGTGTTTTTGCAACGTTTGTAATTTTTATACTCTTATGCATAATTTTATATATAATCTTATTGTCACACTAGAAAAAAATACTCATTTCTTTATTCAAGTATTCTAGTATCTTAAAAATATGAAAAGTAAACTAGGAGCGCCAAACAAAATTAAGAACCGAGAAAATATTAGATTCTTTTGTAGTTACCATAAAGCTAATAAGCAAATGAATTATAAATTAGAATTATATTGTTAGAAGTATCGTTTTCTTATTGTTCATGTTCACCATCAATAAATGACAACCAGTATAGTTCTACAGCTACATGTACTTTATCATCATTGACAATGATATTCCTATACTTTTTGGAAAAGCTTCTCAAACATACTGAAATGAATTCCATTTTTGAGGTTTATAATTCTATCTAACGTAAGACGAGAATTCTCTTTCTATTAAGAAGGTTATTGTTATCATTATTAGTGGTGAAAAGTACTTCAAGCAATGTATTTTTATCCATGGAAAGCAAGTAATCAAATCAAATAATTCCGATAGTATGAGTAATTCATAAAATATGATTTTTAGGTGAAGCCCTAATGAAGATTCATCGACACTTTTGCATTTTTCCCCAATTTTTCTATTTTAATGGAACTGGTTATAAATGGACTAACTAGCCACATGTGACTGTCCTGCAGATGCTTCTGAAGGAAATATTTTTCAAATCTTTAAAAGCTAAATGGAGATGGAGTTTTTTCTTCCATATTAGATTGTTTAGTTTCCCACTCACATTTTTTGTGGAAGTTTTTTTAAATGTGTGATATTGGAAAAATTACCTTAACGAGTGTTAATATGCCAAATGGTGATCCTCATTTCCATCTCTCATATTTTTAATGACACCGAAGATCTCGATTCCCTTGCCTTGAAGTTACAACTTGATCCGATTCAAATGTTAAAAAAATTGAAGTTATCTAACATAATTTGGGCGCAAAACTCAAAGTTGAAATGAATTGTTTTCACACCACCATGCTTAGTGCAGGGAGGTGGGATCATATGATATGTAGACATATCTTTTTATATCTATGAAAAAAACCGCCAAAAATTTGCTTTTGGGCGAATAGCATTGACAATTTCGACCATATTTGCGACATTTTTTTAGTTTTATTTAAAGCTAAGAAGTGAAAATCAACGAAAGCATCTTGTTGATTTCTAAAGAAAGTAGCGAAGATAAAGGATATAAAATGCTAAAACGCTTCCATCCTCTTTTTAGTTCATTCGAAAAACTGTTCTGTTTCTTGGCAGCCAGGGCTTCCCAAAGCAAATAACAATGTAATAAAATACAATTTTTAGGACTTTACTTTGATGCGATCTATGGCCTCTTTATATTTGCCCATCATGGCTGCAGTACCGTCTTTAGTCACGGCAACAAATTTTATCTGAGTTACTTTTCATTTTCCATTAATTCATGAAAGTTGGAGAAAATAAACTCACCTGTGATTTGCTCCCCGACTGGCAAGCGGTAGTTTGGCGACAAATTTCAAACATGATTTGAACACTTGCTCACCCTCTCTGCATGCCTTATTTTCTTTCATAAAGACGTGCTAGGGGATGAAAGGCTGGAAGAAGGTTTTTGATTAACTTGCAGTAATGTTTATTATCTTTAACTGGAGGAAATTCTGCTACTTCCATAAATTAGTCTATAATTATGACGGTTCTAGGGAATGGGTGCTATATTTTACCCAATTACGAATGGGGCTTGTCAGTTTATCTCTGAGAAGGAAATACTTGATACATGCTTCGTTTAACTCTCTTTCCCTGCGTTTTGAGGAGAGCGTAAATTGGCCCAAGTATTTTTCTTTCAGATTAGATTTTCTTTGCTCGTATCAAGTACAAATCCTACAACTTTAACATACGTAATGGTATTTCTAAGTTTATTATCCTCAATTTCCTTGTCACTCTTCACAAGTGACTTGTTTCTTGAACGTACCTCATCTTGAGATTTGTTGGTTTCATTTTTTTAAGAAATGAAGTATGGCCTTCTTTAAGAACTATTTATTGAGCTTGAATTTTTTTAGAATTTCAACTTAGATATATTGTATTAATCTGAAAGACCTGTATCAGCAAATTCTAGTCCATTTGGTACTGTCAAACAAATCTTCATAGAATACTAGGTTCTCTTGTGTGCATGTTGCACAAAGACAAATGATTAGATAATAACAGCATTTAATAGTATGAAAATACTCATAATAAAATTATAAACTAGAATATTATTATATTAAACAAATTTTAAGGGTAATTGATGGTAGTGTTGTTTCAAAGAACCAAAAGGTTATTGAGGCAGAAAAATTAGTTAATTACCTTAATAAAATGTTCAGAATGCTATGCCAATATAATCCAAAATTATAAATTAGAATTATATATATATATATATATATATATATATATATATGTGTGTGTGTATGTGTGTTGAATAAGAGAAACCACAATTACTAATCAGATTTTATTTAAACATAACTAGTTTAGGCGCAATTGTTAGATGTATGGTAATAAAATAATGTAGTACGAACGAGCTATATTAAGTCTTTGATAAACGAAAATAAATAAAATGACTGCGTGGGTATAATAAAATAAAAAATAAGAAGAAGATTCAGGGAATTTAACTGTTGGATAGTGGTTGAATAACGATAGGGGACGCGCTTTGGCTCCCTCGGATTAGCGGGTTTTGGCAGTTTGTGGATTGAGGAGGCGACTATATTAGATATATATTTATAAAATTTGCATTCTCCTTCTGACATATTATAATTTCACACAACACTAATTAGTATAGACACTGCAGTATTTCTTTCAATGTAATTATTGAACCTGCATAAAATTTTGCGTCCTTTTAAATCCATTCTCTGGTCAAAGTTTTGCATGTGAATGAAAAGACTTGAAGAGATCGCACCTCTCCTAATATCAGCGCCATCTTCTTTAATCCTTTTGGTAAAATGACCAAATTTACCAAGGATATTTTTTAAAAACTTTACATGGGATTATGATAAAGTTTAAAATATTAAAAGAGTGAAATATACAAAAAAAAATAGCATGACATGAAAATATTTATAAAAGTTTGTTAAAACTAAATATTGATGTTATTGAGTGTTATACGATTAATATGCCAATGATCAGTATGAAAGTTCCTGATCAAAGTAAGATGAGACCCAATACTAGGAGCTCTTAATACCAGAGCTTAAATCTTGTACATTTCAGTAAAAGGAAAAGTATCAGAACCAAACATTATCAGAGAAAAGGAGCTAGACCAAAAAATGATCAAGATATTATATATCTTATGGAGGGCAATATTGGAAGATAAAATAAATTGAAAAAGATAATTACTTAGTTCTAAGACAACATTAAAAATCTTCAAGTAAATCAATAGGAATAAAAAAATAGTACAGATCTCAAAAGAAGTATTATAGAATAAAATGAGAAAGCTATAGGTAGTGAAATAAACAAATATTTCCAGTTCCACTGGCAGTGAAATTAATAAAAGCTTACTCACCACTTTAATTCGGTCATTCACCTTTCATTTTCCATTTTTGCTTTATTCATCTTAAAATAAGTTCATTCACTCACCAGTTTAAGAAGCACTGTTGTAAGACTTGGAAAGATAAAATTCATGGAAGAAGCGAGCGATGGACTGTGGGAAGTGAAATATTTTGGGGAGATTTTGGACATGCATACGAGAGGTGTTCAAAAGGTTTCTGCAAATTTTCCTAACCTCACGTCAGAAAGGACGTAGAATGTTGTGTTTGAACCTCAATATAATATAGATATGAAACTGAGGTTAAAGCTGATCTACTCTCCCTACATCTGATTTTTATCTTGTTTCCCAATTTAAAGAAAAGTATCAGAGCGATCGGGGTTTTTTTCAGTAGAACAGTCGAAACTTTGTTCTATTCAACATGGTGATTTGTACAACCACATATGTTCATACTCGCCCACCCCCTCTCTTTGTACCTCTTTCAATAATGACTGTGCTACAGACACACAAGACCGTCATTTCATAGCAGAAGAATGTACAGTTACAACAAAACTTTAATGCATGTATATTTACAGCAACAGTTTAATGCGCATACATTTATAACCACAACTTAATGCCTGTACATTGACAACCGCAGCTTCAAACGTGTACGTACAGTGTATTAGTTGAATTACGGACATATAATAGAAACAATGAATTCTGGGGAAATGAAGGGTTATCGGGCAAGAAATGAACTGTAATTGAAGCCCAGAGAAGACTTGGTTGAATTTCAGTAAGAGAGATTATCATTTCGCTAGAATAAAGGTAGAATGGTATTAATTAAGCTAATGACTTATTGGGGATTTTAAGGCACCTACACACACTGATAAGAGAATAAGTGCTACATAGAGACAAAAAGAGGAGATTAGAGAACACATAAAAGAAGGAGAAGAAAAATTACACAATTACAGACTACAAAGACTCTTAAATCCGCTCTGAAGCTAGCTGTGAGAGAATAATAAAATGACTAAGGCAAAAGAATTCGTCATATACTTATTTACCTAAATGAGAAGAAAGTAGAAACTAATCAGACACTTATTGATAGAGTAAAAAAAAATCGTAATTAAGGTATTAGTAACTCGCTAATCATGCAGGTAGGCGGCGTGTCTTAGGAGATTTTGGCAGGAAATATTCTCAGATAGATGCAAACATGATTAAAGCATCATGCAAGGAAAATTAATAATTTTACTTGAAGCTAAAGATCTTGCATCATGCAGCATGCGAAGATTTTTATTTATGATCGTATATTTATTTTCATTCGTGTTAACAACCGAGAGGGCATCGTCTCTGTGCTGTAGTCTATCCTAGGGATTAAAGAGATGTCTATCTAATATATTCCTAGAAAATATTTGCAAAAGGACTTTAAATTCAGTTACTGGGAAATAATTCCATTATTATGATATCTTATAAGTAAATACATTTGTCACAATTGTCGACTAAAATCATTTCATTTTAAGTATAAATCTATTTAGGCTCAAGTAAAGATAATACCTCCCAGGTCACACTAGTAAAGATTATTCATAAGGAAATGAACAAGTAAAAATAATCCCCCTAGGAAAGAAAAGGGAAGCAGTCACATAAAGCTAAAAATTAAAAGTATCTTATTCTTTATTTGAAGATTTGTTAGAAATTATTTAATATAAATGGATATTAATTTAATTTGATCTTTTAGTTTAGCTAGTTATTTAGTATCAACTTATGATTAACGGTATAATGGGTCACTTTCGATGTTTCGATAAGCTTACCATTGGCCACTGTGTATGGATGTTCTCGGGCGGACTACTTTGTCGATTATTGGCAAGTTTCGCTGCATTGAGTGAGCCAATAATCTCCATGTAACCCAACGATGGAGACGTAGAAGAATCACCAATCACGAATACTAATAAAGGCCTATGAGGTGTACCTCCCCGATGTTACTTTTGTTTATGGTTAAAATAACCCTCAACGATTTGTACAATTTCCCCCAGCCCACCAAGTTTGATGAGGCTCTCGTTAAAAAAGGTTTGTACATATTTGAACGTTTTAATAAAGTCCTGCCCTCCGAAAAAGACATTTTACCGCTACGATTTTACCTTATGGCGTCAAACTTTACCAAGTAGAGATGATTCCTCCCCAAAATAACCAAGTATATAGATAATTCTTTTAAACAGAAAAGGGAGTAGGGTTATCTTTACTTGATGGACCATTTCATTTGTTATTAAATTCAAGCATTCGTTTGAGAGCAATTAAAAATTAATAATGTCAGAGTATTTGATAATTTTAAGCACCTCAAGCAGCTAATCACCGAGACGTTGATTTATTAGTGAAAGCAAATTAAACGTTTTAAGTCTTAGCTTACGAAGTTTCGGTATAGGTTTTGTCGCACGCTGTTGAACGTTATCTAACTTAAACGAACGATTATATCTCTGCTCGTAATCCAAACATTTTGCCGAAGGTATCCAAGAGTTTGGTTTGCCCGTTTTGAAACTTCAGCACAATATTTTGAAAATTCTAAAGCGCTCAAACACAGTACATCAAGATCAGACGTCTCTCTTACGCTGACTATACGATCTAAAACATATTTGAAGTGACTGTCTTGTGAGACAATTGCATCTGTTTATACTTATTTACTTTATAAAAGCTGCGAATTTTTTCCTTGTTGGTTTTGTGGTCCGATTAATGCCATAGATTTGTAGCATTCGCAAAAATAGCCATCTTAATTATCAAATTACAGTCGAGATCGTTTATGACAATAAAGGAAGGTATCGGACCCAAAACAAACCTTGCAGTACGCATCTCAGGAAATACACTTTACCTAATTTAAGTATGAATAAAAATAACTCAGAGCAAACCATTGATCTCGTTTTTTTTAGTAAATTAACTACCAAGGATGTATTTCATTAGAACCGGGTGATTTAGAAACGTGCACTTTATTCAAATAAAACAATAACTCTGCTTGCGATACCGTAGTATATATATATAAATATATATATATATATATATATATATATATATATATATATATATAAACTTATTTTAGAGAATTACAGAAATAACAACCACCAAATATCCTAAGATCCACTCAAGGCTAGTTCAATACAGAGGGAAAGGATGGAAGTCAGAGATGAATGGTAGATAAAGGAAAATAACATATGATTAATAATTAGTTTCACAACTCTTATTTAGAATAAATAGTAATATTTATCAATATTATTCTTAATCATATTTACTTTAGTGCGTGCTTTCGACATTCCTGAGTAAGCAATTCCATGTCTGTGTTATTTTCTAAGAATTTTTTTTGTGCTATCGCAGTGTTAAATCTATCGTTTAGTAGTTTGAAACCGTTATTATTCCTATTCACCTCACAGGTTATTTAGCACTAATATTGAGAAATAGTTTATATTAGTAACAAACGATAAAGATTTTATGTAAAATAAAAGGATTAGTTTATTCTATTCTTTTAATAAAACGGGACGAAATTCTAGTAATCAAAGGGTGCTAATTAATGACTCGATAAGACCCCTATTATTATAATTCTTCAACATTATACTCATCCACATTTTAATCATCTCTCTCCACTTCTGCTTTGAGAGAAAATTTCCTCGTTAAGAAAACTATTTGTTCCTCCAGGACTAAATTAATAAAAAAAGGATTGGTACTCTAGACCAAGGACTTGTACTCTCAGACGAAAAGGAAATTTTGCAATACTCGAGAGAAATCCCGAGTACATTATACATCACATAGGATTGTGCATTATTCGAGTACTCGACAGTACTCAAGAGCAATTCCAAGTACTTAAACATACAAATGAACTAAATTGGTAGGAATTGATAGTACTAAAGAGCAATTTTATGTACTTAATTGATAAAAATGAATTCGAAGAACGGGAAGGGTTTGAGAGCACAACCTCGAATCCCTATCAAATCCTACCGGTATACTTTTATTATATAACTTATTACGTTTACTTTTCATTCCCTCATCTTATTATTCCATTCCATCTTCCTTTCTTTTCCTTGGGAGTAGCCTGCAATGGTTGAATTATAACACTACTTGAAATATTCTTTTGTAGGGGAATCTGAATGGTAGCCGAGTTGGTAGGTTAGGGTGTTGGCTCGAAGAACAATCCACATTTGACAGCGCTGGTTCGAATCCCTATCATTTTTAACGGGTTTAATTTTATTTAAAAATTTGTTGCGATTATTTTGCCAATTATCGGAATTATTATTTAGTCAAGAAATGAATGTAATTTTTAGAAAACTGATAAAAATATTACCTAGAGTTGTTTATCTTGTCCCAACTTTTCTGCAAGCTGTTTAAAGATAACAAGAGTGCTGCTTAGGCTTGCTTTTGAGCATTAGTAACCATAAACCTTTTTTAATCTAGTAATAACTAGTCATTTTTTAAGATACATCTTCTTATAACACTTCCTTAGTGTTAGGGCAAGTGAAACACACTAAAGACATATGAAGTTAAAGAATATAAAAGAGAGAATAGTGCCCCATTGGCGAAAAATAGAACCTATATAAATGTATAGAAATGTATTGAATATTCATAAATGTCAGCGTTTGTTTAAAAATATCGTGTCAAAGCGATTAAAAAAAAAAATCCATGGTAAAGGTCGCCATTGATCTTGCATATTCTTAAAGTTTCTGTAGAGTCTAATCATCGACAGGACACTGGTAAAATAGTAAGAATAGTTTTAAATATCAGAAATGGAACATTACATAAACAACTTATAGACAATAATAGCCAGCAAAAATGCAGTTTGGGTGCAACATAAAGTATTAGGAGGGCAACATTTATAACGTGCGAATATTGCTTCATCCCGATTGGGTCGAAACACCCGTCAGCCATCTCTAGAAAAAATGGTCGTGGGAGATAAAAAGTAAGTTCTTTCTGCAATAGTAAGAGCAGAGACAATGAGTTGCTCATAAACTAAACCCATTACTTCTCATAGACGTGGTCTGCAACACCAGAATGCTATCCTATGCATTTGGTCGTGTGTGAAAGGAGTTATTCATTATGAGTTCCTCTTTAATAAGTAGTTACTGCTGACCGATATCTTCAAAAATTGCAAAGTTCAAATGAACATCTTGAAAAGAACGTTCTCGATGGTCAACCGAAAGGGTGACCTACTCCGTCATGACAATGCACCCCACCACACGTGACATGTTTGATCCATGAAAAAAACAATGGATCAACTCGAGAAGTTCTTCCTCTATCATCAATATTTATCAAACCTTGCACTATCTGATTACAATTTATTTAAGGCATTGCAATATCACCTAAATGACAAAGTTTACCTTGATATGAACGAGATGGAAAAGGATATGAAATCATATATTTCCTCAAAACTGGATGAATTCTTTAAGAAAGAACTCGATTGTCTTGTAAACAAAGAGGGCATTGCCAATTTATTGATCAAACAATTTGATGAAGAATGTATTCTTAACATATTAAAAATAATTTTACCTTCCTTCAACAATATATATATATATATATATATATATATATATATATATATATATATATATATATATATATATATATATATATATATATATATATATATACCAGGCAATGGCTTCGCCACTTCCCCCTCTACGGGGGGAGCTTGCGTTTCGCTACTAAGATTAAAATTTAAAATCTAAAAAAAAACAACCATGATTAAATTTATATATATTTTCTGAACTTCGCCAATTATAATAATTTAAGAAAGGAACTCTAAACTAAATTTCCTCTCTTTCAAAATATCACGTTGCTAAAATATAGTTAGAGAAGAAGATATATAAAAATAAATTTTCTGAACTTCACCATTTTGTTTTTTTGATATTATAAAAGAATCATAACCAAACTAACATGGAATTATTATTCAAATACTAAAAAAAAATCCTTTCCCTAAATTATAGAGTTAGTGATGATATATATATATATATATATATATATATATATATATATATATATATATATATATATATATATATATATAAATATAGGAACATAAGAAAAGAAGGAGACTGCAAAAGACCAGTCATAAAAAAGTCAGTCCCATCTAGCAGCTTCATCCATATATTTATCTAATCTATTCTTAAAACTACCCAGAGAGGAGGCTTCTATCACATGTCTAGTGAGCCTATTCCATTCATCTACCACACCATTTGTAAACCAATTCCTCCCAATCTCCTGTCTAAACCTATACTTATCAAGCTTAACCCCATTGCTACGTGTCCTGTCATGTTCACTAAGTATAAGAACCTTACCCAGATCCCCTTTATTATATCCTTTTACCCATTTGAAGACTTCAATCAATTCCCCTCTGACTCTTCTCCTTTCCAATGTATGTGGATTTAGTTTTCTGAGCCTTTCACCATAAGGTAAGTTCCTTAGCCCACCAATCATCTTTGTCATCCTTCTCTGCACAGACTCAAGCAAATCAATATCCTTCCTATAATATGGTGACCAAAATTGTACTGCATAGTCTAGATGAGGCCTAACTAGCGCCAGATACAGTTTTAGAATGACTTCAACACTCTTATTGCTTACACTCCTCCTAATGAATCGCAATATCCTATTAGCTTTATTCTTAGCATTTAGGCATTGCTTTCTAGGACGAAGGTCTGAACTTACCAAAATACCAAAGTCCCTCTCACAATCGGTCCTCCCTAAAATTCTCCCATTTAATTTATAACTATTCAATGGATTATTTCTACCTATACTAAGTACACTACATTTGTCTATGTTAAACTTCATTTGCCATTTCTCGACCCAATTGGACAGAATGGTCAATTCCTCCTATAATAATAATGCTATATATAGAGAGAGAATATATATATATATATATATATATATATATATATATATATATATATATATATATATATATATATATATATATATATGCAACAAAACACACAGGGAAAAGTTATACGAGGATTCCAAGTACTTTCGAATTTATTTGGAGTTCTTTATCAAGGAATAGCAGAAGTATTGAAAATTGTAATATTTATAAGGATGATACAGTTGAGAGGGAACGCCCACAAAGAAGCAAAAAAACAATCGACAAAAGGAAATAATATGAAATCGAAACCTTAGGAGGAGCGAAGATAAATACAAACTAAGATAATTAAATCAGGTAAATTCAAAAGACTAAAGATTGACAAGAGGATTAAAATACCGCCTAGGCAATTAAGAAGGGAGAGAATCTTAACGAGAGATTGACCCCAGAGATCAGGATCTAAAAACCAAGATAAAATAAGTACAAATGTCCTAAAGACTTGATTCAAATAGAAATATTACTTTGGCCAATCAGGTAAATGTTTAAATTAACGAATTTCTCAGCATTAATATAATGTCCGTCGTGGCGAAGAAAGCAGCTCATTTTATGTTCATATGTCATACGAGTATCTTAATCAGAATATTGATTGGAATTCTGTTAAAATCATTTGTCATAATAACGATACAATTTCCCGAAATATCATTGAATCAACGTTTATTAGTAAATTTCTAAATTTTAATTTAAGTCCTGGCTTATATAAACTTGATGTTTATTTTTCTAAATTATATTCACAATGTACTGTCGAAACTTTTAATTTGAGACTCAATATTTACATTAATCTTAATAAACAATTTAATTTTATTTTGTGTGCATCTATGTAGACTTATGTTTGTGTCTGTATTTATTTCCATTTGAGTCAAGTCTTTAGAACATTTGTTTTTATTTTACCTTGGTTTTTAGATCCTGATCTCTGGGGTTAATCTCTCGTTAAGATTCTCTCCCTCATTAATTGCCTAGGCGGTATTTTAATCCTCTTGTCAACCTTTAGTCTTTTGAATTTACCTGTTGTATTGATCTTATTTTGTATTTATCTTCGCTCCTCCTAAGGTTTCGATTTCATATTATTTCCTTTTGTCGATTGTTTTTTTGCTTCTTTGTGGGCGTTCCCTCTCAACTGTATCATCCTTATAAATATTACAATTTTCAATATTTCTGTTATTCCTTGATAAAGAACTCGAAATAAATTCCAAGTACTCGGAATCCTCGTATTATTTTTTCCCTGTTTGCTTTGTTGCATTGATTGCTTACTCACGTGATACTTTGTTAGTTTTCCACAAACACACACCCACATATGTATATATATATATATATATATATATATATATATATATATATATATATATATATATATGAGGAGCGGCTTCGCCACTCCTCCTTACAGGATGGTACTTGCATTTCACAAGCAGACCTTCGGTTTGTGTCCTACGGCCTATCTGGCCCTAGCAACAGGGTTTTGATTTTAAAAATATAAAGGTTACCAGTACATACTCGTATGTCCTAATATTTCACTTTTGGTCCATTTTTTAGAACATGATTATTTTCTAGAATTAAAGGCAAGAAAAATCTTTGATGAGAATTCTTTTCATATATACGGAAAAAAAATCTTCACTTTTTTTATCTAAATTATCTTTTATATCGAAAAGAAAACAATAAAAAACAGCCATGCCTTAATTTTAAATCATTTCCTGAACATCATAATTTGCATTTTTATTAATATATATCATTCGATAATCCCATTTATTTTTTCTGATTTTTTCTGAAGCACCTCTTGAAACTTGAATGACCTCACCTCTATCGCCTTGGAACCTATTTCTGTTATCTGCCAAGTCCATTCTACTTTCAGTACTATAATGTCCTCTCATAATTCCCTGACCACTATTAGTATCTAGTGGTCAGGGAATTATGAGAGGACATTATAGTACTGAAAGTAGAATGGACTTGGCAGATAACAGAAATAGGTTCCAAGGCGATAGAGGTGAGGTCATTCAAGTTTCAAGAGGTGCTTCAGGGATAGGGGGGTTAAATTGTTTCTATACAAATGCTCGTAGTCTTAGAAACAAGAAGGATGAGCTATTTAGTTATATTAGCAATGAGGATATAGATATATTATGCGTTACTGAATCATGGGTTAATGAAATAGAATTTAGTGACACTATAAGTGAATTTGATTTACAGGGCTATAATATGTACATTAGTCAAAGGACAGGTAGGATTGGTGGAGGAATAATAATCTATATAAAAAACAACATTGTTTCAAGTTTAAATACTTCAATAAAGCAGGATGGAGTTGAGTCACTTTGGATAGATATTAGGTTCAGTAAAAATAGAATGGTGCATTTGGGAGCTTTTTACAGGCCACCTGGGCAGACTGATGATATAGATGAACTAATGATAAGGGAAATAAGTAAGGGATGTGAAACAGATGCAGTTATTATTGGGGACTTCAACCTAAACTCTGTGGACTGGGAAAATATGATAGGTAGGGATAGAATAAGTGGCAGGTTCATAGAATGCTTTGAGGACAATTTTTTGAATCAATTTGTTAATGAGCCAACGAGGGGGGACAATATATTAGATTTAGTACTTTCTAACAGTGATCATTTAGTTAAAGAATTGACTGTTGGGGAAGCATTGGAAATAGTGACCATCAGATAGTTCGTTTTAACTTGGGAATTGAGAAGGGTAAAATAACTGAGAATGCTGAAAAAGTTCCAAATTTTCATAAGGGAGATTATGTAAAACTTCGAAGCTTGCTAAATTTGGTAGACTGGGATATAGAATTCAGAGGTAAAAATGCTTATGGGATGTGGGATACTTTCAAGCATATAATAAATGTAGTCCTAGAACAATGTATCCCAATGAAGGCCATTAGGAACAAAAGTAGGAAACCATTATGGTGGAATCAGGAGATAGCTAGAAAAATTTCAGAGAAGAAAAGGGCATATAAAAAATTACAGGTAGAAAATAATATTCAAAATTTAAGTGATTATAGAATGGCTAGGAATGAGTTAAATAAGATTATAAAGAAGAACAAAAGGGTGTCAGAAATTAAATTAGCTCAGGATAGCAACAAAGATCCTAGAAAGTTCTTTAGTTACTATAAAACTAATAACAAGTCTGGCAGAGTTAAAATAGGACCTATCAAATATGAAGGGTTTGTGAGAGAAACTGATGAGGAAATAGTTGAGGTACTAAATGGTCATTTTGCATCAGTATTTACAAAAGAGAAACTAAATAGTCCTATGTATAGTACTCATAGGTCAGGAAAAGAGGTGTTTACTAACATTTGTGTGGATCGGAGGATGATAAAAGGACTAATAGGTGATTTAGATACTACCAAGGCCTCCGGCCCTGATAATATTCATTCTAGGATACTTAAAGAAGGGGTAGAAAGTATCTCAATAGCTCTGGACAAGTTATATACTAGGTCATTGGAATATGGAGAAATACCCGATGATTGGAAGAGAGCGAATGTAGTCCCCATTTTCAAGAAGGGTAGTAAAGAGGATCCAAATAACTTTAGACCGGTTAGCCTAACTCCTGTAGTCTGTAAAATTCTTGAGAAAATAGTTAAAAAAGGGATTTGCCAACATCTAGAGAGGGAGGAGTTAATCAGTGATGCTCAGCATGGGTTTAGATCAGGTAGATCATGTTTGACTAACTTACTAGACTTTCTGGAGTTTGTAACAGATCAAGTAGATAAGGGAGAGAATGTAGATATAATTTACTTAGATTTTAGTAAAGCATTTGATAAGGTATCACACAGGAGACTAGTTCATAAATTAAAAATGATTGGGATATGTGGGGGTGTTTCAAATTGGATAGCTGAGTGGCTGAAAGACAGGAAGCAAAGGGTAGTGCTAAATGGTGTAAAGTCAGAGTGGAGGGATGTTATCAGTGGGGTTCCTCAGGGATCAGTTCTCGGTCCATTATTATTTGTCATCTATATAAACGATCTTGGGGAGGCAGTTAATAATAAAGTGTCAATTTTTGCGGATGATACCAAATTAGCAGCTGTAGTTAAAGATATTGATGATAATTTTAAAGTGCAGGGGGACTTAAATAAATTGTTATCCTGGGCACATAAGTGGCAAATGACTTTCAACCTTGATAAGTGCAAAGTTATTAACATGGGAAAAGATAATAGAGAATTTAACTATGAAATGGATGGGCATTGGCTGAGCTCAGTAGAGGATGAGAAAGATCTAGGAGTAGTAATAGATAAGTCATTAAGGTTTTCTAAGCAGTGTATTGAAGCAAGAAATAGGGCAAATAGAGTGCTGGGTTTTATTAAGAGAAATGTCAGTTACAAAAGTAAGGAGGTTATTCTTAAACTCTATAACTCTTATGTTAGGCCACATCTAGAGTACTGTATACAGGCATGGTCCCCACATTTTAGACACGATATTAACCTTCTTGAGTCAGTGCAACGGAGGGCAACAAAGATTATTCCTTCCCTGAGGCACCTTGAATATGAAGATAAACTGAGGGTATTAAATATGTTCTCGTTCGAAAGGAGGTGTGTGAGAGGGGATATGATTGAGCTCTTTAAAAATTTTTTCGGGATAGATAAATTGGATGTTAGCAAGTTTTTTGAGTTAGATTATGGAAATCGGACTAGAGGTCACCACTCGAAAATTAAAAAGCAAGGGTGTAGGTTGGATTTAAGAAAACATTTTTTCACCAATAGAGTGGTAGACTTCTGGAACAAATTGCCGCAGAGGGTAGTAGGTAGTCCAAATCTAAATGTATTTAAGAGTAGGTTGGATGAGTTTATGGGAAGGGAAGGTTGTGATGGTTCCTAAGTTTTGTATATATTAATATTGTTTGTATATATCTATAGCTGCATGATTTAGTTCTTGACAAGCCTTGATTGGTGATACCCTTGTTTCTAGATGCAATCCTCTGGATGTAGTTTTCCTGGGAGTTTGAGTGCCTTGAAAAAGAGGCCGCTTGACTCGGATGACCTATGATGAGCTCTTGTGACTTTTGTCATCCGTTATATTATATTGTGGGGGACTTTGATTTTGTCTTCCCCTGGTGATGGTGCTTTTTGTGGGTGGGTTTTGACGGAGGCGGATGATCTTTGATAGGCCCTTGTGGCTTTTGTCATCCGTGTAATTATGTTATGTTATGTTATGTTATGTTAGAAAGAACTTTGATAAAAGCGTCAAATATAGCAAACAAAAACAGCCATAATTTTAATAGTTTTTGGAAAATATCTATGAATCTTTTTTTTTCCAATTTGTGAATAATAGCCTTTAATTCCAAAATTTTCATTAATAATATTACAATAACATACAGAGTCACCTTTGAAAATTCAGAGTTAATATATATAAATAGACATAAAGAGAATGTGTGTGTTTGTGTATGTGCCGTCGAAAAAGATCAGATTGCCTGTATCACACCATCTTTCAGAACTTTTGCAGGAGAAAATGCAAGGTTTCTAAAATTGGTGTATGAGTATGTCGTGGAATAGGTTTATATATACCATACATATATCTATCATACTCGATTTTAGAGTGCGCGGAGTTTTTTTTTTTAATACTTTTTGGTCGGCCGGGTCAGATTATGAGGTCAGATTCTCGTAAGAGAGGGCTAATCCAATAGAACTACTTTGATTCCTTATTGGCTGAGTTGTTTAAGTCTCACTTAGGTACAAGGCAACTACATGGCTATGATAAGCTCAAAGGTTGAAAGCAAAGGAGTCGACAAAAATAGACTTTAATAATTATAAATAATTTAGGTTAAAATGGTACAAAATAAGAATACATACAATAAGACAAATCGTTAAAGTAGTCAACGGGCAAGTAATGCAATTAGGTATTTAAATGAATTAAAATGGGTCGACAGGACGGGACTAAAATTGGGCTTTACTTGGTGACTTAGTAAACACACAATGATAATAAGGTAACGGTAGGCGGCAATTATAAAATTGGGGGAGCTAAAATATTTATTAAGATACCTTGTACAAATGAAGGGGGGAGACGATGGTCGTGTCTGGCGAAGAGGGAGAATAGAAGTTGAGTTCACTTCGACGGGGCCCAGGGTCAACTTGCTCGGAGTTGAAATATTCTTTTGAGATGACGGGGAAGTGAAAAGGGAGGGGGGAGGGCAGAACCTTAAAAAGTGGGGGCTGTGAATTCTTCCGATAGAATTCCTTCGAATAAAACGGAGAGTAAGTTTCTTCTGAGACGTCAAAACGGATTGATTTGACGACTGTGCGCAATTAAGGGGTCTTACGCGAAGATCAATCTTCAATGAAGCCTTTGGGACAAGACTTGAGTTCTTCTTTTGGAGATGGAGGATTCTTGACTAATCCAAGAAGAGGATACTTGACTTATCCAGGGTGGATATTTGACTTATCTAGGAGGGATATTTGACTTATCCTTGCCTTCGGCGGACGACGACCCGAATCGAGGAGGAGTAGAATCGTCTTTTCGACGTGAGCTTTTCTCACACAATCTCCACAGTTCTTGGCGACACGGGTAAATATGCACGCCTGGAGTGAGGGAGCGTACCCTATATAAGGATGGGCGGGCACTATCATCCATCGTTTGAGTAATGCGAACGAAGCCTCGGCTGGCGTTTGCCTCAGGCGATCCCTGCATGGCTGGAAAGGGGAGAAAGTCGCGAGGGAGTCTCTCTTTGGGCAAATACCCGGTCTGATAAGGGCTGCATTCCTCAGCCTGCTTCTGTCATTTCTCACGCTTTTAAACTTGAAAAAAGGCTTCTAAGCGGTAATGAGGTCCATCATGTGAAGGCAATGCTTAAAAACAAAACGTTAATTTTGCCATCACGTGCTTGTTCTTTCACAGTGTATGATAACCTGAAAGTATAAAATAGATATGGCTAAAGTTTATGCAAATTTGAATAAATGAAACGAACTTTATCAGCCGATTAGCAATTTGTTATAAAAATTGAAGTGATCAAAATGAGCCGAACGCTTAGGCTTCTTTTAGAGAGAACCATCGGATCCTGTCTAGTATGTGATCTACATGCCAATCTCATCTACAGCAACTTAAATCTAGACTAGCTTGTGGTCTACATTCAGAATTTTTGTTATAAATGTGCAATTCTAATTAGAGAAGTGAGTTAAACATTAGAACATAATATTAAAAATGTATAAAAATCCATCGATTAATTAAAAGGCAAAGAAAAAATACTAAATTTAATTTTAGTTCATACTAGAAACATGAATACGATATAAACATTCTTTTGCTCTCATCCTGACTTCTTTCAAGGGGCTCAAGACTAAAAGTGTATAAACAGGAGTGAGAACGCAGCGAGTGGCAAAGAAGAGTATTTGTCATAATCGAAGCACATATCCTGTAAGTGTTTAGGAGAGATGAACACGGAGTAGGAAGGAAGATTTCTGTGTTCGGGCGAGAAATCTCGAAGGAACTTGAATTTCTGCTGCAAATGCAAAAGAGAAGACGGTGGTAATTAAATATTATGCGAATGCTATGAAAAAGACTATAAGAACGACTCCTATTTTTGGATCAGCTTCGAGAATAGAACAACGAATCAGGAGCAAACATCATTCCAATGAAAGCTACGGAAGTTTTTGTTTTTTCAGATGTCGAGTCCTCCTCGGACAAATTCCTGCTCAGTCTCGTGAATCACTAAATGACGAGAGAATTTTTGGTGTTCCGCCACTTCAGAAGGCTTGAAAAAAAATTCGCCATAGTTAGATTTTCAAAGAAATAGGATATTACAAATGCCTTTTAAACTATGGATACTATTAAACACGGTTTAATTACAAGGGGTAACCACCGGCAGAAACTATAAGCGAGAAAGCGAGCAGATCAGGCATTTAACACTAAAGTGGAGGCCTACCGGCGTGTGGACACGCCTTAGCGCCTAACCCCCCCCCCCCCATTGACTTGTGGGTTCTGCCTTTGTAGGCAAAGACTAAAGGAAGGATACCTCGATCATAAACCAGGATCAAGAGTGCCTATAGGAGAGCACCAACAGACAGGTGTCTCGGAAACTCCTGCAGCCGATGATGAAGCCTGGGCGTCTCGAGCCTCTCCTGCCACTAGGGTCCTTCTCCCCTTGGTCAGGATACGAGTCCGAAGTCTGCACACATTCCTAAACGTTTAAACGTAGTGAAGGTTGATGCCTTCAAGAGGACATCCGTCATCATTAACCTCGATGGACTTCCCAAAGCCAAACTATAAAAGCTGTTTTTTTATATATATTAAACCAACCGGAAGTCAGGTAAATATTATGAATTTTTAATGTAGATCACAATCTATACCTTGTGATCTAATGTAGATCCCAAGCTATACCAGAAACATGCATGAAGATAACATATTTGATCAGCACCGAACCGTCATTGTTTTCATAGTATCTATCTTCAGTTCAATCTCGTGTAAGTGATGTCATCTTTTTGCCAGGTGTTGTCCGGGTAACATGTCTAAGAAATCTATCACGCCTCTCTCTCTCTCTCTCTTTCTCTCTCTCTCTCTCTCTCTCTCTCTCTCTCTATTTCTCTCTCTATTTCTCTCTCTCTCTCCTCTCAGCGAGTTGATCGTACAGCTGCGCCATCAAAATGGGTTTTAATTAGAGCCATTGCAGTGACTCTCAAGTGCTCCAAAGGAGTATTCTATAATACTATTTCAACCATTGACAAAACATGATAATGTAAGGCTGGTAGATCAACGGGTAGATCAATGATAAACTCAAAAATAAAGACCTAACCATTGCCCAACTTGTGAAGAAGTCCTTTTCAAAACAGCTATACCAGTTTCTCAAAAGCTTAGTGAGATTTTGGCTATCAATGTCGCCAGGTAGAATGTGTCACGTCGGCTGGAGAGAGTCAATCTTTAAGCTCGCACACCCCTGGTAAAGGCATTGATCAGGATGAAGACCACAAATTCTCCTCTTGCATTCGCCATTGTCAATTGCACTAAAGAGCGTGTGAATTTCGGCGGAGGATGTGGATCACCTGGGGCATGAATTTAGTAGAAGTAATCGGGCCACTTGTGCGTTTACGCCTTCAGTGATATGAAAGATGCAATAGTTAAAGCAGTACTCCCGCTTTACCAAAAAGAGACTGGCCATTCAATCTCATACAAAAACTTTCTGAAGAGGAATGGGAAGCAGTGGGATTCTTAATATGGCATATAAAATGGCCTGAATTAAACTATTGAACATTCAGTAAGGAACTAACCTCTATAGATCTTGCAATTTAACATTTTCACCATCTCTTAGAAGGCAACGACTTCGATGTCTTGACTGATTTCTCTTTTTTAGAAGAATGGATGGTGGTAGCCCAGTCTTATGGGTGGCGCTCCTTAGGAGGGTTGAGGAACTCCAGGAGACTTTATATATATATATATATATATATATATATATGATAGTAAAACCACTGTATAGGGGCCAAATGTTTAATTTATGAGACTAGTTTCGGTATATAGATTATCATACCCTTTTCAGTCGTATACTGAGAATGCGATTGTTACAAAAGTTTATTATTAGCGTACAGATCAGAAAAAAAACACAAAAAAATACAAAACGGGGAAAAAAGCTCATTAATCAGGGCATGTGAGTCTAAGATCGTTGGCTAAACTGTTTCCGATGAGGTTACGGGAATAGGGGCTGTATTTCAATTGCCCATCTGACAAATTAAAAATGGGATTTTCTCCTATTAATATAGATTCTACTATTTTTCTTTTACGAAAATCTTTACAATTATATATGATTTGTGCCTTTGAATAGTCAATTTGGTGGTTGAAATTGATAATATGATTAAAAATACTAGATTTATCTTTTTCCCACTCTACTTTAAAATTGATAGTGGGATGGAGGTGGTTAAGATTTTTAAGGACATTGTCAAATACGTTTAAACTATTTATAGGCCAAATCGATATGACATCATCTGCATACCTATACCATACAAAATTATGATGGGGAATCACAGAATGGACTAATGATACTTCGAAATGTTCCATAAAAAGGTTACATAATATGGGCGATAAAGGATTAACCATGCTAAGACCATATTTTTGATGGAAAAAACCCATATCGCTGATAAATACATTGTCAGTAACACAAAGTTTAACAAGATTTATATTTTTATTTTTTGCCTAGAGGGAGGTTTAATGTTTGATTATCTAATACCTTAGATACAACATTAAGAGCTTCGTTGACTGGGACATTAGTGAACAAGCTGTCTATGTACATCAAAGCTTACTAAGCAGCTTCCTTTTATGTTGGTTTTCCTAAATTTTTCAATGAAATCAGAGGAACGGATTATGTATGAAGGAGAGGTCAATCCAACAGCGTCAGCAAGAAGAGAGGCTAACCACTTCGAGAGTTTGTATGTATGAGAGTCGATACACGATATAATAGGTCGGAGTGGCTGGCGTTCCTCTTTTGTAAGTTTTTGACAGACCATACATACGGGGAAATGATGGGTTGGTAGGTTTAAAACGATGAAGAAGGTCTGAGTTGGATTTTTTGAGCAATTAAGTTCTTTTACTCATATATATATATATATATATATATATATATATATATATATATATATATGCAAAAAATTCCACAGGAAAATGAAAGGCGGATTCCAAGTTCGAAAGTACTTGGAATCCACCTTTCATTTTTGCATTTATATATATATATATATATATATATATATATATATATATATATATATATATATTTAGACTGGCCCAAAAGAAAAAGTCCTTGGTTTCAGCCTTGCATATATCGAAGCTTGATGAAAAAATGTGTTGTGCAAATTAGCAGCAAAATCTGATATTATTTAGTAGTGCCACAACGGATGTTAGTTTCACACATGTTAATAATATGTGAAAAATATGAAAAATAGTTTAATATTAGTGAATTTTTGTCTTTTTCAGAGTAAGTATTAACTAAATATAAATTAATAGTTGTATTATGTTAACAGCTATATTAAGTGCATTCTAAGTTTTATTATCATCCTATAACCTATGTTTTATAGGGTAGCGCGTTTCATTGTCTCAGCAGCAAAATCCTTACCAGTAGTTGGCAATTAATTACCAATGCCTTATTCAGTGTTGTGTGAACCAATGAAGAGTGAACATTGTTTCAGTGTCTATCTGCGTTTAAAAACGTCTTTCTGGAATATAATTAATATTTCAAGTTCAATTAAAACAAGAAGTAAAACAGAAGTATGGACTATTGGAGAAACAATTGATGCAATTTAAACAACAAAACTTCCATCAAATGATGATATAGTGAGATGGCTTTTCTCCTCAACACAATGCAAAAAAAGAAGGTAAAAGAGGCCTATAATATTGCATATATGAAATATGGGACAAAGAAAAAATACCAACTAGAGACAAACAGCATGTGGTTACAAAGAGCAGTTCAGAACCCTCCAAAAAAACAAAATCAAGGAGAGATCAAACTCAAATATCAAAGGAAACTTCATTCCAAGAATCTTTAAATGATTTGTTTGATACAGCTCGTGCTAACACACTAGAAATGATAACCAATGAAGAAGATCGTTCATTTCTACAGGCACACAGAGAAAAAGGTAGACAAGGCTATATAGGTAGTGTTGACAAGAAAACAGTAAGGAATGAATAGGAAAATACAAAAGAAGTGAAGAAGAATTGCAGCGAATTGAACGAGAATTGCATACAAAATTAAATTTGTCAGTCGTTCAGCTAACAAGTAGCTCAAGCAGGAAAAAAAACAGCTCTTATGAATCAAAGCCCGGTCCATCTAATCCTCCAAGAAAGAGAATATTTAACGGCGAGAAAATTATTTCACTTGACTTATTGGCTACATTAGACAGAACAAAAATGAATGATCGCCATGCGATGATGGTGATCTTAGCAACAGCATTGAGCCCTTGAAACAGATATTGATGATATAAACATAGGTAAAAGTACACTGCAAAGAAAAAGAAAATAACTTCGTAAAGAAATAGAAGATAGTTTGAAGCAAACATTTACTACAGATGCACCTCTTATAGTCCACTAGGATGGCAAATTAATGCCCGATTTAATTGGCACTGAAAATATAGATATACTGTCTCTGTTAGTGTCAGGCGGTGGTAACTTTAAGCGTTTGTAAATACCAAAAATAACGTCAGGTAAAGGTGCTGAAACAGCAAGAGCAGTTATGGAATGTCTTCAAGATTGGAATGTCGAGGATAGTGTTAAAGTCATGTGTTTTGACACTACTGCTAGTAACGCTGGTCCTAAGAAAGATGCATGTGTGGCAATAGAAACAAAACTAAATAGAGGTCTTCTTGCCTTTTCTTGTAGGCATCATGTTCAGGAAATAATTGTATCTATCTCACGTATTTCAAAAGTGTTTTGGTGCTTCATCCCGACCAGAAATTCCATTATTCAAGCGTTTCCGTGATTCCTGGAAGACTATCAATACTTCATCGTATGAAGCACAAAATAAATGTGTTTCTTGGAAAGAAGCTGTGCTTAGTTTTTGCAAAGAACAGTTGAAATGTCATCGGCCTCGATCAGATTCAAAAGAACTTTTACAACTTTCAGTTGCATATTTAAGGGGTGACACCTAAAGCTTTTCATTTAAACAACTTGGAGCAGTGCATCGAGCACGTCGGATGGCAAAAGTTATTTATTTAATTAAAATTGTACTCTTTGAGTCACGATTTAAAAGGAACGAGGAGCAGACATCCGTCGAGCGATTTGCACAGTTTGTTGTACAGTACTACGTTCCAAACTGGTTCACATCTTCAACTGCATCCACTACTCCACGAAAGGACTTAACAGGACTTGCAAAGTTTCTAAGTATCTGAAGATAAGGAACTTGCTTCTGTAGCCAGCAAAACACTTGGTCGTTAACTTCGGTACCTAAGTGAAGAACTTGTGTCTTTGCCTTCATGGATGAAGGTGTCACTCTAGTTTTGAAGAGAAAGATGGCTGCAGCATTGCAGAAGGCTGGTTCACAGCATCCAGAGAAACTATATAGACTGGAATAAAAAGAGAGTATCTCAGACAAAACTCTTGCTGACTTCGTACATGAATCAAGTCGACTTTACTTCACAGAATTGTCGTTCAATTCATTTTTTTTTTAAAGTAGACCCTTCAGAATGGAGTGAAAGAAATGACTATTAAACAGTAGAACAATATACTCATACTATGAATGTCATCAATGACAATGCAGAGAGAGATGGAGCCTTGATTGAGAGCTACAATAATCATCTTGCTAAAAGGGAAGATCAGCTTCAGTATCTTCTACAGGTGGTCGAATGTCACAGAGAAATATTTCCAAAAATAACATTAAAGAAAAGTCAAGTTGATTGCAAAACACTGTGGAATAGGCCTCCTGGGGATACCACCTTAAAAATACCGCACCTATTACAGTTACCTCAATGGTGGTGTGGAAAAACTGTAAAACGTCAAAACTTTGTAGGCTTTGTGGCACTAATAAAATTCGTTCAATTGAGCTAAAACTTTATTAAAATTGATTTTTACAGGAGGCCTCACGATTTGCATGGGTGAGGAGACTAAGAAGTCCTTAAGTAGGAAAAATCGGCTCTATAGGTCTAGGCCAGTCTAAATTTTATATATATATATATATATATATATATATATATATATATATATATATATATATATATATATATAATACAGTAGTGTGCAAATTAGCTCAGACAGTGGTGAAATAATACAATTATTTGATAATTGTTGTCTATATTTGAAAGTAATACGACAATGATAAGATAAATGGTACATTTAATATGAAATATGACCGCCCTCTGCTTTTAGAACCTGCTTTACTCGCTCTGGCATAGATTCAACCAAACTTGAAAACATTTATGCCAGTTCTTTGTTATGATACTAGGCATTGATAAGAGCACAAATCATCTTCTTCATCGTCGAACAGTCGGTTTTCTAGATTCTACGTTTAATTATGGCCCATAGATTCTCGATGGGGTTGAGGTCAGGAGAATTTCCAAGGCAATCTATAACGGTGAGTCCCCTTTTTGGAAGAATGTTCACACTATTTGGGAAGTATGGCACGGAGCCAGATCCTGCTGGAAAATGCCGCCACCATCAGGAAAGTCTTTCTGCATCGCGGGAAGCAAGTGAACCTGCAGGATTGCCTTGTATTTAACGCTGTTCATCATTCCACCAATAGTAACATGCCGCCCTAGGCCTTTAGCGCTAAAACAACCCCAAAACATCTTAGGTGGGTATTTTGGCGCCTGTTGAATGTGTCATGGCTGAAGTGATCCATCTTTGCTTCGTCTTACTACCACTGACTTATGCCTATGTACTTCAAAATGCGATTCGTTTGAAAACATAACTTTCTTCCAGTCAGCTGCCCTCCATCCAGCAGACTTGCGTGCCCAGCGAAGACGTTTTGTCTTCATAGCAGAAGCCAATAACTGTTTACGTAGCGGTTTTCTAGCAAATCTGCCAACTTCAATGAGCTTTCGCAGGACGGTCGAAAAAGAAACATTTACACCAGCTAAAAACAAATCGCTGTGGAATTCTTTACTGGTTTTCTTGGGATCCTTCACACGTTTTCTTCCACATTTTCTTTGTGGCAGTGTTGAATGTTCACCAGTGTCTTCAGCTCTTTTTACAATGTCGCTAACAGTTGACTTTGGTACCTTCATTTGTTCAACAATCCGTCTGATGCTAAAACTAGCTTTTTCAAAGAGCTATAATACTTGTCCACTTCTTAGGTGTGATAGCCATAATAAATTTATAGTCTAATAATGATTGGAAGATGAATATTCCGGCAGAACCAAGTACACCACGGAGCACGCTCCCAGCAATAATCACCTAGGGCAAGCTCTGGCGTATCACTCTCGGGGGTTTAGTGTAGCAAGGGCACAATAAAACAGTTGCCAGATGTTACCAGTACACTATTCTGCACGGACCTCCCCCCCCCCAAAAAAAAACCTTCAGTGTTGCCAAAAATTAAGACATATTATGTAATAGTCAAAATATTTGGTACTGCCCGAACTAATTTGCACACTACTGTATATATATATATATATATATATATATATATATATATATATATATATATATATATATATATATATATATAGAGAGAGAGAGAGAGAGAGAGAGAGAGAGAGAGAGAGAGAGAGAGACAGAGGGAAAAAAGAGAGAGGAGAGCTGCAAGAAGATACAAGGATAAGAAGTACCCTAGGAGACCTTACGGTCCATTCAAAGAAGGTACTTTTGGGCTAACAGTTGAGCAGGCACAGTTCTGCACAACGACTTAAGTGCCCAAACGGCTACTTTTCAAGATTTTGTCCAGTCTTGACTTGAACTGATCAACAGGATTGCTGTTGACAACTTCCACTGGAAGTACGTTCTAACTACCACAGATACTGTATGTGAAAAATCTCCCTCATAGATCGCGGTGGTAACGCTTCAGCTCAAGTTTGTAGCCGTGATTTCTCCTTCTGCCCTCACTAAGTTGGAAAAATATCCCTGTAGAGAGAGAGAGAGAGAGAGAGAGAGAGAGAGAGGGGATAAAAAGGAGTAACAAGGGGTAACAAGGAAAGAAAGTACCCTAGAAGACCTTACGGTTCATTCAATGAGGATACCTTTGCACTAGCAGTCGAGCGGGCACATCTCTGCTCAATTGCTTTACGTCCTTAAACGGCCAATTTTCAAGACTGTCTAGTCTTGACTTGAGCTGGTCAACAGATTCACTGTTGACAACTTCCACTGGAAGTGCGTTCCAGCAACCGCAGATACTGTACGTGAAAATTTTTCCACACATATCGCGGTTGTAACGCTTCAGTTCCAGTTTAAAGCCGTGATTTCTTGTTCTGCTCTCAGCAAGTGTAAAAATATTCTTGTAGTCAGCATTGTTGAACCCTTGAAGTATTTTGAAAACCTCGATGAGCTGACCACGCAGTCTACGGGTTTATAGCGAGAACAGATCTAATTCCCTTAATCTATCTTCATAACTTGTATTTCTGATAGAGAGAATTAGTTTTGTTGCCATGGCTTGGACACGTTCCAATCTCAAGATATTCTTTCAAAATGAAGGACTCCAAAATTGTACGGCATACTCCAGGTGCGGTTGGACGAGGGAGTTGTACAGACACAGTACTATCTCATTGTTCCGGTGTCCAAACTGTTACTTTATATATCCTAACATCCTTTGGGCTTTCTCCTCCGCCTCAATACACTGCTTCGAGAACTTGAGGCAACTAGTAATAATTTCACCGAAGTCCTTCTCAGTGTCTGTTGATTCAAGAGCAGCGCCCTTAAAGATGTACTGAGATTGGGGATTTTGGTGTCCGATATGCATCACTTTGCATTTATTCACGTTGAAAGGCATTTTCCACGTGTCCCACCACTCCCCTATCTTCCGAAGATCCTCTTAAAGGCGGGCAGTATTTCCTTCCTTTGCGACGTTTATACCAAGCTTGGTATCGTCGGCAAATTTATAAATCTTAGCACCCATGTCACCGTCCATGTCATTGATGTAGATGATGAACAGTAGTGGTCCCAAGACAGAACCTTAAGGGACACCGCTAGTCACGGGCACCCAATCAGACGCCTGTCCATTCACCACCACTCGTTGCCGTTTGCCACTACGCCAGTTCTCTATCCAACTTGCTACGTTTCCGTCTACGCCCAGCACACGCACTTCCCGAAAGAGGCGGCGGCGTGGTACCTTATCGAAGGCTTTTTGAAAGTCTAAGTAGATAACATCCACCGCTTTATCCCGGTCGTGGTCACTAAAAACGAAATGGAAGAATTCCACAAGATTCGTTTGGCATGACCGGCGCCTTAGAACCCATGCTGGAAACTCCTCATTCGCAAGTTGGACTCTAAATATGACCTAATTTTGTCCACCATGATGCTTTCCATGAGTTTACCCACTATAGAGGTTCAGCTGTGTGAGGGTATGGAACGTACATACTCGCATGCCCCCAGGCAATCGTGGGAAAGAAAGAAATTTGTCGTTTGAGTTGACCTTCGTCTCCCGTCCTCCCCTGACATTCTACCGCTCCCCTACGCCTTTTCCCTGGCCTAAGTTGTTATCCGTGCCAAACTACCCCAACAGGCGACAGGAAGTCTGACGAAAGAAGGCATATCTCACAGAGAAGCTTAAATTATATTTGCCTTCTTTATGATACCGAGGAGATCGTCCCGAAGGCGCCACGATAAGCAAATTGTCGTATAGAGAATCTCTCTCTCGATTTCACAAAGTCCGCGGTATAAATGACAACGCCGTTCATCCCTCGCCAGAAGTTTTCCAGACCTACTCATGTAACCTTCACGTTGCACGAGAGTCGTTGCCGTAACGTATCGACTGCCAACGCGACCCGCTGAGTTAACTTGGTCGCTGTCTCAGATAGTTCCTGAGTCAAATCCCGCCCCGCAGAGTCTGTGACTAGAAGAATACGCTCTGTTGCTCAACGTAACTTGAGAAAGAAAAGGAACACCCAAATAGTTACTGGAAGTTACTATTTGTTGGTTTCAAATCCAGTTAGGAGTGAAATAATCAGAACTGCAGTCAGCAGCCCCGAACCCGTCGTTTTATCCCCCCTCTCTCCGAGAACTCGTGTTAACGTCACCCGAAGCACCCCGTCTGGACCTGAGTAGTCGTCTCTCCAATCCATCACAATTAATGGTAATCTGTAAACCCAGTATCCCTCTATTCTTAAATTACCTATTTAATTGACAGTGATTGATACTCCCATTGAGTCATTATAAATCTAGTCGCTTAACGTCAGTGTTATCCTCCCCTTTTTTGAAAAGATTCAAGTGAGTCATTCCCTGATATTATTATTTATAATTGCTGTCAACCCGGACTAATCTGTGTTTAATATTTAATCCTTATTTACCTAAATGCCCGTTTAACTATTGCCACTAATTATTATTTTGGTGTAAAGTAAAGTTTATTTTTGTATGTGTGTTTATTTGATGGCTCCTCCTTTTTGACGTACCCTTGGCAAGACTTTAATTAACAATCCCTTCGGCTAATTTATTCAACCTGTATTATTCACTCTTAGAATTTAACAATCACAAACCTCTCCCCAGTAACAAGTGGGACTTTTATATTGAGAATCCTGGCCGTGGCACACCTCGCCTCTAACCAGCCTTCGCACGTTCAGTAAGAATTAAAGCCTATATATATATATATATATATATATATATATATATATATATATATGATTGTAGATTGAGTCATAGGGTCTCAATACCATCGACTTAAACAAAAGCGGTGTGTCCAGATCAAGGACTAGAATAATTATTGGACCGGACTATGAGCAATTCTACGACAAGCTGATAGGTCGGTAGTTTGACGGCTACCTAGGGTCTCCTTTCTTGAAGGTAGGAGTCACCTCCGTCACACGCTAGTCTTTAAGAACGCATCCGGTCAGGAATGACATGTTGAAGATTGTGGCCAGAAGTCGTGACACTTCATTGCGCACTTGCTTCAACACTTTGGGCAGAAACCCGTCCGAGCAAGGTGATTTATTCGTCTTTAGATCATTTATCTTTTTTTTCTATTTGACCTTGGGTGAAGTACATTTCCTCCAGCATTTTCCCCAAGTATGAGTCAGTAGGCTGGGGGGTGGGACTAAACTATTCAGTAAACACTGAAGAGAAGTAGACGTTGAGGAGGTTAGCATTTTATCCATCAGAGTGCGTTAATACCCCCTCCTTATTTACTAGGGGGCCAATCCTACGATGGATTGGTTTAAGACTGTTTACGTAACCAAAGAACTCCTTGGGATTCTCTTTACAAAGTCTTGCCTTTGGAGTTCCTCGGCACGCTTTGCCACCCTTATGCTGGACTTCACTCTCCTAGCTAGACTACGGTACTCGTCAAAGTCTCCAGAAATCTTTGACTGCCGGTCCATAGTTCTCTTCTCCCTCAGCAGTTGACCGATATCTCGATTAAACTACTTTGGTTGAACAGAAGACCGACGGAGGCTTTTCAAAGGGATGAATCGTGATTGAAAACTCATGAACGTAGTTTTGAATCTATTTCACGAATCTTCAACACCCTGGCACACTTCAAACCTCGCATCAGTCAATCCAGCATGAAGACCTGCAGAGTCTGCTCTTCTTAAATCAAGTTTCCTTGAGTCACTAGTCGCAGACTCTACCTTGAGGAACGTGACTATAAAGTTAACTAGTCGATGATCACTGCCGCTGAGCTCCTCGCCTACGGAGAGATCCTCAACGATGTCATCCTCAGAGGTGAGAGATAGAAAGAGCGGGGGAGAGAGTGAGAGAGAGAGAGAGAGGGAGAAGAGAGTGTGTGAGAGAGAGAGACAGAATAAGAGAGAGTCGTTTTCTGTTTGCATCTGGCAACCATCTGCATTCCACGGTTTAATTTATAAAGATTTATGACAGATTGTTGATGTGTCGACTGCCTCCCCATTTTCCCAATTTTCACTTAAGACTCCAGAATCTATTAAAGAATTATTAGGTTGGAATCAAATTTCTCGCAAAACTTTTATTGACAATGATTTACAATAAAAAATGCAGCAGAAGTAACCTATCAATCAACAATGTAATCAGCTTTATTTTATATCAACTGCTTCCAACGACTAGATAGATCATGGATGCCTTTGTTGTAAACTTCAATTGGTTTGGTATCAAAGAAGTTTCCAACTGCAGTTTTCAGTTAGTCATCATTTGCGATCGTTTTGTCATTCAAGAAGTTCTGCAGTGCCCCGAATAAATGGTAGGTAGTCTTTTGGCGCCAGTCTGGCGAGTATGGTGGGTGAGAGAGAACTCCTAGCCCCACCTCCATATAGGGTATACAACTAATTACTCTAGTAGCGTAAGCTTTTCTAGTCCTCTATTTAGACTCTAGGTTACTGACTTTTAAGCGAGGTCTAGGAAAGACTAGGCCACTTCACATTAACTAGTCGCACACCTTGTATAAATCTATAATTAAATAAAAAAAAAAGTAAAATTTGTTCCGGAACTTAATTTCCAACCTAATATTATCCACACACATGTAGTGTAGCTATACTTTTTATTGGACCTTAAAAATTTTATTATCAACTCAACCCCAATTGACACTGATTTATACTCTGTTCTACTAAATTCGAAATCCCTAGAAGAGTTATGAAATCAATTACTTTAATGGTTGAGTGGTATTAAACTCCTTATTTTCAGTTAACCTTATTTGCCGGCAAGAGTATCTGATATATTCAAAAGTTCTTATTTTCCCTCCAATTAAACGTTCTTGGGCGAATTATATTCTGGTGAATAAAATTAAAATAGAAATAAATCTCGTTGTAGTAATCGACTTTGCATTTCTAACCTGCGATTCAAGAGGAAAATTTGAGAAGTGCCGTATCACAGGGATTACGGCCAAGAAGAACGACGAAAACCTGAGGGATGTCCGGATTGAGCTAAGCAACTTAGGTGAGAGTCTTCTGGTTCTGCCTGTTGCCGGTGATACCACTGTTTTAATATGATCGAAGAAGGATGGGGAGATGGATGAATTTTCCGTTCCGCTAACTTCACCACTATTATTTCGTCGCTTATATAGAGCGCTATATCGAGAAAATAGATCAATGAAAGACGAATCCTTTGAAATTTATAAGAATATTAGCGGCGCTGTTTTGCTACGAAACACTTCACTGCTATATATTTTAGTTTCTCCATCTATTAATTTAGCACTTATGATATTAACTATAAGATTTTATTAGAGAGGTAATCGACACCAATAATCTCAGCTTTTACGTCACACACTAGCAAATAAAATTTCGCCTAAGTCCTGCGGAAATATAACTTCTTGATGTTGTGGGGTGAGATTTTTGGATAGATGAATCTAGAGGTTGTGAGAGCATGGTGGTAAAAGTTGTAGAGTTCATTCTTCCCTTGCATGAAGACATCTACCCTGACCCTAATTATGACATGCAGCTATATGCCATAATAGAACCACATCCATGTTTCAGATTTGGTACCACACAAGCTTAGTGAAATGCCTCTCCAACTCTGCAAAAGTATTACATAATGTTAAATTTAAAAATAATTTTCTTGATATATATAATGAAATAACATAAATTACAGTAAAACAACCATACGCTAATATTTCTTTCATACCTAATAATGGCTATCATTTGACCAAATAACTTTAGATTATTGTTCATGTGTCCAATATTTTTTATGATATCTGGCCCAGTGAAAATTATTTTTTTCTGTTGAGTTCAGATATCCATTGCTTCTTTCTCGCACTGCATCCTTTTATCTTTAAGTCTTCATCTAACTGTTTTGAGTGATTTTTTTCGTTTGAAGCTTCAATGAACTCCCAAGCAAAATACGAAGATGTCTTTCAGCGATTCTGCTGTGAAGCCCGAATGATAAATCTCCCTTCTCTAAGTGTTGTAAGACGTTTTCTGCAATTCTGTTGTGATGTCGGAATGATAGATCTCTCTTCTCTAAGTGTTGTAAGACGTTTTCTGCGATTATGTTGTGAAGCCCGAATGATAAATTTCTCTTTTCGAGGTGTTGTAAGACGTTTTCAGCGATTCTGTTGTAAAGCCCCCAATGATAAATATCTCTTCTCTAGGTGTTGTAAGACGTTTTCTGCAATTCTGTTGTGAAGTCGGAATGATAAATCTCTCTTCTCTAAGTGTTGTACGACATTTTCTGCGATTATGTTGTTAAGCCTGAATGATAAATTTTTCTTTTCGAGGTGTTGTAAGACGTTTTCTGTGATTCTGTTGTAAAGCCCCAATGATAAATATCTCTTCTCTAGGTGTTGTAAGACGTTTTCTGCAATTCTGTTGTGAAGTCGGAATGATAAATCTCTCTTCTCTAAGTGTTGTAAGACGTTTTCTGCGATTATGTTGTTAAGCCCGAATGATAATTTTTTCTTTTCGAGGTGTTGTCAGACGTTTTCTGTGATTCTGTTGTAAAGCCCCAATGATAAATATCTCTTCTCTAGGTGTTGTAAGACGTTTTCTGCAATTCTGTTGTGAAGTCGGAATGATAAATCTCTCTTCTCTAAGTGTTGTACGACATTTTCTGCGATTATGTTGTTAAGCCTGAATGATAAATTTTTCTTTTCGAGGTGTTGTAAGACGTTTTCTGTGATTCTGTTGTAAAGCCCCAATGATAAATATCTCTTCTCTAGGTGTTGTAAGACGTTTTCTGCAATTCTGTTGTGAAGTCGGAATGATAAATCTCTCTTCTCTAAGTGTTGTAAGACGTTTTCTGCGATTATGTTGTTAAGCCCGAATGATAATTTTTTCTTTTCGAGGTGTTGTCAGACGTTTTCTGTGATTCTGTTGTAAAGCCCCAATGATAAATATCTCTTCTCTAGGTGTTGTAAGACGTTTTCTGCAATTCTGTTGTGAAGTCGGAATGATAAATCTCTCTTCTCTAAGTGTTGTAAGACGTTTTCTGCGATTATGTTGTAAAGCCCGAATGATAAATTTCTCTTTTCGAGGTGTTGTAAGACGTTTTCTGCGATTCTGTTGTGAAGCCCCAATGATAAACATCTCTTCTCTAGGTGTTGTAAGACGTTTTCTGCAATTCTGTTGTGTATATTCTATTGGTTGCAATAATTTTGAAAAATGCTATTATGGACAGACAAAGTAAAGAATTGAATGTTAAGAGTTAAACAGCACCAAGCTAATGTTCGTAATTTTTGTCAACAACTGCATTATTTTTACATATCTATAGTCAGGATCATACTATTAATTGGAATAGTGCTAAAGCTATTATTAAATGTACAAAACACATTTTAAGAAATATTTTGGAGTGTATCTCTATTAATACTTTCCCAAATTTTAATATTAGCCCTGGATTGTTTAGCCTAGATCCTATCATATCTAATTATATTAAATCACAAATTAAAGTGTTTAAAGAATTTGTACCCCATAGTTTGGGTTTTGATGCAGGTAGCCGTTGTAACCCCCCACTCCTTACTATTTAGGACATTGTCTGTCCTGACCTACGTTATTCCATGAAGAGGTCTTTTAGAATAAAGACGAAAGCGCTCGGAATCGTTTTTCCATTTTCCTTGTGGGTTTTATTTATCATAATTTTGACTCACGTGCAAGTTGTGAGTTTCTTTTCATATATATATATATATATATATATATATATATATATATATATATATATTATATATATATATGATAGCGAAACCACTGTATAGTAGCCAAAAGTCTAATTTACGAGACTAGTCTCGTAAATTAAACTTTTGGCTCCTATACAGTGGTTTCATTCTCATATACCATAATTCGCCATTGAGTTATTTTACTTATATATGTATATATATATATATATATATATATATATATATATATATATATATATATATATATATATATATATATATATATATATATATATACATATATATATATATATATATGTACAGGGTGTCCATAAAGTCTCTTTACAATTTTCAATTTTAAAATTTATTACAAAGTCACTTAGACTTGTTCTATTGTACTCCGTGGATTTCAACTTGTATTAAATAAGGTAAAAAAAAACCCTTCGATATCTACTGAGTACAATAGAACAATTCTGATTAAAATATCTTATCAATTGCCTTTGTAATATTTTTTTAAATTGTAAAGAGAGTTTATAGACACCCTGTATATATATATATATATATATATATATATATATATATATATATGTGTGTGTGTGTGTGTGTGTGTGTAATCACGAACAAAGATCTAAATACAGAGGGCGAGGAGGTAATTTTCGCCGTTGACCAATCTGAATCCACGAATGGGTATTGTCTGGTGGCTTTCGAATCTCTTCTTCTGATCATAATAGACTCTATTGCGCCTCTTCTGTGAAGGAAGAAATACCAGGGCTGAATTAAAAAATCCCCCAATGTGTAAAAGGCAAGTGTGTGCTGCTTACGATTCACGCTGGGAGCTCCAATGCGACCATGTCAGAGTGGTTGGATCAGTTAATCTGAGGACGGTGTAGGGAATCAGGGAAGAGTTGGATGAGTTAGGATGGGATTACGAGGTTACGGTGGTTCGGAAACCACGAGGACCACGTTATGTCCCCGTTTCTCTTAAGATTCAATACGGAGCGCTACATAAAGTGCCTGAAGGAGTTGGCGATGTTCTGGGTCCAGGAGGTGGCAGCTGGAAGACCCTACATTTGCCAGACACAATTTATTTGAGGCAATTGATTTTTCCACATTACTCGGGAAATTTAGCCCCCAAACTCCCCAGACCTCAGTCTCCTAGACCATTATGTTTGGGACGGAGTTAAGAAAGAGACCCTCGGGTTCCCCTGCCCCTCCAAGGGAAAGCTTAAGTATAGGATCAACACAGTTTTCATCCGGTTAAACAAAGGGAGCGTCGCAAAGGCCCGAACCACATTCTGACGCTGCTTGGAGCTCATGTTCGACGCTCGATGGCGATTCCATTGAATAAAATAAAGAGTACAGGAATCTTTTAAGGTTTTAACAGGTAATTTTAATAAATATACATGTTTCTATGAACACGTCCTATTTTTTTTCTTGAAGTTAGTTTACAATTACCAATCGCACCATATATTTATATATATATATATATATATATATATATATATATATATATATATATATATATATCTCAAAGTAGCGCAAGAGAATGATGAAAATGAATCCATTAAACCACATTGAAAGAGAATATATATATATATATATATATATATATATATATATATATATATATATATATATATATATATATATATATATCCAAGGCATAATTTTAGTAACTGATGACAAGTCGATACAAGTGCTGATAAACGCAAGCTGATAATTGAGATGATAACTGATATAATGGAAGGTTGTAGTGATAATGAAGGCTGCTTCATTATAGGTGTCGAAAACTAACGTTTATAATGACAACCTAAGCATCCAAGGGTGAAGAGAATTATAGTCTACTCTTAAAAGACAAATACACACACATATACACACCTACACCCACAACCACATAAAGATAGAGAGAAATAAAGTAAAACAGAGAGAGAGAGAGAAAGAGAGATAGATAGATAAAGAGAGAAAGATTTTTTCTTTATAACTAGTGGATATTTTAAATGTGCCTTTCCGTCAGAGTGTAGGTAGTTTTTGTTTGTTAGATTATACAGGGCATGTGCGTGCGAAAGACTCGAGATGTTTTCAAAACATTTACGTACAAAAGTCGGAAGTACCTCCTCATTTCTAAACATTATATTTTCATAATAATATTATCGATTTTTTAAGAAATCTGTTCTCTCTTAATTATTTTAATTACTCTTCAGATACCCAGACTATATTTATAAATTTATAATAACGATATACAAACTGAACTAGAAATTCGTTAAAAAATTACTCGTAAGATTAGCTTTATATTACTCTTAATGGGATGGTCATATATATATATATATATATATATATATATATATATATATATATATATATATATATATATATAATGTATCCAGAGGTATTGTTTATATTAGAGCCATTAAACTACATATATATGGTTTCGTGAAAGTGGTTGTGAATGAAGAATAAGGAAGTAAAGCTGGTTTTGTCAGTATCCTACATAAGTTAATTAGAATTGGAATGGTAATAAATGATACCACTTTCCGTCTCGTTAGTCAAGTGCTGTTTAATAACTTCAAACTAGTCAACTGGTAGTTAATTTTGGTATGTGTGTTACAAGAGGCTGAATTAACGGGAGCTTATTTATATTTTTATATGGTAGTTATCAATTTCATTAGCAATTACCTCGTTACAGTTTCGTAATTACCAATCAAGGAGTTAAATTACTCAGAAGCAATTTATTTTTATATTATTTCTTTATCTTTCTTTGTGAGTTTTTCTTGTATTTAGAGGGTTAATTTTTCTTGTTGATTAAAGTAATTTTTTGTGATATTAGTTTCGTTCCTAAAATAAAATATATATTTCTTATGATATATATATATATATATATATATATATATATATATATATATATATATATATATATATATATATCACATCCTCTCCTAATATAATATTAATCTACATATTTCCGGTTTTATCTCCTAATATCCTTTACTGTTATTGGAATAAACCTTAAAGACAAAGAGATTGAATCATCAATTCCAACCTGTTACCACCCAGCTGTATGGATGTAAAAAATATCTTGCGTTGGAAAATATTTAGAAGGAATTAAGGCTTGTTACGTGAGATGATGTAGCTTCACTCAAATAAAGTTTCATGAGAGGGAAAAATACCACTTAAAATGAGGTTTATTATTTTTACTTTTTATAAGATATCTTTTTACCCCTGATAAATGAAGGATTCTTTTTGTAGAGTTCCCAATTTAGGATTTTTTTTAATCATTTATTGGTTACATAAATCTCAATGGAAGAAGTATTTACGTTGTCGTTGAGCGGAAAAGGTGTGAAAGGATTTTGAGCTTAATAACTTAGTACTTTAAAGACGGAAGTTCCTTAGCAAAGTAAAATGATATTAAGGCATGAATGAAGTCACGAAATTATGCCTTATTTTCAGGTTAAATAGTGGTCACTTTTCTTTATTTAACCTTTTCTGGTAGTATTATAACGAAAGGCAACAATAGCCTTTATTTCAAGGAATCTTTAAAATCTTTTTCTTCCCTTTCACTCACCTTTGTGCGGCCTTAGTCTACGAGTTTTACAAATGACCTATAATCGAAGAGTTAATTCTTTATTCTCAACGCGTTCTTTTTTTTCTTACCATCGCACACACCTATATACAATTAGCTCGACTTCATTATTAGGTTAAATGCCAATTAACTGATGTTAAATTGTTTCTTCCAATTTACCTTCTTTTTAATGGGGGTCACTAATAGGGTATAACTGAATCCTATACCTAAACTTAATTTGATTTTTAATGTGTAAAGTCATTGTAGAAATTTTTAATAATTAATAATTATAGTTTATATTATTTATACGATATTTTTAATAGCTGATCTTGGCTGACATTGGATAACCATTAATAATCTTTAATAAATCAAGCCATTTAAAGTGGATGTCTCGACAAATGCAGGTAAGTTGGAAGTTACAGAAGTGTACAAGGAGGGAGAAATTGATAGGTTGTAAAGATTTTGACCTCAATCTTAGTAATAGAGTTTAATGAAGAGGGAAATCAGGTTAAGCATTGTTTTGTAGTGTAATATTTTTTAAAAATTATAAAAGAATGTCCATCCATACACACTCTCTTATCCTATTAATATACTGCAAAGAGCCAACAACAAAAGAGGATACACAAACGCAATCAGCCTATCAACATAAAAGAAGAAATTACTATTAGCTCAAATTTCTAAGAAAAACTAACAAGGGAATTATTGCCCATCTAACAAGAAATTAGAAGGTTTGAGAAGAATGCATTCGTTTTGGAAAGAAAATATATATATATATATATATATATATATATATATATATATATATATATATATATATATATACACATATACATATGAATCCAGCAAACCGCAAGAAACACAGGAAATAAAGAATGAAGATACACAAGCGATTTGGATAAATTTCTAAGACCAAACAAGGATCAAACATAGATTAAGAGAGAAGGAAGAGAGAAAGAAAGAGAGAGAGAAAAAGAAAGAGAAAGGGCAAACGGAATAAAATAATATAGGCGGTGTTCGAAACCACACCATATACTGGTCTTTGCTTTTCAGGAACTGCGCTAACCACTAGGTTAAGGACAGTTTCTTGCTTCCGTTTCAGTCGTGCAATAGTACCAACAGTTTTACCTACCATTGCTTTGTACCATCAATGTAAATGTCAAAAAATTGTTCTAAGATAAACCTCAAAATCCAACACCAATATATTTAGAACCTTGAATACCTCGGTGCCAATTGTGGTCTTGACAAGAATCCTCATAGAAGAATATTTCCTCCGATAGTTAGCTAAGGGCGATAGGGGACGATCCCGAGCAAATCAACAAGTCTGGCACTTCTGTTGGTAAATTCGTGAAATTGTTAACCTGAATTGCACTTCTGCAAACGAGATATTAACTGAGTATTAACTATTAAAGCTAATTCATTAATTCGAAGATTTACAGTATCCCTAGAAATTGTCACAGCTGAAATATCTTTTACATAATTTACAACCTGCATCAGCAATGGTTTTATCATGGCTTTACTTGTTTCTCACCAATCATGTGCGCTTCTTCAGTAAACCCAATGCGATAACTTGTCCTCTAAATTTTTTGCAAGCATAATCTCATTACTTCAATGTATTTGAAGAAATCGCATATTCCGTACTCTGTATTGAGATCATCGCTATTCTTTAGTTGCTTCTTCATTGTCCATCCAGAGTATCAATATGCTGGCGTCTATGTAAGAATGGTATCCACATTTGAATAGTAGTGGAGGGTAGAGTTATTTTCTTACATGTTGTTTGTTCAGATTATCCTTATGCTGGTGTTTGTGTTAAAATTGACTTCAAATTTAAATTTCAGTGAAAAACAGTTTCTTCCGGATTATCTGTGCAGATTAATTATGATCAGTATGCTATCGCCTATGAAAGAATAGTTTCCATATTTTAATAAGGTGGATAACAATCTCTTCTGTATTATATGTTCAAGTAATCCATTTGGTACCTCCTGTACAATAAGGGTCTCCACAAATGCATTAGAATGGAAAATAGTCTCATCTTTACTGTTCGTTTAGATTAATTATCATTATGCTGGCGTATATGCAAGAATGGTATTATACACCCTGATGCGGGTGTATAATACTGGTTGATCCATATATTTGTTCAGAAATTATCACTAGTATCCTCTCGCATGTGTTGAGAATTGTCTTCTTATCTTGAGATAAATCTATGTAGAACAGACTTTCTTACGTACTAGTAGCCTAGCTACTGTGCAGGATAGGGTTACTAATTTGATCCCTGGACGTTTTCATTTTATTTTATCAAATAATCGAAAGTTTCATCTTTTTTTATTTTAAGGGTAAAAAAAAAGGAGAATGTTAACCAGAAAGTTCCGTAGAGTTTTATAAATTAGTGTAATTAAAAAATGAATCTGCATGGAAGGTGCATAGTTTCAGTAGCTAAAAAGGAGAAGATTTATTAGAACTTGACAGTGTGATATATGTAAATCAAATCCATCTATTCTACTACAATTAATAGAGTGCGGATGATTTCTACAACATAAATCAGGCTAGAACATAACGTAATACAAAAGGCAATATTAATATATTTAAAAATCAAAAGGGGAAAAATACGGACTGATTCCCATTTGGACATCTTGTCCTTTGGCCCGGATCTTCCTTTGTTCGCTCTTACCAGAATGGCGAGCTACACTTTTACCCGAGAACCGAATATCAGTCTCTAGAACACATGGAAGGTGCCTTAAAGTCAATGTAAATTGGATTTTCATTCGGTGACTAACCACACCAAATGTAGCTTAACAATTCCCATTGTGATGAGTGGGTTCCACTTATCAGAACTATAGGCCCGGAAATCTGTAAGGTTTAAACATTTGAGAGATAACATAACATAACATAACATAACATAATTACACGGATGACAAAAGCCACAAGGGCCTATCAAAGGTCATCCGCCTCCGTCAAAACCCACCCACAAAAAGCACCATCACCAGGGGAAGACAAAATCAAAGTTCCCCACAATATAATATAACAGATGACAAAAGCCACGAGGGCTCATCATAGGTCATCCGAGTCAATCGGCCTCTTTTTTAAGGCACCCAAACTGCCAGGAAAACTACATCCAGAGGATTGCATCCAGAAACAAGGGTATCACCAATCAAGGCTTGTCAAGAACTAAATCATGCAGCTATAGATATATACAAACAATATTAATATATACAAAACTTAGGAACCATCACAACCTTCCCTTCCCATAAACTCATCCAACCTACTCTTAAATACATTTAGATTTGGACTACCTACTACCCTCTGCGGTAAATTGTTCCACAAGTGTACCACTCTATTGGTGAAAAAATATTTTCTTAAATCCAACCTACACCCTTGCTTTTTAATTTTAAGGGGTGACCTATAGTCCGATTTCCATCATCTAACTCAAAAAACTTGCTAACATCCAATTTATCTATCCAGGAAAAAATTTTAAAGAGCTCAATCATATCCCCTCTCACACACCTCCTTTCGAACGAGAACATATTTAATACCCTCAGTCTATCTACATATTCAAGGTGCCTTAGGGAAGGCCCTCCGTTGCACTGACTCAAGAAGGTTAATATCGTGTCTAAAAGGTGGGGACCATGCCTGTATACAGTACTCTAGATGTGGCTTAACATAAGAGTTATAGAGTTAAAGAATAACCTCCTTACTTATGTAACTGACATTTCTCTTAATGAAACCCAGCACTCTATTTGCCATATTTCTTGCTTCAATACACTGCTTAGAAAACCTTAATGATTTATCTATTACTACTCCTAGATCTTTCTCATCCTCTACTGAGCTCAGCCAATGCCCATCCATTTCATAGTTAAATTCTCTATTATCTTTTCCCATGTTAATAACTTTGCACTTATCAAGGTTGAAAGTCATTTGCCACTTATGTGCTCAGGATAACAATTTATTTAAATCCCCCTGCACTTTAAAATTATCATCCATATCTTTAACTACAGCTGCTAATTTGGTATCATCCGCCAAAATTGATACTTTATTATTAACTGCCTCCCCAAGATCGTTTATATAGATGACAAATAATAATGGACCGAGAACTGATCCCTGAGGAACCCCACTGATAACATCCCTCCACTCTGACTTTACACCATTTAGCACTACCCTTTGCTTCCTATCTTTCAGCCACTCAGCTATCCAATTTGAAACACCCCCACATATCCCAATCAGTTTTAATTTATGAACTAGTCTCCTGTGTGGTACCTTATCAAATGCTTTACTAAAATCCAAGTAAATTACATCTACATTCTCTCCCTTATCTACTTGATTTGTTACGAACTCCAGAAAGTCTAGTAAATTAGTCAAACATGATCTACCTGATCTAAACCCATGCTGAGCATCGCTGATTAACCCCTCCCTCTCTAGATGTTGGCAAATCCCTTTTTTAACTATTTTCTCAAGAATTTTATAGACTACAGGAGTTAGGCTAACCGGTCTAAAGTTATTTGGATCCTCTTTACTACCCTTCTTGAAAATGGGGACTACATTCGCTCTCTTCCAATCATCGGGTATTTCTCCATATTTCAGTGACCTAGTATATAACTTGTCCAGAGCTATTGAGATACTTTGTACCCCTTCTTTAAGTATCCTAGAATGAATATTATCAGGGCCGGAGGCCTTGGTAGTATCTAAATCACCTATTAGTCCTTTTATCATCTTCCGATCCACACTAATGGTAGTAAATACCTCTTTTCCTGACCCATGAGTACTATACATAGGACTATTTAGTTTCTCTTTTGTAAATACTGATGCAAAATGACCATTTAGTACCTCAACTATTTCCTCATCAGTTTCTCTCACAACCCCTTCATATTTGATAGGTCCTATTTTAACTCTGCCAGACTTGTTATTAATTTTATAGTAACTAAAGAACTTTCTAGGATCTTTGTTGCTATCCTGAGCTAATTTAATTTTTGACACCCTTTTGTTCTTCTTTATAATCTTATTTAACTCATTCCTAGCCATTCTATAATCACTTAAATTTTGAATATTATTTTATACCTGTAATTTTTTGTATGCCCTTTTCTTCTCTGAAATTTTTCTAGCTATCTCCTGATTCCACCATAATGGTTTCCTACTTTTGTTCCTAATGGCCTTCATTGGGATACATTGTTCTTGGACTACATTTATTATATGCTTGAAAGTATCCCACATCCCATAAGCATTTTTACCTCTGAATTCTATATCCCAGTCTACCAAATTTAGCAAGCTTCGAAGTTTTACATAATCTCCCTTATGAAAATTTGGAACTTTTTCAGCATTCTCAGTTATTTTACCCTTCTCAATTCCCAAGTTAAAACGAACTATCTGATGGTCACTATTTCCCAATGCTTCCCCAACAGTCAATTCTTGAACTAAATGATCACTGTTAGAAAGTACTAAATCTAATATATTGTCCCCCCTCGTTGGCTTATTAACAAATTGATTCAAAAAATTATCCTCAAAGCCTTCTATGAACCTGCCACTTGTTCTATCCCTACCTATCATATTTTCCCAGTCCACAGAGTTTAAGTTGAAGTCCCCAATAATAACTGCATCTGTTTCACATCCCTTACTTATTTCCCTTATCATTAGTTCATCCATATCATCAGTCTGCCCAGGTGGCCTGTAAAAAGCTCCCAAATGCACCATTCTATTTTTACTGAACCTAATATCTATCCAAAGTGACTCAACTCCATCCTGCTTTATTGAAGTATTTAAACTTGTAACAATGTTGTTTTTTTATATAGATAATTATCCTCCACCAATCCTACCTGTCCTTTGACTAATGTACATATTATAGCCCTGTAAATCAAATTCACTTATAGTGTCACTAAATTCTATTTCATTAACCCATGATTCAGTAACGCATAATATATCTATATCCTCATTGCTAATATAACTAAATAGCTCATCCTTTTTGTTTCTAAGACTACGAGCATTTGTATAGAAACAATTTAACCCCCCTATCCCTGAAGCACCTCTTGAAACTTGAATGACCTCACCTCTATCGCCTTGGAGCCTATTTCTGTTATCTGCCAAGTCCATTCTACTTTCTGTACTATAATGTCCTCTCATAATTCCCTGACCACTATTAGTATCTAGTTTCCCGCCCGCAAAGACCTAATAACACGATCATACTCCTCCCACAACACATCTACCCCCCTCCTACTCAAATGCAGTCCATCCATCGCATACATTTCTTTCATTCTTGAATCCCTTTGTGATAACGGATTAGTTAATCAAACTAATGTAAAATATCTCAAGCGCTTTGGTCTTTATTCACAAAGATGTTACGAGAAAATGACTACAAAGAAGAGTTTCTATGGGAGAACGACTACGTCTGATTAGACTAACGGTACATATTGGTTACTTAGAAGGACTGGTTTCATAAAATCAGTATTAGAAGGGTCTTTACAGATAGTGTTTAGTCACAGCTGTCTCGTTGCCTGATGCGGTACTAAGACCAAGTTAAGATAAGCGGCCAAAACGCAATATGAGAGTGTTTGAATTTTAAATTAGTTATGTTGCTTACATTTTCGTTATTTTGGGGGTATATTTAGGATGTTCGGTTAGGGAGGTTGTTGAAATTGTTTATTTCCTTTACCTAACCTAAACCAAACTACTAAAGAATAAAGATAAGGATTCCCATAGAACACTAGTGAAAAAGATCATTCCCACAAAATTAACCAAAGTAAAGATAAGTATTACGTTTCTTTCGGTGTCCTTATCTTTACTTGATCTTTACAAGGGTGTATGGTAGTGTGGAAGGTTAATAAATACAGGTACGCTTTTCGTGAATAAGATATGAACCTCTTTGATGCGCTCGCTTGAATTTATATACGATTATCTCATTCATCCAAGTTGAACTAAAGCAAGATAAATTAAATTAAGTCTATGTATAATGTTAACACACATTTAACACGTGTCTAGTCAAGCGGAATCAGTGGAAGATACCTCTCAAATTTGATTGCCGAAAAATTGGGGAATGAATAAACTATTTTCTAAAAGTATTTTGCACGAGAGACTCTTGTGTATCGTCTTTGAGCATCTCTGGATACAGACAGCGATAACCTTAGCAATTTCGCTGATTCGTATCTTTGCGTTAGCCGAGCATCCGCGCGGAATCTGTCGCCCTGGAAGAGCGAACTCGCCTAACTCATGAACCATGAAGAGAATATTTGGTCAAGTGTGAAAGTGGTAAAATGTCATGCGAGTGCAGTTGAAATGTCATGGAGTTGAAGAACATTTGTTATACCCAGAGAAAAGAGCGTAAGAAGGAATTAGATGGATTTCAGAAGAATTTGATATATTAATTAGACTAAGTTGTAGGAATTATGATGGGAGTATAATTGGGGAAGTAAGTGTAGTGGAAGAGAGTAGAATTGTCTTACTCAGAAAATAAATAGTAAGGGTGAAATGAGATGAAATTGGAAGTAATTAAGATATATCAATCGAATTGAACTTAAAGTCGAATTGGTAAAGGGGTATATAGGTGTAATTTTTAATGAGAGGGATTAGACTGTAATAGAGTAGAAATAGCGAAAAATTACAAGTATGGAAATTGGTCTGGAATGAGAATGTGGAGTGTGGAGAGAATGTATTATTGTAAAATAGCTTTTAAGTTGAATGATTAAAACGTTAAAATGTAAATCAGAAGTTATCAAGTTAAAAAAAAAGAGCGGATTGGACTAGAATTGAGTTTGAGAGGTAGGAAAACCTGCAGATTATGGTGGACTTGAAAGCAACTCAAAAGACCAGAGGAGCGGCTTCGCTACTCCTCATTAAAGGAGGAGGTAGCTCTTCGCATGCTTATCTGACACTAGCAACGGGGGTTTGGTCTAAAAAGAAAATTAAAAGGTTTCCAGTACAAATCTCCTAATAATTTAGTCTTAGTCTATTTTTTTCAGGTCCATGCTCATTTTCTAGGTCTAAATGCAAGAAAAAACTTTTAGCCGATTTCTTTTGATATACGGAAAAACCATCCTCAGTTTTTTTTCAATCTAAATTTGCTTTAATATACGCCCCCCCCCCCCCATCAGAAAAAAACAGCCATACCATAACTTTAATACATTTTATGGCCTTCACGATTTGAATGCCTTTTTTTTAATTCACAAACATTCGATAATCATATTTATTTTTTTCTGAACCTTTGGAAAAGAACTTTATAAAAGCTTCAGATATACCATTGGTATGTTTTTCGAACTGTAAAGAAAATCTTACAAAGAACTTGGATAAAAGCTTCAAATATACTGAGGTGACTCAGAAATTAAAATTCAAATTGTTCAATAAAATTATATTGCTAAAATATAGTGTTATGGAAGAATTACCTAATTACTGACTAGCCAAAAAAAAAAAACTATTCCAAGGCTAATCAGTGAAAAAGATAAAAACTTCCAAATTAAACTATTAGAGAACAAAAGAATGGCATGATCATACATACAAGCATATCAGTGTTAATATCTAAACTTACACTTCTATGTAATAGCAAACGAGTAGCTTGGCATCATACAATTTTTATTTACCTATTTAAATTTGTACCGATGGCTCTTGCAATTTACATTAATCTTAGATCTACAACTTGTGGTATATACTTATTTACTTGTGTAACAGAGATTCATGCTGATGGTTCTTACATTACAACTGTATTAAAAAAAACGCAATTAAAACTTAGAAAAGGTTAAGCTTAGGTAATATTTTAATCTCCCAAGCCACTTTCCTGATACTAGGCCCAAAACAGTGTACTTGAAGAAAAGTGTAGAAGGAATATAAAAACATGTACACCTGCTTTATCGCTAACATCAATTGAGTCTCGTTTGTTGTGCACTAATTGCCATTTATTTCCCGCTCAAGACATTTATTCTCTTGTGTGCTAATGTAAATTTAAATTATATTTATCCTAAAAAATTTCCATTAATCAATTATTGAAAAAATTTAATGCAGTAGTATGAACGCCATTTCTGCGAGGGCATTCCAAGCGGTTGTCGCCGTGTGAAAAAACAGCATAAAAATGGGACCGTTTGCTTTCTTGCATTCTTGCTTTGTGTTTGTTCTGTTTTTTTTTATCTCTCTCCTAGCTCTTGCTTACTCTCTCTCCTTCTTTCGCGAATGACGAGAGAGAGAGAGAGAGAGAGATATATACAAACAAACAGACAGGAGGGGACAATAACAAGAGAGTGAAATGAGAGCCGTCCATTTCAATGGAAGTACCTATAATTTTATCCTAAATTCTAACTAAATACAATACTACAGATAAGAATAGGATAGTAAAGATGAATTCTCTCCCCACCCACCTCTCCCCCCCCGTTTCTGGGCTTAGAAAAGTGAAAATATATACTTGGCAATGTTGGAAAATAGACACATCCAGTAAATTTTAAAAGGAAAGCAGGAAATACTAATATATAGAAAAACTAAAATATAACTTATCGTAATAATCTTATTTTAGAACATTCATTATTTTTTGGTCGCTTATTATTTATTAGATCTATCTACCCGTTCCATTCTTATTTTAAAAACTTTCTACTGTCTTATTGGACACTGCTAGTACCGCTTGCAGATGCAAAGCTTTTTGTCAGATATTTAAAAAAATAATCATTCATATCCAAGATTATTTGTAAAACATGACACAAACGTATTTACACTTTATATAAATGCAAAATCAAATTAAAAACCGGAATAGTTATTATGACTTATCTAAACTTAGAACATTTTTTTTTTCTTTGTTTTTATCAAAATACAATGTCTTGTCACTTTTTATCTAAAGTTTACCATTATTTTGTCCAGTCTAGTTTTAAAAGTGTCAACTGAACTGCTCGACACCACTTCCTCAGGCAAATGGTTCCAGAATTTTACAATTTTATAGGAAAAAAAAGTTCCCACATAAATTTGTTCGAAAATGTTTCGGAACGATTTTCATGCTATTATTTCTCGTATAATTTGTGTTAAGTTCGAACCAAATAGAATAGTCTACATTATCTATTCCTTTCATGATTTTGAATACTTCTATTAATTGACCTATCAAACGTCTTGTTCTCTAGTGTGAGTAAGAGAGAGAAAGAGAGACAGAGACAGAAAGAGAGAGCAAGAGACAGAAAGAGAGCGAGACAGAAAGAAAGAGAAAGAGAGAAAGAGAGAGAGAGAGAGAGAGAGAGAGAGAGAGAGAGAGAGAAATAGAATGCTGCTGCTGCTCCTGGTGGCGGTCGTGGTGGTGGTGATAACATAATAACATAATTTCACGGATGACAAAAGCCACAATGGCCTATCAAAGTGATTGTAGTGTAGTACTCGTGGTGGTGTAATTAAAGCGGTGTGGTGGTAGTGTAGTAGTAGTAGTGGTGTTGATGTATTATTAATGGTGGTGTTTGTTTAGTAGTAGTGGTGTTGGTGGCAGTATAGTAGTAGTGGTGGTGGCGTAGTATTAGTAGTAGTGGTGGTGGATGTAGTGTAGTAATAGTGTTGGTGTGGGGCCGTGTAGTAGTAATGGTATTGGTGGTAGTCTCAAACTCAAAACAAAAACCTAAAGAGCAGTTAAACTCAAACAAGAATCCAATTAGCAAATCTGGAATTAAAAAGAAGATTTAAAATTCTTCAGGGCTAAACTATTGAAGTGAGAGACTTATTTTTGGTCTCATTCAACAGATAACTATCAAACCTCTAATGGGGCACTCGTCCCATGGATGGGACCATTAGAATGCGTGAATTTCCCCAAGATTCCTGAAATGCCTCAAATGAAAACGGAAAACCTGGTTTCTCCATCGGGACAAAAATCAGCAAAAGAAAAGTTATCACTTTTATGCCGCTTTTTAAGATTATTTTATAAGCGAAGAAATTCTCAAACATTCTGCTGAAAAAGCATATATAGGATTTAGTTAAAAATCTGTTTGATTTCGTACTGAACACTTGAAAAGTAAGTTTGGGTTTAGTTTATTAAGAAAATGGATAATTTTATCTACACTATTAAAAATATATGTCCAAAGTTTTTTTCACAGAGAATTTCCATATTCTCTGGAACGCTTGATAACAAAATTCTATCCTGTGAGGATCTCACCATTAGGTCTTGTGTACATATGTGTATACATACCATAGATTCTCTTCAATTTGTTCCTATCAGTTACGAGGATAGAAGGTGTGGATATACGTGTCTGAAAAGTAAGGTGATGTGTATGTTGTTGTGAATATCAATTCCGTGTAGTTTGCCTTGGGGTGGTGGAGCATCGTCTCTGTCTGAATGTATGCACATGATTGTGTATGGATCTGTTGTGGCACTCAAAGATAGTCATTTGATTATCTATACATGTCCTGGTGTCTATGTATACAGACATGAAAAAGTATAGCAAATGGACACCAGTTAATCACTGTAAAGCTTTATTTGTCAATTTAGGATGAAAAACATTTTGAGCAATAAAAGTATGTACAATATTATATTGTGGCCTTCTCTTTGGTGACTTTTAGAGTTGTAACTCACCTAGACATATTTAATAAGTTCTGAGATTAAAACTTTTTGTATTTTTGATTTATATGGAGTGCATTTAATAATTCTGACCGTGTCTCTGCTTGTTTTGTTTTGTTACTTGTTCCAAGTAGGCCCAGTCTTGTAATCCCCATACATATCCTATTTGGGTTGATGTTAAGGGACTGACTCCGCCAAGAAAGTCGTTTGATTCCTTTTTGTTCCTCCAATTCTTTTAGTAATTTTTTGTCGTATAACAGGGAGAAGGGGGGGGGTATATTCTACCAATATACTACTTTAGTTCAAGCTGACCTTTTGTACACACTAATAGAAGTCTCTCTTTAAGAATGGAAATGTACTTTTTCCGAGATGCTTCTGCCAACACACTCAACTATCTATTACCCTCCATGTTTTACCCTTGGTTATAACCTGTTTATGCTAAACTCCTGAGAGGCTCATCTCTAAACTCATACCCCACCACTGTCTGAAAAATGAGCAAACATTGGTCCCTCATTTCTTCAGACCACTCATTCTTCTTCTTTCTATTGTTCATAGTTACAGGAGGTTTCCTTCTAGCTGCACTCCATAATATCCAAGAGAGTGCAGATAATTTACTGCTGTTCCTGGGCTTATTTAGAGTCTTTCACCCACTTAGAAGCTTTTAATCGGGGGTCATTTTCAATGGATCCTCAAACAGCACGAAAGCATCTTCTAGAAGTCCCAGGATGACTAGGTCGTGATTCTGGTGATACTTTACTCCTACTTTGAATAGAACTATAAATCTGTTAATGGAAAAAGGGGGTATTTAATGAGGTCTAGCAAATTGTCTTTGGGATAGTTATCCATCTTCTTTGAAATTCGGAAATTTTCTTGGAATTTTCTTTCTGCGCATATTTAATAATTGCGATATTAAACTCTGAAAAGATACAAACAACTATTAGTCATAATAATCCCTCCCAAAACGGAAAAAAACACATTTTATTCCTCTGTAGATGTTTGTTTACTTTTTTCATGCACCTCTTTGTGCCTGAGAGACGCTCCTCATCTACACTAAGCATGGAATTGCACCCAAAAGAACAATCCAACCGTCTAGAAAGGATTTTATTCATTTTAAATAATTTGACTATCGATTTGCCGCCAGATTGCAAAATGGCTGGCACCCACTCGTGCGGGAATGGAATATGCCACGCTTATCACTTCTGCAGTATCCTTAACCGTGTTATGACCGATGCAGTGTGGAGATGAGTACTCAGTGCAATACCTTATGGTCTCTGGAGAGCGCCATCCCGGATAGTGTTGTGAAGTACTGAAAACCCTTCCATTGGCTTTCATACACACTTTAAATTAAGAAAATTTAGGTTCGGAGACGCACACTCATTCCTACAGCTCTTACAGCTCCTACATCTCTACGCGATGTATTACCATGAAATGTTAAATTTAAAAAAAAGAATGCGTATGATAAATGATTTAAATATTAAACGTGATTGTTAGTTTTTTTTGTTTTTTTGTAATTAAATCTAATATTTGATCACTAGCAAAGGTATCCGGCATTGCCCGGGATAAAATGTTCTGTCGCAAATAAATACAAATGAATATATTTTAAAATTCTTATAATGTGGGCCGAAATTATCTTTTTTACTGATTATTACTATCATTATTATTATTTGTGGGGTGAAGACAGATTCAGAAGAGTTGCACACTCTCCCTATCATATAATATAATTACAACCAGGAAATGACTTCGCTACTAAGATTAAAGATTCAAATCTAAAAAAAGCAGCCATGGTTAAATTTTTATAAATTTTATGAACGTCGCCAATTATAATAATTTTAAAAAGGAACTCTAAACTAAATTTCCCCACTTTCAAAATATCACGTTGCTAAAATACAGTTATAGAAGATATATAAAAATAAATTTTCTGAACTTCAATATTTGTAATTCTTTGGGTTTTCAAAAATTCACAAAATTTCAATACTTATATTTATTTCTGAACTTCACCATTTTGTTTTTGATATTATAAAAGAATTATTAAAAATAACTTTGATAAAAAACATAAGTCATAACCAAACTAAGATAAAAAAATGATTCAAATACTCAAAAATTCCCCTCTAAATTATAGAGTTAGTGATGATGAGTAAACGTTTCGCCGCGCTCGCCCGGCAGTTTACGCGCACTCGTGAATGACCGTTACTTATGAGCGAACAACTTTGTGGCCGCAGGACCAGATCGAGGGTCTTAAAAATACAGATTTGCTTTCAGGATATAGAAGAAAATAAAGATTTCTTGGGTGCTGGTGTCTGTCTCCTTAACTACATGATGATAAAAATCGAATATTACGATGATTTTATGCTAATAAAAACTAACTTATTTTTACCAACTTTCAGTCACATTTTTATATTTTAATATAATAATTTATAAGTTGTGAGATATACAACATTGTGGCTGAAGATTTGACAAAAACTAGTCTCGATTCTATTGCCTGTAAGATGTTTATCAATGCGCCCAAATAATTTAACAAATTTTAACATAATTAATTTTTTATTGCTAATTGAATCAAGGTAGTAATCATTATTATTTTAATAAATACTGTTTTCGAATTTGTTTACAGAGATAAATACCGATTTTTCACCATAATTTAGGGAAGTTTCATTAATCTCGCCAATGATTCCAGGTAGATTAATTCGTCGTCGTAAATATTCTCCTTAAATTTCATCACCTGGTAATTCTATAACGTTGTAATTGCATTGCAGCAAATCTGTTGAGTAAATTCTTCCTCTACTTATTACATCAACCGCTAAATTCATCTTCGCTAAGAAAATACATCACCAAACATTATTATAGTTAGCATGAATATATAAATTAGTTATCTACTCTTTCTATTCCGCCCTCTCTTAGTCTCAAGTAATCTAACCTAACAACATTAACATTAACAATATCCAACGATATATTTACATAATCTGCAAATAAAAAGAATGACGATGAATTTCCTGGCGATGGAATCACCATGCGAGGAAATTAAACACGATGAAATTTATCCAACACACTTGTCAATACACATATAGAAATTCACTCTCACACGAATAATCACACCTACACACAGATATATTAAATAAACTGTTCACGAACTCAAACTCAAGATAATTATATTCCAGTTTTCTCGTCCACACTGACACACATTAACATCAATACCTATACACATTAACACACACACACACAGATACCACCTTTCCATGGCACAGCTTGAGCCGAGAGATTACCGATATATCTAAAAAGCGACGATAAGCGTGGATGGCTTCTAAGTAAAATGTCGAATTATATTGATAAGCGTCGGGCCGCGATGGCTAATATGGTGTGACAACTCCTTTTGTTTAGAGCCATTATGAAACGGTTTAATGGTGATACTGCCTGCGGCCTCCTTTGACTAATATTAAGGAAATATTCTCTTTGATTAGCTAATCTGGAAGAGCAAGCTTAAAGACCACAATACCGGGATTAACCTTTAGGAATATTAGTGTAGAAAACTCGAAATTTTAGTGGGTTTGAGGGAATATAAATATACAGCGTCCCAAAACCAAGTATATTTAAAACAAAAAACATAACAGGAGAAGCCACTAACGGATTCAGATAATATTGATTTATTTTTATAGGTAAAATATACACCGAAATAATAATAGTTTAATTTTTTTATAACGTAAGTGTTCAAACAGCCGATCATTCACATCATTGTATCACTGTCCTCTTTGATTGACTGGTTGACAGACTTTAATAAAAATGTTTTAAGGAAAATTTCTAGACGTTATTTCAAAGTGTTCTTTAATTGTTCAAGTGATGAAGGTCATCTACTGTATTTGTCATTTTTCAAATGAACCTTAAAAAAGTCAAGCGGGTTCAAATCTAGTGCAGGTGGATTCTCAATACTACCTTGTCGTCTGAACCACCGATTATGAAAAGGTTCATAATCGTGATGATAAAGAGGAAGCGATCCATCTTGTAGTAACCATCGAAAAAGAATAGACTAACTAAACTTTTAGAAGTAAAATGCCACACAAACTGTCACCCCTGGTAAGTTTACATACCATTCGGCCTAAATGTATGGATTTGGGATATTTTGTGACCAAAATGAGCAATTATAACTGTGATAGAACGAGTTGAATCTGTGTTAAATTCAACTCCTATCCCATATTAGTTAAAACCTCGAGGAGGCCCACGTGCATCTTCGATTCGAGGCTTGGAGTCTTATCAACAGCTACCGGACGTCAATGTTTAAACAAGGAGGTTATCGTCCCCCCCGCTCACCCCCATACGCCGACCTCGCCAGATCGAGTTAGGCTTATGGACAGATAAGGCATTTTTCTCCGGCCCAGCTGTGCGTTCCCTCGAAGCTTCCACCCCAGTCTCCCCCACGCCAAGGAGATGTCCTGGCTATTTATATGGAAACTTTACTACTAAGATCAGATTGGAGATCCAGATTTTCGTCGCGAAACATCACCACGACCCTCTCTCCCTTTGTGCGCCAAGGGACCTCGACCTCGAGATTCACCATCACTTGTCCAGAAGGAGGACAATATTCCTTGAGTGCCAAAGGTTCGAGCCTTTAGTGACGCCAAGTCCCCAAGGCATCCCCCCCCCCTGTTGTTCAAGGAGAACAACATTAGAACAGCCATTGTTCGTTTTGAGCCCTTCGCCAAGAAACGGTTCTCACCCCCCCCTGTTGTTCAAGGAGAACAACATTAGAACAGCCATTGTTCTTGAGCCCGTAGACAAGAGACGGTTCTCATCCCCCCCCTTTGTTCCGAAGAGAACAACCTAGAACAGCCATTGTTCGTTTTGAGCCCTTCACCAAGAAACGGTTCTCATCCCCCCCTGTTGTTCAAGGAGAACAACATTAGAACAGCCATTGTTCGTTTTGAGCCCTTCGCCAAGAAACGGTTCTCACCCCCCCTGTTGTTCAAAGGAGAACAACATTAGAACAGCCATTGTTCTTGAGCCCGTAGACAAGAGACGGTTCTCATCCCCCCCTTTGTTCAGAAGAGATCAACCTAGAACAGCCATTGTTCGTCAAGCCGTTCGTCGAGTAACGGTTCTCCTTTCCAAGACGCCACGTCAGGATCCTTTTATCCCCCCCCTTCGGCTGGAACTCGCCAGCGGACCGAATATTCCTTCAAGTACCTTCCACTGCACCCTAATGAAGTTACGTAAGCCAAGCGTCACCTTTTGAGTATTGATCCCTTATTTGTCAATTCTATCCTGTGCTTTAAATGGTTTATCGAACCATCCCATCTCTTTAACTCCATATTTGTTTTACCTTTTTTGATCCCTTAAATCCTTGGATTAGCCCGAGTCTCCACGACCCTTTCCATTCTGTTTGTCAATATTTTTTTTCGTTTTTGTGTTTTGTTTATAGTTATTATTAATAAAACTCTATTTTATTAATGATAGCAATATTATTATCCTTGAGCTCAGTTCCACTTCTTGAGCATTTTGAAGATATATAATATCGGCCGCCAGACAGTAAAACGCACTCTAAAGATAATTAAGGAAGTTCCCTCAACGAATAGTGTTATATATAGTATCGTCGGGAGTCATTCTACGACATATATATATATATATACTATCTAATTTGGTATCAGGTGTGTAAGGTTTAACGCTATATCTTTGCAAACACTGGTCTCAGTCGAGTAAAGCATAGTGTTATTCGTTATAATAATAGAATATAGTAGTTCCCTTTTGTTTTAACGATTGCTATCCCCTTTTTTTTTGAAACTTAAGAAGCTGGAGTAGCTCAAGGAACGGTTATAATAATTTGTTTTTTTTTTTTTTGTGATTTTATTCAGTGGTTATTTAGATTGAGAAACCAAGTACGAATAGGTCAGTGCCCATATTTAGGTAGGCTAATTCTATAGAGGCATAATTCTTGTTGCAAGGAATTTTAGTTGGTTGACTAGTGCGCCCCCAAGTGCAAAGATGACTCAGTTTGAAATCTTTAAAGCGCAAGGAGAGTCCTGTGGACTTTCCGGAAAAGAACTAATTGAGTACATTCAAGAGGAGCAAAGAAGAGAAATAGAACTCCAACGAGAAGAAAGAGGGGAACGGATAAGACAAGCTGAGCTTCAGATTGAATTAGCTCGTGTTGAAGCGGGGATACATTCCGCCAGTTCCCGTTCCGAAGCCCCCCCCCCCAATCTCCCACTTAAGCTCCCCAATTTCAAGAATGGAGAGGATTTCGGAGCATTTTTAGCCCACTTCGAAAAGATCCTCGAAATCAATAACATGGATCTGGAGGCTGAAGGTGTAGCCAGATTACTTCCCCTGTTAAATTGCAAATTGCGCGAAATTTTTATATCTTTACCATCTGAGTGTACAATTAACTACAGCACCTTAAAAGCTGAGTTATTGGCCGCTCATAATATGACTCCCGATTTCTACCGCCAAGAATTTCGAGGAGGTCGTATTAAACCCGGACAGACGTTCCGTCAATTCGGATACATTCTTCAGAGGAATTTTAAATTTTGGTTAGAATCCTCAAAGGTTGATCCGGACTACGAGTCCTTAACGGACTTCGTGTTGCGAGATCAATTTTTGGCGTCTCTCCCGACGGAGATCCGCGCGTTTGTCAAGGACCGTCGGTGCCAGACCTTTAAAGAATGTACCGAAGAAGCGGATGTCTATGCCGCAAGCCATAATTTATATCCAAAGGAGAATCGAACTTCTCACCAACCTCCAAACCAGGAAAGAAGGAAGGATTCGCGCCCCTTCCCAGGAAAGCTGACAAAGTTTCCGGGCCCCGTAAGACCCCAAAACTTCATTCCCCAAAATCAACAACGGGACTCCAAACCTCCCGTTCAGATTTCTTCTCCACCTCTCTTCCCGAAGCGACCAATAATATGCTTCACCTGTGGTGTAGAAAACCACATGAGCTGGAATTGTCCCCAAAATTCTAGGCTTAAAAGCGGACCAGCCCACCAAGTTCACCAGATTTATGCAACCCCGGCTCCCCCGGAGGTGCAGACCCAAGCAGCAACTTCTCCCCCTCCGTCAGGCCACCAGGTAAATTTTATTTTTGATAAAAGTTCACCAGGAACTTTGAAATTTGAGGAGGGCAGCGTGAATGGCTGCCGAGTATCGACTCTCGTCAGGGACACAGGATGTACTTGTTTCATCGTGTCCGACGAACTCCTTCCCCCAGTGGACCCTAACCACGAAAAATTTGCGGTGGTACATGACTACCTTGGGCGGGCGAACAGATTCCCCGTCGTTAGATGTTACCTGCAGTGTCAATATTATGATGGCTGGGCTGAAGTCATTTCAGCACCCATAAAATTCTGCTCTGTACTTATAGGACAGAGCCCCCAAGTAAGTTCCGACCCTGTGTCCCAGGCCGCCCTTACTCGAGGTCGAGCTAAGAAGGAAGCCCAGGAGTCCTTCCCCCTCAGAACCCAGTTACCGTCCGAATTCTCGGAGATCCTTAACCAGGACTTTAGGACGGCACAAAAGGAGTGTGAAGCACTAACACCCTTATGGGATAAGGCCCAAAACCAGGACACGGAGACTGTCCGTGGACCTAAAGTCATCAGGTACCTGGAGGAAGGTGGCTTTCTTTATCGATCCGCCGAGGACAGTAATAATGCTGTTACTACTGTCCTATGCCTTCCACGATCCCATGTCCCTATAGTGCTCAAAGTGGCTCATGACAGCATTTTGTCCGGTCATTTTAGTCACACTAAAACTGGCCAGCGCATTTTTAGATATTTTTATTGGCCGGGTGCTGCAGCTGACATCTCAAAGCATTGTCGATCGTGCGATGTGTGCCAGAAGACGTCCGCTAAAGGGCGGGTCAAACCTGCTCCCTTACAAAGGGGACCAGTCATTACTGAACCCTTCTCCAGAGTGGCCATCGACCTGGTTGGCCCTATCCACCCCCCTTCGAGCGAAGGGCACAGCTACATTTTCACCTTGGTAGACTTTGCTAACCGTTTTCCCGAGGCTGTCCCCCTTCGCCGAATCGACAGTATTTCTTGCGCCGAGGCCCTCATTTCCATCTTTTCGAGGGTAGGCGTCCCCAAGGAAATACTCTCCGATAGAGGCCGACAATTCACCTCTGAGTTGATGGAGTACGTAGGGAAGCTGCTCATGGTAAAGCCCCTTTTTACCACCCCCTTTCGGCCACAGACAAACGGGAAGTGCGAAAAATTAAATGGAAATTTAAAATCCATTATTAAGAAGATCTGTGCCGAGCAGCCCCGCGAATGGCACCGATATCTCCCGGTCGCCCTATTCGCCTATCGGGAAATTCCCCACCGTACATTAGGCTTCGCCCCGTTCGAGCTCCTTTATGGACGTAATATACGCGGGCCACTCAGTATTTTAAAAGAGTTGTTAATTAAGCCCCAACTGGATCAAGAACTCCAGTCATCTTACGCCTATGTCTTGGACCTACGCCAGAGGCTCGAAAAATGCGCAAACATCGCCTATAAAAATGCCGATGTCAATTTGGAGAAATACAAAACCTATTTTGATGTCCGGTCCGAAGATCGTAAATTTAAGCCCGGTGATGAAGTACTCCTGCTCCTTCCCACAGCCAGTAATAAATTACTGAGCCAATGGAAAGGTCCGTACCCGGTCCGCTAGGCACGAGGACCGGTAGATTACCTCATTGGTACCCCAGCAGGCGATAAGCTCTATCACGTCAACTTATTGAAAAAGTACCACCGGCGCGCCCATGGACATACCTTCGTAGCGCTGGACGAAACATCGGCGCTTGAAGAGGATTACCCCGCGGAGTCCCTTAATTTTAATCCAGACAGTGTGCATCCAACCTGATGCCGATTACCCTCTTCCTTCCCTACCAGGCGAGCCGTTTGAACCCTCTGACCTGGATATCGACGCGCAGCTGACACCACATCAAAAGGGTCAGCTACAAGATCTATTACGTCAGTTTGACGACGTTATTTCGGAGAAGCCTGGGTGCGCTACTAGTTTCAAGCATGATATCAAATTAACAACCTTAGAACCCGTCCGTTCAAAACCCTATCCCATGCCGATTCATTTACGCCAAGCCTTTAACGCCGAAGTTGATAATTTAATTAGTTTAGACATCATAGAACCTTCCACCTCTAGTTATTGTTCCCCAGTCGTCATGGTCAAGAAACCTGATGGCTCTTATCGGATGTGCATCGACTTCCGGAAGTTAAATTCGGTAACTGTGTTCGACGCCGAGCCCATCCCGTTGGTAGACCAAAACCTCCACCTTTTCGAAAACGCCAAGTTCATCTCAGAACTCGATTTGTGCAAGGCGTATTATCAAATCCCCCTCCGGCCTGAGGTGAAAGCATATACCGCCTTTGCAACAGAGAAAGGCCTTATGCAATTCAAGCGCCTTCCTTTTGGCCTCGTCACTGCTTGTAGCAACTATAACCGTCTCATGAGAAGGTTGTTAGATGGACTTCCAAACGTATCCTTTTACTTTGATAATGTCTACGTCGCTACTCGCGAATGGAGTCACCATTTAACCACCCTATTAGCTCTCTTCGAGCGACTGCGCGAAAATGGCCTCACCATTGGCCCCAGCAAATGCCATTTTGCCCACGAAACCATCAAATATTTGGGTTTCAAAATAGGACAAAGCCAGTTGGGTCCCCAAGAGGATAAGATTAAGGCAATCGCCGACATGCCCCTCCCGATTACAAAGAAGCAATTAAGATCGTTCCTAGGATCAGCTTCGTACTATCGGCGATTCGTTCCGAATTTCGCTGCGATTTCGGCGCCCCTCAGCTCCCTTTTAAAAAAGAATTCACCCGATCGTCTACGTTGGAATGATGTCGCTATTTCCCATTTTAATCAGCTCAAGAGTAAGCTCATGACTGCCCCCATTTTAAAGTTGCCCAACCCGGGAAAATCCTTTGGGATTAAGACAGACGCGTCCAACGAGGGCATTGGAGGTGTACTCCTTCAATACGAGGATGACGGCACGAGTCATCCAGTTGCATATGCTAGTCGTCAATTATTACCACGCGAAAAGAGATATGCCACTATAGAAAAGGAAGCTCTATCAATTATCTGGGTCATAGACAAATTCAAGATGTACTTGATAGGTAAAGAATTTCAAATAGGAACCGACCACCGTCCGTTAGCCTATATTAGGAATGTGCGACACTCAAACGGCCGCATCATGCGCTGGAGTTTACTCTTGCAAGAGTATCAATTTAAAATAAATTATATCAAAGGTTCCGATAACCAGGTCGCTGACGCACTCAGTAGGAATGCGTTACCGAATAGCGTAGAACAATTGTATTCATAGGATTAGTATCTCCATGTAGGTATATACCGTCTTGTACGACTTAATTTAAGATTCTTATGTAATATTATTAATTAATGTATATGTCTGAATTGTGTAACGCTCAATGTCTAATTTTTTGTATGTCTATATATTTGTTCTTATTAATTTACGTATAAATTATTTTGTCCCGTATGTACTAAGTTTATAACATTTCATTGTTCCATGCCCTTTTTTTTTATTAAGTTGTATTAAAGGTTATTTTCCCCTGTAATCTAAAGATCAAAATAATCATGTATTGAGGTAATACTAGTTAGGTGCAGGAAGATACGGTTGGTACAAGAAAACGAGTTCCCTACAACGGAGCTCTATCGTTGTCCCTTCTCTCTTTTTTTTTCGAAGTGACAACTTCCCCTGGAATGGAGGGGTGTGATAGAACGAGTTGAATCTGTGTTAAATTCAACTCCTATCCCATATTAGTTAAAACCTCGAGGAGGCCCACGTGCATCTTCGATTCGAGGCTTGGAGTCTTATCAACAGCTACCGGACGTCAATGTTTAAACAAGGAGGTTATCGTCCCCCCCGCTCACCCCCATACGCCGACCTCGCCAGATCGAGTTAGGCTCATGGACAGATAAGGCATTTTTCTCCGGCCCAGCTGTGCGTTCCCTCGAAGCTTCCACCTCAGTCTCCCCCACGCCAAGGAGATGTCCTGGCTATTTATATGGAAACTTTACCACTAAGATCAGATTGGAGATCCAGATTTTCGTCGCGAAACATCACCACGACCCTCTCTCCCTTTGTGCGCCAAGGGACCTCGACCTCGAGATTCACCATCACTTGTCCAGAAGGAGGACAATATTCCTTGAGTGCCAAAGGTTCGAGCCTTTAGTGACGCCAAGTCCCCAAGGCATCCCCTCCCTGTTGTTCAAGGAGAACAACATTAGAACAGCCATTGTTCGTTTTGAGCCCTTCGCCAAGAAACGGTTCTCACCCCCCCTGTTGTTCAAGGAGAACAACATTAGAACAGCCATTGTTCTTGAGCCCGTAGACAAGAGACGGTTCTCATCCCCCCCCTTTGTTCCGAAGAGAACAACCTAGAACAGCCATTGTTCGTTTTGAGCCCTTCGCCAAGAAACGGTTCTCATCCCCCCCTGTTGTTCAAGGAGAACAACATTAGAACAGCCATTGTTCGTTTTGAGCCCTTCGCCAAGAAACGGTTCTCACCCCCCTGTTGTTCAAAGGAGAACAACATTAGAACAGCCATTGTTCTTGAGCCCGTAGACAAGAGACGGTTCTCATCCCCCCCTTTGTTCAGAAGAGAACAACCTAGAACAGCCATTGTTCGTCAAGCCGTTCGTCGAGTAACGGTTCTCCTTTCCAAGACGCCACGTCAGGATCCTTTTATCCCCCCCCTTCGGCTGGAACTCGCCAGCGGACCGAATATTCCTTCAAGTACCTTCCACTGCACCCTAATGAAGTTACGTAAGCCAAGCGTCACCTTTTGAGTATTGATCCCTTATTTGTCAATTCTATCCTGTGCTTTAAATGGTTTATCGAACCATCCCATCTCTTTAACTCCACATTTGTTTTACCTTTTTTGATCCCTTAAATCCTTGGATTAGCCCGAGTCTCCACGACCCTTTCCATTCTGTTTGTCAATATTTTCCGTTTTTGTGTTTTGTTTATAGTTATTATTAATAAAACTCTATTTTATTAATGATAGCAATATTATTATCCTTGAGCTCAGTTCCACTTCTTAAGCATTTTGAAGATATATAATATCGGCCGCCAGACAGTAAAACGCACTCTAAAGATAATTAAGGAAGTTCCCTCAACGAATAGTGTTATATATAGTATCGTCGGGAGTCATTCTACTCAATAACGATTAATTATACTATTCAACTTAGGCTCCTCAGGCCACACATTATATATATATATATATATATATATATATATATATATATATATATTTATATACTTTACAAGAGCCAGGCATTTAAGTTCAATGGTTGAATATTTATTTTTGCTGGAAGAAGTTTCCGGCTTGCATAGGCAACGGATTTTATCATCTCCATAGATTCCTTCCTTCAGAAGGACGGCTCCCAATTCTACAGAAGAGGGGTCACAGCCAATAATATATTTCATCGCCAAGACATATTACCCGACTAGCCCCTCGTAGAGGGGTGGAGGGGTTCAGTTATTTACTCTCTTGAGGCTGGCAGAAAACCTAGCGAAATGATGGATAAATTTGCGGTAAAAAGAGATCATCCCCATGAAGGATTTAATTTGCTTCCTCGTCCTTGAAGAGGGTAGGTAGCCAATGGTATTGACCTTTTCTGAAAAAGGTCGTCATAAATCTGAACGTACTCATACACTAAAATACTTTAAAAAGGAATAGCCAATATAAACATTGGTCTGGGCTGACCATCAAATTATATCGATGAAGGCATCTCAATACGGCTTTCTTAGCTTTGAATAAACTTAAATGGTATCAAATTAATACGACACGTTGGAAGACCATGGGGGGCAATCATCATTAATTAAACGTAAGATGCGCATGCAGTAGAGAGGCCAAAAGGCATGCAATTCAATTTTACAAAGCTTCTATTTGTACCACCACACTCTTTGTTAGACTGATAGGCAAAATTTAGTAAAAATGTTTGTTTCTCCTAAAGTAAATACTTCTACATCCAACTTGGACGGTATCTTTTTCTTGCAAGTCTTCATATGAGACTCGAGTAGAAATAGAGAAAATCTCGTTCAGCGAAGGTTTCGAACGGTGTTAGAGGATGCCCCTCGAGCCCCAGACCACGTGCTCCTTGGCGTGGGAATTTTAGAATCAACGACAAAGAATCTGTCTTGCGCTGAGTTGCCTCACCTGGCTGGATTTACTTGAGTGGGACACAGACATCGCTCTCCCTCCCCCGCGATAACGCCAAGTTCTCTTCCTAAGCCTCGCAAAAAATTCCGTCCCTGCTGAACGCACCCGTACAATCTCAATCCCATATCTTGAGGCAAACTTTGCTGTTCGACCCAACCCCTTATCTCGAAATAAGTTTGTATAGACTGGCGTCGTGAATTCTCTTGGGACGGCTATGCCCTGGGGCTATCTAATGGACCAGCCACTGGACTATTTAACCCTGCGTCCGCCATTCCTCGAGGAGATTTAAAGTATGCCAGTCCTTCTGTTCAGACTGTTCATATGTTTACCGCGAAGTCTCGCAACCCCTGTTCGAGTCGTACCACGTCGTTAGAATCTCACCAGCAGATCGCCCTTTTGTGAAGCTTTGGCCCCTGTTAAGAGGAAAGCGTATCGAGTCATTTTCTTCCCGGATAACAATTGCGCCCTCCCCCCTCATATCGACCCCCCTTCAAAACTCCCGTTCCCCGTGTCTAAGACTCCCTGACGTGCCGTAGGACAGTCTTTCGTGTTTGAGATCACATCTCTCTGGATCAGAGTAATCTCATTGTGAGGGTATGCAACGTACATACTCGCATGGCCGCAAGACAATCGTGGGAACGAAAGAAATTTGTCGTTTGAGTTGACCTTCGTCTCCTTCCTCCCCACACCCTTCCCCAACAGGCAAAAAGAAGGCTGACGAAAGAAGGCCTATCTCACAGAAAAGACTAAATTCTATTTGCCTTCTTTATGATACCATGGAGATTGTCCAGAAGGCGCTGCGATAAGCGAATTGTCGTAAATGGAATCTCTCTCTCGATTTCACACAGTCCGCGGTTTAAATAACAACGCCGTTCATCCCTCTAGAGCAGTGTCCGAAACCTACTCGCGTAACCCTCACGTTGAACGAGAGTCGTTGTTGTAACGTATCGACTGCCAACGCGCCGCTGAGGTAACTTGGTCGCTGTCTCAAAGTGTTCCTGAGGCAAATCCCGCCCGCAGAGTCTGTGACTAGAAGAATACGCTCTGTTGCTCAACGTAACTTGAGAAAGAAAAAGAAACATCCAAATAGTTACTGGAAGTTACTATTTGTTAGTGTCACATCCAGTTAGGAGTGAACTAACCGGAACTGCAGCCAGCAGCCCCGAAACCGTCGTCTTATCTACCCTCTCCCCGAGAACTCGTGTTAACGCCACTCGAACCACCCCGTCTGGACCTGAGTAGTCGTCTCTCCAATCCATCACAATTAATGGTAATCTGTAAACCCAGTGTCCCTCTATTCTTAAATTACCTATTTAATTAACAGTGGTTGATACTCCCATTGAGTCATTATAAATCTAGACGCTTAACGTCAGTGTTATCCTCCCCTCCTTGTTTAAAGAGATTCAAGTGAGTCATTCTCTGATATTATTATTTATAATTGCTGTCAACCCGGACTAATCCTTGTTTAATATTTAATCCTTATTTACCTAAATGCACGTTTAACTATTGCCACTAATTATTATTTTGGTGTAAAGTAAAGTTTATTTTTGTACGTGTGTTTATTTGTGGCTCCTCCCTTTTGACGTACTCTTGGCAAGACTTTAATTAAGAATCCCTTCGGCTAATTTATTTAACCTGTATTATGCACTCTTACAATTTAACAATTACAAACCTTCCCCCAGTAACAAGTGGGACTTTTATAGTGAGAATCCTGGCCGTGGCACAACTCGCCTCTATCCAGCTTTCGCACGTTCAATAGGAATTAAAGCCTATATATATATATATATATATATATATATATATATATATATATATATATATATATATATATATATATATATATATATATATATATATATATATATATATATATATATGATCGTAGATTAAGTCATAGGGTCAATACCATCGACTTAAACAAAAGCGGTGTGTCCAGATCAAGGACTAGAATCATTATTAGACCAGACTGTGAGCAATTCTACGACACTCATTCTTCTGCAAAAAGTACTTAAAATCCTACGAGTCCTCCTCGTCAGAACCCTCAGTAGTGTCTCCTCAAAGACCTATGTCGTTGGTCTTCTCCCTCCGAACTACTCTAAAAGCTTCAAAGTAGAGTGATTTTGCTTGTAATCCCATGATTACACCCCCGTCATTCGTCGCCTGCATCCCCTTTTTAATTGACTCCCCGCTCAAACTTAAATAATATCCATTATTCGGGTTAACGATAATATTGCTCTTCTCACTTAACTCTGTCACATTATAAATTGTCACGATCAAATTAACTATTTTTTTGGAGCATAATTGTTCCCCTTTTGTGTATATATTTCCACGTTTATTATTTATATTTAAATTATATTTTGGGGTTTTGATCTAAATATATCCTTAAACTGCCTCTTGGCAAGCCAGTAGATAAATCCCGGCCAATTATAAACGCACTCAACAAGCAGGTGGCCTTCTACTCTTCCAATTGCTCGAAAGCCTATCGCAGACGGCCTCGTGTCGGCTATCTGCCCGTGCAAGTGTACACGCCTTTACAATTAAAGGGTCTACACAGACATACCTCGACAAGCCGTGTGATGTAAATCTTTGAAGTAATCACTAGGACCTTCTTCACACGTCCCACCTTCGAACAGCGTTTGCAAATGGACACGACTAACACTAGCGTCTAATTTCTGTTTCAACATTTGGCCAATACAATTACGTTAGTACCTTGTCAAGGGTCTTCTGATGATAAGAGTGGCCAGAGAGAGGCGAACCATGAGCCACTTTCATAATCTTACCTCTGCACCTTGCTAGAATGAGTAGCACGTTCTTACTCACTTCATAAAAGCGTTTGCTACTAATACATGTCAAAAAAAGTAAATCGTTGACATACGAATATCAAAATTCTGAGCCAATCCTGGCAACGCCATTCTCTCCACTTAATGCATCTTCACAGATCTCCAGCAAATAGGGTCAAGTTCCTTGCAAATGGCGAAATTTAGACGACGATATTCCATTCGTATCAGTTTAAGACGATTACTTATCTGATGGGGGAGAGAGAGGACAAAATGGGTAAGCTGCGGCGTTACTCATCTGTAGCCTGAGCTCTTGTTATGACTTGAACCAAAGCTTTCTTCGCTTATAGCAGCCCCACAATTTCTGTGCTATTGACGGGACGATATCTCAATGGGGCACGAAATACTACTTCAGCCCATTCCATTAAGAATGGACACTTGATATAACACTTAACAACTAGAAATCAATCCTCCCTTCCGAGGAAATTGGATAGAGCTTAATTATTATCCGCTGGCGTAACTACATCAAGTAAGAGTTTCTCCGAGACAATAATACATGCTGCAAGTAACCTTCTCAGTCTTAGACAATAAAGCAGGATTGCGCGGGCCAATACGTTGGATGTGTGATTGGTTCCTACAATTGAAACATTTTATAAGACCAGAGGTTCTGGGGCTACACTACTACTTGATTTTAGAAGAGCACTTAGATTTTAGGAGTTTTCTCTCTATAAGCTGAAAAGATGGAATGCGTCGAAGCAGGACTTTTCTTCTTGGCATGAATCCGCTGCATGGTGTATTGTATTGGTATAAGCATAAGAAAAAGCTACAAGGTGCTTCAGCTCTTTGCATTACTATCCCTCGAGGAGGTTCGTAGTTCAGGACCACAGGTTTCTTTATTTAACCTGGTCTTCAACAAAAAGTCAAATAAACCCTGATAGTTATCTTAAAATTAAGCAACTTATATATGTGCTATAAGTATCATCAATAAACAGTCGAAAAGTTTAAAATTGCTTTCTGTAGAAATCTGATGTGAATTTAAATCCAGCAAGAAAGGCATCTTTCAGTTGTCAGTTCGGACTTCGTCAGAAAGAGCAGAATAAATGCTCAAAACCTGTTTAATCTTGATACGCGTCCGTAAATGAATTACATAAAAATCCTCTAACCACTTAAATTTTTTTTATTGCTTCGAAACTAACTAGATATGCCGAAACATCATCGTCGTCCAATAAAGGTGGAAAACTTATATTAAGCAACCTGTATGTCAAGAATAGAGGCTCCTTGCTGCCATGTGACCCATCGAAACCACGAGGTCAAGCATGAAGTCAGTCCACGTGAGCGAGGAACGTTAAAACAGTCAGAATATCGAACTGTTTTCTGCGATAAGAAGGGATTGGAATCTCAAACGCGCGCTTCTGTCGTCTCCCAGGGTGTTATCAAGAAACCCCACGGGAGTACTTCCCATCCCTCAAGCGCCGTGTTGGTTCGTGAAGAGATTTCCGCACGTTCCCCACCTTTGGAGGAGGCAGTTACGGTTGATGCTGGTACCTATATATTGTTGCTTCCAATCAGTTATCGACAGTATAGGCCTGGCTTTTTACAGCGAAATACGTCATCCTCGATCGCGCTCCATTTTATCGACGAGCTGAAGGCTAAAATTATACCGAAGTATCTGAGCCACAGTCAATTGGCCCATCCTTGGTTTCGGTACATTTTGTTTTGCAGGAATACTCCCTCCAGTTAGTGTTACTACTAGAGATTAAACTTCCCTTGGTTAACGTCCCTTGAATAACCATCCGATCCCCCATTTCATCTCTTAAAGCCTGGAACCCAAGCCAGTCTGAGAAAAATCATCTGAGGCTACCCTGCCAGTCATCCCTGTGTGTATATGTACAGAGTCTCGTATCGCCTCTCACCCCCCTTCCTCCCCCCGTAGAGCTCGCACTGAGTAGCTCTGTTAAGTTCGATTCTTGTCTTCATCGAGTATCCATTGCCATTATTTTATTTAATCTATTTATTGTGCATAACTGTGTAAATATTAAAGTATATTTTGTTCCTACTTTTTCATAAGCCACATAGCCGTAGACTTTATTAGTTTAATATGGGCCACCTGCATTCACTCTTTTGAATTTAAATCCTTCGCACTCGACCCTCCCCCAATTCGATCCCCCATCTCTCTATATATATATATATATATATTTATATAAATATATATATATATATATATATATATATATATATATATATATATATATATATATATATATATATTAACTGGCATTAGATTTATAGGGTGTTTGAAAGCTTCCTTTTAAGGTCTTTTAGAGGTTTTGAGGCTGAAGGTTTGCCTATTGAGAAGGTAAGCAGAAATATTCTTGCAAACAATTGTTCTCATTTGTTGTGTGTACCTGCCTTTATACATACCATGTGTTAGTTTTGAGACTGTGCTTCTCATTTATTCCACCCCAGCGGAATTTTACCCTTTCATACCAAAGAAAGGTTCAGTCTAGTTTTGTTCTCGGTGTTGTGAGCAAAGTTAAAGGCTCTCGCGTTAATTCGTGTATTTCCAAGTGCTCAGACGGAAATTATTAATCGCGCCGTGTGTATACCTAGTTTATTCGGGTCGACAATCCCGTTACGTTTTTATTTTAAAAAAAGTTTAGTTCGAATTCGCAAACATAATGTCTTCATTCGACCAATTGAAATTACAACGGGAATCTCTTGGTTTATCCAGAGAGGACCTTTTGTCCTATATACAAGAAGAAGAGAGAGCCGAGAAAGCGGAAAGAAGGGATAGAGAAGAACGAGAAAAAGAATAACGAGAGAGAGAAATAGAAGAACGAGAGAGAGAGCGGAAAGAAGAAAGAGAGAGAGAGAGAGATAAGAACGAGAAGAAAGAGGACACATCCGACAAACATGAACTGGAAATGAATAGAGCGAGGACCGAAACGCTCTCCATCAACTCGCTGAAGACGTCCCTCAAACTGCGTCAGTGAAGGAAGGAGAAGATTTCGGGTCTTATTTGACACATTTCGAAAAGATCTTCGAGCTAAACAACTGGGATATTAGAGCGGATGGTGTCTCTAAACTCCGGCTGTTATTAGGTTCTAAGCTGCGAGATATTTTCATATCCCTTCTGCCGGAGGCAACGATCGATTATTCGACGTTGAAATCGGAATTGTTAGCCGCATATAACATGACGCCCAATTTCTATCGCGTTAAATTTCGTCACGCCCGTATAGAGCCCAAACAAACTTTTAGACAGTTTGATAATATGCTTCAGAGACTTTTCAACTTCTGGCTCGATTCCTCGAAAGTTCCCCACGAGTATGAGGCGTTAGTCGATTTCATTTCCTTGGAGATTCGATCTTTTGTGAAGGACCGGAAGTGTTCCACCTTCAAGGAATGCATCGAAGAAGCAAATGTATTCGCCGCGAGCCACAATTGCTACCCTAAGGAAGGAAGAAAATCTGATCCATCGTCCCCCAAAGTTAAATATGGAAAACAAAAATTTACACCTCGTGACCTTAGTAAGTTTTTCAAAATAACTGGCCCCTCCAATCCCAGAATTTTTTATTCATCGGACCCCGTGACGTCAAGCCATTTTCGGCGAATATCCCTTCGTCATACTTTCCCAGGGAGCCCATCTTGTGTTTCTTATGCAGTATTAAAGGATATTTGAGGACCAATTGCCCTAAAAAATCACAATTCTGCCCTAATTCTCTCAATCAAGTGCACCAAATTTGTGCTTCCCCCCGTGCCACCACTGTTGCAAGTTGAACCGCCTCCCTCTCCGTCTGCAGCTCATGCCACTGGCCATCAGATGAACTTCCTGTTCAAGAAGAGCTTCTCAGGAAGCTTGAAGTTTCAGACAGGATCAGTAAACAGCTGCCGGGTCTCCACCCTTGTTCGGGATACAGGGTGTACATGTATTGTGGTGTCGAACGAGCTACTCCCACCGATCGCTCCGAACCATGATAAGTTTGCGGTAGTACATGAGTAACTTGAACGTGCAAATCGATTACCCATCGTGAAATGCGTTATTAAATGCCCGTATTCTACCGGCTGGGCTGAAGTAGTAGCGGCTCCAATGAAGCTCTGCGCTGTTCTGGTAGGACAGTGCTCACAGGTTACATCCACCTCTGTGGTTCAACCTAACCTACCGCGTTCTTAGACTGAAAAGGGGGCAGAGGCACCCGTTACCCTTTAATCGCCCTGTGACTCCGAGTTTAGCGGTATTCTGAATAATGATTTTGCCAAAGAGCAAAATAATCGCAATTCACCCTGCCCCCTTTGGACGAAAGCTCATAATAAGGTTCAGGAGTACACCAGCAGTAAGAAAGTCGTTTCCTACGTCGCGAATAATGACCTCTTGTACCGCGCTTGCTTGGAAAGCAATAGGTCCGAGGCCCATGCATTATGCATTTCCCGTTCGCAGGTTCCCATCATATTAAAAACGGCTCATGATAGGCTTTTCTCTGGCCATTTCACCGATACTAAAACGGCCCAGAGAATCCTTAAGTATTTTTATTGGCCTGACGCGGCAGATTACATCCGTAATTATTGCAGTTCATGTGATATCTGTCAAATGACAGCCACAAGAGGACGCGTCAGACCAGCTTCCCTGCAGAAGGGACCCATCACACCTGAATCCTTCGCTCGTGTAGCAATCTACTGGATTGGCCCCATTCACCCCCTGGAACCGCTAAATGTAGTGCAAATGGCTTGCATGGAACAGGACAAGGAGTGTCCCTTGCCTACCGTGCCCGGCTCTACGGAATCTCAGTCATCTGACTTAGACATTAACGCCCAGCTCCACCCCAGTCGAAGAGGCAGCTGCAGCAGTTACGGAGTCACTTTGGAGACGTGATTTCCGAGATTCCTGGATGTGCCGCTCAGTTCGAGAATTATATTATTTTAACTACCCAGGAGCCTATTCGTTTTAATCTGTACCCTATGCTCATCCATTTAAGAGAGGTCTTCAATGCAGAAGTTACTAAGTTGTTAAAGCTAAAGATAACAGAACCTTCCCAATCTAATTACTCTTCCCTCACTGCGTTAGTAAAGAACTCAGATGAGTCATATAGACTGTGCGTCGATTTTGGGAAAATTAATTCGGTGACCTTGTTTGATGCTGAGACTAACCCCTTGATCGACCAAAACCTCCATCTCTTTGAAGAGGCCAATTACATTCCGAATTGGAACTATGTAAAGTTTATTATCAAATTCCTCTTAAAGAAGGTGTAAAGAGATACACGGCTTTCTCCAGAGAAAAAGGCTTATTGCAGGTCCGCCGTCGCCCGTTAGGCTTGAAGATGACCTATAGTAATTACAATCGCATGATTCGAAGAATATTAGACGGGTTGGCAAACGTGACTTTTATTTCAAAACTATTTACGTTGCAACTAGCGAGTGGGACCAACACGTGATCGCCCTCTAGGCCCTGTTGCGTCGCTTGCGCGAGCACGGACTCACAATAAGTTCGAGCAAGTGTCATTTTGCTTATAGTACGATTGACTACCTTATCTTTCACATTGGGGACAACCGTTTATCCCACAAGGAGAATAAAATCCGCGCCATTGTGGAAATGCCTCATCCGTCCAATAAGAAGCAGCTGAGATCCTGCATGGGATCTGCTTCTTTCTACCGCCGCCTCACCCACTATTTCGCTTCTCTATCGAGACCTTTGCATGACTTGCTGAAAAAGAAGTCCCCAGAACACATAGTCTGGTCCCCACTAACTCTCACGCATTTCGAACAGCTGGAGGGAAAATGATCTTCCGCCCCTATCCTCTGGCTCCCCAACCCTAAGAATACGTTTGGTATCAGAACCGTTGAAACAATGAGGGGTTAGATTGCTTATGCCGTCATTGAAAAGGAATATTAGAATCACTTTACAACTTAAAACTTAGACCTTATTTAAATATAAATCAAACTGCTTCCAATTTTTATACTGTATCATGAATTATTCAATTTTAGTATTTGATGAAAAGTAGAAATTTTAACCCTTTGCTATCTTAGTTTCTTAGGGCCGATGATGATGCTAGGTCCTCGAAACTTTCAAACTCAGACAAATAAAGATGCTTTTATCAATAGCGTGCTTGGTTTTCACCTTCATATATATTGAAACTCCGGTTTGGAAGAAGCTCAACAGTTCATGATATATATACGAGGGGCTGTCAATAAGTTTTGCAATTCGGAAAGAAGGAAACGAGATATGAGGAAAAGTGTTCTATTATTTTTCAATATAACTACCCTCGACTTCAATGTACTTGTGCCACTTGTCCATGAAGCTTCGAATTCATGACAACCAGAAATCTCCCGACTGCTGTTCAATTCACTCTTGGAAGGCGAGCTGGACATCTTAATCCCCCCAAACCGGCGTCAACGCAGTGTAGCATTGAGCTGGCGGAATCAAAAGTAGTCGCTAGGGGCCAGATCTGGACTGTAGGGGGGATGGTTGAGCTCCTCGAATACGCACTCGCGCACGGCAGCTTGTGCAACTCTGGCCTTGTAGACTTTGACGACGTTGAAGTCGATCATGGGGCGTGAGGTTTCTAGGGACCCAACGGACAGAGATCACGTCATGGTCAAATTGTCATGGATCATGTTGATAACACTTCCATGTGATATTCCAAGTTCTCGCTCGATTTCTTCGACCTTCACCCGTCGATTTTCGAGGATCATCCTCTCCACACGGGCCACATTGGCCTCGTTGGTCACGTCTGACGGGCGTCCTGGACGGGGGGCATCTTCAAGGGACTCACGACCATGGCGGAACTCCCTATTCCAGCGATCAATGGTTGCATAGGAAGGGGCGGTGTCGGTGTACACTGCAACCATGCGTTCATGGATCTCTTTGGCATTCTTGCCTTCCTTGTCAAAAATTTGATCATTGCGCGGTGCTCAACCTTCTCCATTGTAGAAAAATTTGTCACTGACGATCTGCGATCAGCTACTGCTTCTTAAATAGACGAGGCAGGAGCGTGCGGCTGCAGGTCCTGACTTGTCATAACTTGTCCTAACAGCCCCACAAACAGCCATCCTCCTTCCTCTGTTTTACCCTACCGATTTGCAAACTTATTGACCGCCTCTCGTATTTATATATATATATATATATATATATATATATATATATATATATATATATATATATATATATATATATATATATATTGTGAGGTAATTCCACGTGGAATTTCTTGTCCAGCACGGAACTTCCTTGCGATGTAAAAGGTTCTTTTAGGCTTAAATTGGTAAGCCTAACCCCCTATCCCCATTCCACAAGCGGTATCCTCGAACTGCGTCCACCACGATTCACGTTTACACTGGCTAGAATAGCCTCAGCAAGAAGATTCGAGGCTATTCGAGAGTAGAGCTGTTTCCCACTAAACCCCCCCGCCCTCGCGAGGAGAGCCTCAGACATATATATTGCTCGCTTCCCATGAGACAAGGACAGAGTTGAAACGTCTCGCCCGGACCCAAGAAGATTCCCCCTAGTTCCAAGTCAGGTGCTAACAACAAAGCAAAGTGACAGTTGAACTATTTGTGTGTTGGAATTAGCCCCAGCCAGGGAGATAATTCCAGTTAACGATCGACACCGAGTGATTTTTCCGATGTCTCTCATCAACTCCTGTCGAAGCCCTCCTCGTTCGCCCCTCGTTTTTCGGTGGCCGAAATACTCCCCCCTAGACCGGAAGTTACCGCCCCCCCCTTGTTTTTGGAGAACCGTCATCACTTTAACATCCCGCTCAGAAGTTCCGAGCGGCCTCATCTCACGTGCAGAAAACATCCGTAAGCCAACCCCTCTCTCCCTTTAGTAACCCAATTGAGTTAATTCCCCCCCCCCTCATTTAAATAGTCTCCTCCTGTAATTCCTCAAGTTTTAACTTCATAGTCAGATTTATAACTAAAATTCGTTTACTAATGTAATTCTGACAATTAATTCTCTGAGGTAATTTTGCCCATCAATTCTCATTATTTTTATGTAAATAAAATTATATTTTTGTTCATAACCTTGAGCTTTGCCATTGTCCATTAATTACCTGACCTCGTTGCACTCTTTCTCGCTACTCAGCCCGTCTAAACTAGTGGTGTTCCGTCCCTTCGTCGGTTCGCATGCAAGTTATTGGTCCCTCCCTCATAGATATAATATGGTATTTATGTAATATAATGTCATACCACGACATATATATATATATATATATATATATATATATATATATATATATATATATATATATATATATATATATATATATATATACACAAGAAGAGAAAGGGACATTAGAAATAGACTAGAATCAAAGAGAGCAGAGGGCGGCACAATTAAGGCAATCCTTTACTGATAAGACAGAGATAACGCCAGGCGAAAAAAGTTTGAAATTCCTGGCCCGGACTCGATCCGGGGTCTGCTGATTGCCGGTCAGATGCTCTACCGCTAAGCTACCAGGCACAGTGACTCTTCTACTTCGCCCAAAGCGTTACCCTATCAAACCCAATATCCCTCTAAGAAGCAGTAGCTGATTTCAGATCGCCAGTCAAAAGTTTTCAACAATGGAGAAGGTTGAGCACCGCGCAGTGATCAAATTTTTGATCATGGAAGGCAAAAATGAAAAAAAGACCCAGACCCATGAACGCATGGTTGCAGTGTACATCGACACTGCCCCTTCCTATGCAACCATTGCTCGCTGGAATAGGTAGTTCCGCCATGGTCGTGAGTCTCTTGAAGATGACCCCTGTCCAGAACGCCTGTCAGACGTGACCAACGAGGACAATATGTCCAGTGTGGAGAGGATGATCCTCGAAAATCGACGGGGGAAGGTTCCAAGAAATCGAGAGAGAACTTGGAATATCACATGGAAGTGTTAACATCATCCACGATAATTTGGCCATGGCCAAGGTCTCTACCCGTTGGCTCCCTAGAAATCTCACGCCCCATTATCGACTTCAACGTTTAAGTCCACAAGGCCAGAGTTTAACAAGCTGCCCTGCTCGAGTGCGGATTCGAGGATCTCAACCATCCCCCCTACAGTCCAGATCTGGCCCCTAGCGACTACTTTTGATTCCGCCAGCTCAAGGCTGCACTGCGTGGACGCCGGTTTGGGGATGATGAAGATGTCCAGCTTGCCGTCCAAAAGTGGATTGAACACCAGTCGGGAGATTTCTGGTTGTCGGGAATTCGAAGCCTCAGGGACAAGTGGTGCAAGTGCATTGAAGTCGAGGGTAGTTATATTGAAAAATAATAGAACACTTTTCCTCATATCTTGTTTCCTTATATCCGAATTGCAAAACTTATTGACCGTCCCTCGTATATATATATATATATATATATATATATATATATATATATATATATATATATATATATATATATATATATATATATATATATATATATATATATATATATATATACGCATTTTTAAGATAAATAAGCATTTAGGAAGTTCATTATGGTATTTTAACTTCTTGGTACCGACGTTTCGGGCAGGAACCTATTTTCAAGGAGATGACATCATGAATATATACTAACTAGAAATTTTTAGAATAGTTATCAGATATTTATAAATTAAATATATGATAAATGGGAAGCAGAAAAGGTAGCAATATTCAAATTATAAAAATGCCATGTTTTTAACTATTAGGGAATGGGAAATATGTTTTTATTTATCAAATAAAACCTGAGCTTAATCACTTTTGGATGTCTTTGTTGTAAAAAAGGGAGATAATGGAAATATTTGAATAATATGGGTCGTTTTTGTGGGAGTGGTTTTGGCGTGTGGATTCGTAGATGGTTATAGTTGTAGAAAAAGTAAAATAAGCTTGTGTCTGAGTTAAAGTGCCGTTTGTGAATATAATATAAAGAGATTCCAGTGTACGAAGTTGTTTTCGTTGTTTGCTGTATCTTTAATTAAAAAAATATTTAAGTTGGGTTTATCGTGTGGATGTCTGTTTTCGTGGTGTATTCAGATAGGAGAGAATTCAGAAGTAATGAGTGGGGCTCAAGTTTTGTTGTTAATGCCTAAATGTGCGCAAATACGGGTATGTAGTGTTTGCTGTTAGAGAATTAATAGATTACTTCAATACAAAGATATAATAACAATTGACATGCTAAAAATGATCCCCTTCATGTTCAATATTTGATTTAATATTAATTCACATCATCAAAATTTTTTCCTTCATGTTCAATAATACATAGAACTCTACTAGCAACAATTCTGCAAACCCTTTGACACATTTTTAGGGTAATTCCAGAAAATTCATCAGAAATTAGTTGTTATAATTCGGGAATTGTTTTCAATTTAAGGTTGTAAACCTGATCTTTCGGCACACTCCACAAAAAAGTCAAGTGATGTTAGGTGTGGTGATCGTGATGGCCACTCATTTGCTCCCCGTCGTCCAATCGAACCCCTTAGCCCATAATAGGGTTGCGCGCCCTCCTGTTGAAAGTAAAGAATTTTAAATTCGGCTGATAACATTCGAACTGCTTCAGCACTATTTTTATAATTTTGGTAATAAAGTTAAACAGCTTTTACTCTATGTTACTTTGTTAATCGCATTGCTATATCAAATTTATGTAATAAATAAAGAAAAGATACATCATAATATAAGTACAAATTATTTCATCTAAAAATAAAATATATAAATCTACGCAGTAAATCAACTAACAAAAGTGCGTTACTTCTGCCTGCCCCGGTATGTATATATATATATATATATATATATATATATATATATATATATATATATATATATATATATATATATATATATATTTAAATATATATATATATTTATATATATATATATATATATATATATATATATATATATATATATATATATATATATATATATATATATATATATATATATATATATATATATATATAATCTTAGGAATGAATACTGATTTTTTAATGACAACGTTTCAGGCTCCATACCTAGCATATGGTCTGACAAAGAGAGAGCTATTGGGCCTCTTGACCTCAAGAGGTCACCAGAAGAACTTCGGAAAACGGCTTCTCCAATCTTTGATCCGAAGGGGGTTGAGAAAGGCTGAAGTTGCCTCAAGAGACTTTTCTTCCTGACCAGAAGTTACGAGTGTGATGTCCAGCTCTTCCGTGGCCTGAGACAGTCACTAAATACTTCTCGAGCGAGAGCGTCGCTCAAGCGAATCTCCGTTCGTGGAAGCGTCATCTACGCGAATCTGCGGGCAATCCTTGAGAAGCCGCATGTATATATATATATATATATATATATATATATATATATATATATATATATATATATATATATATATATATATATATATATATATATATATAAGGACAGAGCGTGTCCTTACAGGGAAGTGTAAGAGGCTGGGATTTTCGGGTCTGAAGGAACGACTAGGGGCTATGGCCATAAAAGTTGTCTCGAGGGGATAAAAAAAGAGCAGTTGGCAAACGCAAATAGACGAATAATCTCCCGACTGGGAAGGAGGGAATATTAAGACGGCGGGAAGATAGCCTTCAATCACAGCGTCATACCTCGGTGTGAATTTTCCAGTGACTGGGCGGAAAGTCCAAAAAGGGTGAAGTCGGGAGGGTGTGGGGGAGGAATGGTTCGCTTTCTCTCCCGAGTAATATCTTAGGGGGGGGGAATATTACTATTTTAGTGGGTCCCTCTACATTAAGATTAAATTACCTTGGGCTAGAAGAAACTACTTCTAAAATATATATATTAATGTAGATGGGTAGCAGTTTTTCTTGAATGAAACTTTTTTGAATACCATGGTGTAGTTCGCCTTAGTTATTTTCCTTTGGAAGTCAGTTCTCTATTCTTCTAACTGTATTTTTTATTCCATCTTGTATATGGTAGATAACTTGTCCTGTATTCATCTTTCTTTTAAATGAATGTGTTTGGTAAAAACCATGAAGTGTAGAGTCGGAATCAGAGTGAATGGAAGAAAACGATTTTTAGGTGATATTTATTTCGCCGAATTGATCATAACGTTAGAGGAAACGAGCCCTTCCGCAGAGTGGAATTTTAAAACAACTTTAATGTTCGATTCCAACTTAAAGCTTCACTATTGATGGCCGGCTTAATAAACGAAGAAAAGCCGACCATCAAAAGTCAAGCGTTAGGCTGGCATCGAACATTAGAGTTGTTTTAAATTTCCACTCACTGGATTGGCTCGTTTCCTCTAACATTATGATTAACCAGGTGGAATAAATACCACCTAAAAATCGTTTTCTTTCAAGATTATCGCTATAATCTCTCAGGAGAACGACGACTTTGACCAGTAATTCGAAGACCAACTGCTCGAGAACCTCAGCACAGTGATACATAGAACCCACCCTTACCCGCTAGTATCTAAGGAAAGAGAGATATTTGGCCACGGGTGCTCAATAACCTACGAAGAGACCATTAACACCATAAGGTCCTTCAAGCAAAGGGCACCCGGCTAGTTTGGGCACAAGAAAAACAACCTCGTGAATGCCTCGAGGTAAATCATACAGGGACTGGTTAACATCATGAATGCCACCCTGAATACAGTCTACTTTCCTGACGGGTACAAGATGGCTAAAATCACTTTCATCTCGAAAGCAAACAAGCTCCCAGACCAGTTAGCTAACTATCGCCCGATCTCTCTTCTGGAGATGTACGGCAAGATCTTTGAAAAGATCATAGCTAATAGGCTGCAAGCTCAACTGAGCGACTTTGGAGCGCATAACTCCCAACAACGCAGGTTCAGCCAAAAAAAGGGGCACAGAAACAGCCCTGGCACTCCTAACCAAAAATGTAGACTATTTCCGAGCGAATGGGTACTATGAAGACATTGTGTTGAGAGACGTGCAGAATGCCTTCGATAAAGTCTTGCTGGAAGAACTTCAATACAAGATCCTGAACCTCCAGCTAGACCCAACCCTGGAAAGGATTCTTTGTGACTTTGTCATGGACATAAGGGCATGTCTCATGATCGAAGGATACAGAGGACCTGAATTCGAACTTAAGGCGGGCGTTCCACAGGGAAGTTAGCTGAGCCCACTGCTATACTTGGTATTTACCATTGACCTCCCAACACTGGTGCACAGGGACACGATGTACCTGCAATTTTCAGATGACGTCACCCAGATCGTTCCGTGCCTGGTGAAGAAAGCAAGGGATCAGGCAATGCGCACAATAGCACAAATCAATAACCTCAACCGGTACGAGAGACGCTGGAAGATTAGAACTAATAGGGACAAGTTCAAAATCGTCCCACTGAGCCGCATGTTGACGTGGCCCATCATCATCGATGGAAGGAGATACGGCTACTCCGCCGAAGGCACGGTCCTAGGCCTAAAGATCTCCGACCACGGATACTCGAGACACTACACGGATAGGCGGAACCTGGCAAAGAGACAAATCTCCAAGCTATACAGGTTTAGAGATCTTAGATCGACCAATATTAGGAAAATATACTTGATGTACGTCCGGGCATAGCTCATCTATCCCACAGTAGTGACTCAAGCTGCCAGCTAAACCTCAATGAGAAAACTGAAACGCGTACAGAACTCCGCATTCCTAATAATTAATAAATCCAGAAGGTGTGGCCAACATCGGCAGAGCGATCTCCATAGAAGGAAAAAACTGGAACCTATTAACATCTTCTCCCAGAAATTTGGAAGAAGGGTCTGGTCAACCCTTATGAATGTTTTCATTCTGGAATTAAAGGGAACTGGTGGCAGACATAATATACCTGCACGACTACGAGAGAAAGTCTTACCTCGTAACCAGTTCCCAAGTACTAAGTTCTGCTCACAGGAAAACATTTCATCAATACACACATATTAGGAACACAAAAAACTAACACAGACAACCGAAACAAAAAACAGAGAGACCAAATAACATAACATTAAAATAACACAAGGTAAATTGCTGAGCTAACAGCTTTTAAAGGCTGGAATGCTCAAGAATTTAACCCCAAAATAAGTACACAAGAATTGAAACAATGACAATAAGAAGAACACACTAACAACACAAAAAGAAACAAACATAGAAAAACGGGACATACCACAAATAAAACAAAAAGGAAAAATCAAAAGAAAGAACATAATGTGATGCCCTCCTACTAGGGAAAAATACCTCCTCCCCACTTTAAATTTCCCCCACTTTTATCGACTACTATCTTATCATCTACTAAATTGATTATACCATCTTCTTCTTCTTTCATTCACTCTGATTCCGACTCCACACTTCATTGTTAAAGGAGGCAAGACGCTCAGAAGATGATCGAATAAGATCGAAAGCTGAGCAATTTAGTTTGGTTTTTACTAAACCCATTCATTTAAAAGAGATATGAATACAGGACAAGTGATCTACCATCTACAAGATGGAATAAAAAAGAGAGTTAGAAGAATAGAGAACTGCCAAAGAACAAGGAAATTAACTAAGGTAAAATACACCATGGTCTTCAACAAAATTTGCATATATATATATATGAAAAAACTCACAAAGTTACACGTGAAGAAACAAATAATATTAAAATTAACCCACAGGAAAATGAAGAGATGAATTCAAGCCCTTTCGAACTATATTTGCAAGTTAATTTTCAACGAATAGCATGAAAATAGATAAGCCAACCTTATATAGGGTACAAAGATACGTAGGGAACGCCTATCACATAGTACAAACTAATGGAAAAAACAAAAACAAGACAGAAAGATACCAGGAAAAGAACAATAGGCAACTAATAACAGACATGTGTATCCCTAAAATAATATACACACAACAACGCCATGTATATGAATGGAATATGGTTGGATGAAAAAAAAAAACATTTTAAAGGATTATCATAAGAGCGAAAATATTTAAGACTAAGAGTTAATCCACAGGCACAACAAAGACACGTGGTGGGGGAGGCGATGCAAATGATATTACACTAATAAAGAGTGAAAACCGGCTGAATTATGAGGTTATTTCATTTAGTACAAGTTTTTTTTTAAAACAGGGTCGAGTTTTAATAAGCCAGGATAAATGTTCATATTAGGTAAGATGAAAATTCAGGAACACTCTACATTATTCCTTTTTGTGAAATCAGCGGAATGATAAAGGAATTTTGCAGAATTTCAGTCAATGGGGTGGTTATTTTCGGATAAATGTAAAAATAAAGCGCTGTTTATTTCACCTCTTCTAATATTATACTTATGTTGGTAAATTCTAGTAGATAAAGATTTACCAGTTTGCCCAAAGTAATGTAAATTACAAATAGAACATTATATATAATATACTCCACCTTTTTTCCTTGTATTATTGTGGACTAACATTTTATATAAAGTTGATTCATATCTAAAATTTACAGAGATATTAAGTAGCTTAAAAAAACGGGTGAGACCAAAAAATGGTTCAAATTATGGTAAGATAAGACAATTTTTGTAATTGAAAACCGGTGGGTTATCAGTTCTATAGAAAGTTCTCTTTGCAAAGTTTAATGAAGTATGCAAATATTGACGAGGGTAACAAAGTTTCTTACCTATTTCAAAGATATTGGACAATTCCTTATCCCAAAACTTCGGACTAACAAGGAATAATGCACGCAGACACATAGAAGTGAATACAGACCGCTTAATTTTAACACTATGATAAGAATAAAAGTGAATATATAAACTGGAGTTGAACGGTTTGCGATAAACAGAGAATTTAAAAGCTGACGGCGTCTTATGTATTAAAAGGTCAAGAAAAGGAAGAGTCCCATTTTCCTCAATTTCAAGGGTAAATTTAATAGAAGGGACTAGAGAATTAAGATTACATAGAAAATTGTGAATATCTTTTGAGGAAGGCCAAAGGAATATAATATTATCAATGTAACGGTACCATACAATAGGAAAATCGATGATTTGGGGCAAGAATAACGTCTCAAAGAATTCCATATATAAATTAGAGAGGGTTGGAGATGGACAACCCCCCATCGAAAGAGCGCACTTTTGAAGGTAAAATTGATCAATGAATGAAAATTTACAATTTTTAACACAAAGAGAAATAAGACTTAGCGAAGTATCGACCGGTACAGGGGGATCTAAATTATGTAATTTATCGCAAAGGAGAGGAAGAAGATCGTCTAAAGGAACTTTGTTAAACAAAGAACAAACATCGAAGCTGACAAGAATGAAATTGTTGGAGTAAATTATTGTTTTAAGCTTCTCTATAAGTTCACAACTATTTTTAATAATACTTGATAGTAATTTATTCATACTTGCTCATCATTACAGTGATCAACTATACAGGCCAATAGTAATTATACGGAATATACTGATTTCCACCATATTTTCTATTCAGGTCCTAAGCACGAGCTTCACAAGCTTCATCAAGATTCCATTGATCATCGTGCCTTTATTATAACTTGACATCCATAAGCTGGTTGAATCGTCAGACTGAAATTGTTAAATTATTTATAAAGGGCTCATATTTATTTTCAGTTATTAAAGAGTTATTGGGTTTAAGACCTAGCTTTACTTAGATTTTTTTTAGTCTGCAATACAAGGTGATCTTCAGCATTCACGCTTGCTGGACACGCCACCAATCTATTAGTAAGCGCTATAAGTGAAAGTGTTATTCCTCTATCAAAAATGGTTTTATATATATATATTCTATATTATTACGTAAAACCTGACGTAACTCTTTCTGAATAGTAGAATACAAGAATTGCTTAGAAAAGAAATATAAAATTAAACGGGTCTGAAAGGTTAGTAACAGCATCTAACATACAATAATAACCCATAAAATTGGTCATGCTATTTCACACGAACATCAACCACCTGTCTATTTCTAACATCAATTTCGGTGTGAACACCCAGCAGCGCCAGGCCGTTGAGGCGTTCTTGAATCAATTCGGGGGCTTCATCCCCCTAGCCACCCACATGGATGCACGTCTAGTTTCTACTGCACTTGAGGCATAGGAAGGAAACAAGCTTCTATCACCTATTTTCTTTAAACTCATCCGTACACAGTCCTCCTGCGAGTTCCATACCCGTAAAATCTTTGACGAAAACAAACAAATCCTAGTGCAATTTTCAAGCTCCTCGCTCTTTTCTCGTTTTCCAGACTACCTCCAACTCCCCGTCCCGATACATGCCCTTTATGTTCCTTTCTTGTCTAAAAAAAAGTTAATATTCGCTCTGGGATCCCATCTTAGTCTGAACCCAAGCTTAACCCAAATTTTTCAATGAGAGGAGTACCGAGGTGAGCTCTTCAGGGGAGACTAAAGTGAGAGAAGTGAGATTGATGTGTGAGGTAAGGGGGGGGGGCCCTTACCTCACATATCAATCTCACTTCCCTCACTTCAGTCTCCCCTGAAGAGCTCACATCAGTACTCCACTCATTGAAAAATCGTGCTCCCCGTTTGACAATTTCCTACACAGTCTCTATGTTCAGTTCCTACCACTCGTCCTACCACACCTACTCTGTATCTTCATTGGCTCCCTGTCGCTAGGTAAGGTACCTTCTGACTTTAAACATGCTGTTGCCCTTCCGCTCTTAAAGAAACAAAATAAAAAGCTTTAAAAATAGGTTCGACAATATTATACGCATCTTGTCTCTTTAGAACATTGCCGTAAATTTTGGGGACGTACGCAAATAGGACGGGACGTATAGGAAATGGGACGTATGGAAATAGGTAAGCAAACTTTGAAATCTCCTCGAGTTGACCGCAAGGCATTAGAGGTTCACCTACATCCTTGTAACTCCTTTTGACTCTCTTTATTTCCTCTCTCTATTTTCTTTCTTTTCTCTCTCTCCTTTTTATTCCTCTGACTTTTTCTTCCTATCTCTATTTTCTTTCTCTTTTCTCTTATCTCTCTCTCTCTCTCTCTTCCCTCTCGTTTTTCTAACTCTTTTCTTACTCACTTCTTTCTTGCTCTCTCTTTTTTCTCACTCTATCTCTCTTGAGAGAGAGAAAAAAAACGAGAGCGGCCAATTACTGCAGATAAAAACAGCCTAATAGCAAGCTAAATGTACCCAATTCATTGGGTAACACAAGTTTTGTTTCGGTAAATGTTTTTAGTGTTTCTAAAGTGTTTTTAACTCCAAATTCCAAAAATACCATTGAAAATTGCAGTATCAATATTTTTGCAGATAATTGGAATTTTGCATATAAAACTAACCATAAATATCTACGACAGTTCAGGAATAATAGCAGATAATATTTTGTCCTGGGATTCCTTTTTAAACTAATGAGAAAATGCGATTATAAGAAATAACCTATTAAAAGTGCCCTGAAGAACGCGCTTTCTTACTGTGATTCCCTTGATCTTTACGCACCAGTGATCATATATAGCCCCCCCTCATAGCACTGTCCCATCTTCCTTGGTATCTTTTCTCCATTACATAAATGTTCTAATGGAACCGCTCATCATGTTCCTCACTCACTTCTCCTAAACTTTCACCCAAAAACTCCAAATGTGGATTCAAAAATTTCACCTTTAATGACATTCTACATCCTAAATTCTTAACACTTTCTGAAAGTTTTGTTCCCAGCTGCTTGTAGTTTGTGTCTTTATTTTTATCCAAGAATCCATTTACTAGGCTGCAAGTCATCTAGAGGGGGCCACTCAACCTTCTAGGAATGTTCATCATCAGCCCTACTGTCCCATAGGCAAAGAAAACAGGAATACTTGGTGTACCCACCCTGCAATCCGAGTAAGAAGGCAAGCATTTTAAAATCACCACAAACATCTCATTTAAAGTTAGTATAGTTTACCTTCTCAAGAAGCTTTTTTACATTGTCATATTCTTCCTTCATCTGTACCGAGTATGCTATAGGCAGGAATGGATACTGATTCCCATTATGCAGTAAAACAGCTTTGAGTTTTTCTTTGTAGAACTATCTATGAAAAGTCGCCATTAATATCTTTGCACAAGCAGAGATCCTCACTTATATCAAAGTATACTTCGAATTCCTCATTGCGCTTCCTGTACATATACTGTTGATCTGCAGTCCTTTCTTAACAGATTCAAATCATTAAGTTTGGATGCCAAAAGCTCAGCTCCTGACTTGTGAGACCCAAGTCCCTCATGAGATCATCCAGCTCACGTCGATTTGGAAAGTGTGGGCGGGTACTTATTCTTGGCTCAAACATTTCATCCATTTCTTCATTGTCACAACTTTTCGACTATCCTGATGAGACCTCTATTATACCCTCTACCTGAAAAAATATATATAAAAAGAGATGCACTTAATAGCTGAAGCATAAATATGGATTGCCTATGTAATAACATTACAAGAAACCTTAGCTAGATGTTTTGAATATTTCAGTATTGATTCTGTTACAAAAAATATAACTTACAATTTGATAGGATTTCCTTACATTTTATGGCAGCCGTGGAACCAATAAGGTATCATCATGTTGTACAGGTGAAATAGATGATGAAATGTTAGGATATGGAAGGAAATGTTAGGATATGTGCACAAATATATTACAAAAAAAACGCACCAAAAGTGGCTGTTTATAATCACACATAAACATGCGATTACTACACCTAAACACGCTAGCAAATGAACACAAAGTGACATATTAGTTTGAATAGACATAAACCTATTTTCGTACATAGAATAAGCTTTAATAACTTACATTCACTTGCATTTTCACTTGCTCTTATCTACACATAGCTCTAAGCCCTTGCTCACCCTTATACATACACGTACACATAAACTCAGATTCATCTTTATAATACATACATGAATATACGTTTATTTCGATACATAATTAAATAAGTGCACATAAACGTATATTCCTCCATATAAAAGGGTCCCAAATACACAAACTCGCATGTATATAAACACCCATTCCCGAATATAAGAAGCCAATACCATAACCATATGCACACAAACGGTCGCTATTTTAATGCACACATGACACCAAAAAAAAACGCGTCATGACAAGCAATGGCTCATTCCTATTACATTTACGCATATAACGTCCAACCACACACTTCTCTATACAATAAGCCATAAAACATTCGTACCTAATTCACACACGAATGCAGGTGGCAGAATATAAAAGGTCACAAACGTGCACGCGCCAATTTCACAACAGATACCACACATTTACGCACACATTTATGAATACAATAGGCTATGCATTCAATAATGCGCATAAACACTCGTCCATTCCAGTTGACACACATAAATGCACATTCCTGCATACATTAAGCTATTCAAACTCACATGCGCATAAACACTCGCCTATTTCAGTTGACTAAAACACAAACTTGACGTACATTCCTGTATAAAATAAGCCACTTAAAAAAAAACACTCATCCATTCCACTTGATTCACACTGAAACGCTCATTCCTGCATTCACTAAGTTATACAGATGCCAGAGCCGTGAAAGCGGTCGTCCATTCCAGGTGATTCACACACAAGCGCATATTCCCCTCTACACTTATCTATACAAACACACATGCGCTCAAGCACTCTTTCATTCGAGTAGACTCACGCACAACCGCACATTCCTGCATATCATGGGCGTCGTGAAAAACAAGGTCTGGGTATTGAGGAGGGCCAGTACTGCGTTGTATCAGATCGACACGAAATGCCCATTGCGCCCTGTTAGGCCACTTTATCCCTTATCCGGTTCGACACGATAGAAGGGTGAGACGGAATACCGGGACTCGAAGGGCGGACCGTCCACACACAGCGTTTATATGCTATATCCCACGCCTCAATTCAGTAATCTTCATTGTTAGTATTATTATTATTGTACATACTCGGGTCTTTATTTTCTTCTAAATATGTCTTGTTTTGGTCTTTTAACGCTTTGTTTGTACTTTGTATGCGGCTAAAGTTCGTTTTTTGTGGGGTTTCTCTATATTTATAGAGCCTTGCTTACTGCCTACAAATAAATGATCTTCCAAGGTGTGTGAATTGGGTATATGATATTTAGAGGTACATGTGTGTATTTTTTGAATATGATAAATGGAATTTGTGTGCGTGTGAAAGAGATAGAGGGGAAGGGGCGTAGATGGAGCAGAGAGTTATGATTGTATGGGGGTATTTAGGGATATGTGGATCTATCTGTGAGTATGTATGAGGTATATGAAATTATGTGAGAATCTTTAAGAACATGTTTTTATTACTCAGTTCAGTCCCACTTATCATCCATATCCATAAATTTACCCACTCAATTTGTAAACCAATTTCTACCAATCTCTTTCCTAAACCCAAAGTTGTGCAACTTAAACCCATTGCTACCAGTCCTATTCTGTAGACTAAAAATAAGAACCTTACCTATGTCTCGTCTATTATAACATTTTACCCACTTGAAGACTTCAATCAAGTCCTTTCGGACTCTTCTCTTTTCTAATGTATGAAGATTTAGTCTCCTAAGCCTTTCACCGTAAGGTAAACTTCTCAATCCATGAATCATCTTAGTCACCCTTCTCTGAACAGACTCAAGCAAAGCGATGCAATAATATGTTGACCAAAATTGCACCGCATAGTCAAAGTGATGCTTAACTAATACCTGGTACAGTTTCAGAATGATTTCAGCACTCCTCTTACTTACACCCCTCCCACTAAACCCTAACATCTTTTTAGCTTTATTCCTAGCACTTATGCACTACTTTCTAAGTGAGAGGTCTGGACCTACCATGACATTTAAGTCTCCCTCGCATTCTGATCTTAAAACTCCCAATCAGATTATAATTATTCAGTGGATTACACCTAACAATACTAAGTACATTATATGTACTTGCTTATGTTAAATTCAATTTTCCATTTCCCTGTCCATTGAGTTAGTATGATAAAAAAAATATACATCAGAGTCAGACCTTATAATCCTACTTTATTATCATCAACAAACTTGCTCAGGTCGCTACTTATACCTAAGTCAAGATCAATATTAAAAACGAAAATAACAACGGCCCAAACACTGACCCCTGAGGAACCCCACTGGTAACATTCCCCAATTAGATTTAATCCCGTCTATACTAACTCTTTGATCTCTGTCACTAAACCACGAATATATCACCCTAAAAATAATTCCATCCATCCTATGTGGTTTAACTTTATTCGTAAGTCGTAAGTGTGGCACCCTGTCGAGAGCCTTACTAAAATCCAAATAAACAATCTTTGATTACTCTGGAGTACTCACCTAAACACCTCGGTATTGTATAGATTTAAATTATCTATGAACAATAGTGGATGTTTGTCAGGGTCTTTTAGTTGTTAAAAATCGAGATGTATCTCGGCGGCCTTGAGAGAGTTTCACGCTGTTATCTTGATACATAGAAATATAAAGGTCACAATATTTATATATGTTACAGAATTGAAAACCAGCAAAAACCCTTAGATCTACTCAAGGGGAATTGAAAATAGAGGAGCAAGTGTGGGAGTGAGAAGTGAAGGAGATGTTAATCGAAGAAGAGATACAGATAAATAATTAGGTTAAAGACTCTTATTTCTGCAAGAATTATATTTATAAGTAATATTTATCTATTTCGTTCTTAAACATATTGACTGAAGTGCTTCCAACGACATTCCAAAGTAAACTATTCGTGATATTTTGAATGAAAAGAAATTCTGTTCTATCGCAAATATTTAAGGGGGCCACTTGGTTATCCAGGTCAAATATAGTCATGATTTATATACGTGAACCCATTTAGAATTTTGAATACTTCAATAAGTTGGGCACATAGGCATAGAGTAAATTGATTGGACTCAGTCGTCGTGCGATCAATTTATAAGTTCAGGAGTCAATTTCATTGCTCGATGTTGGACGCGTTCCAATATTACAATGTCCTTTTTAATGCATTGAGACCAGAATCGCACCGCATAATCCAAATGAGGTCACACAAGCGCTTTATCCAAGGGAAGAATAATAAATTTCGATTTAAAAGCAAAATGTCGAGCTTTTATCATAGAACCATTTTTATTCTTTGTGACGTTATAATGCATTGTTTTGAAAATTTCGATCATTCAAGATTACAACACCGAAATCCTTTTTCATGCTGACTGTCTTTAAAATTTGACCGCCCATATTGGAATCTCTTCGTAGCTTATCATGACCTATGCGCATTATTTGACATTTGTTCACGTTGAATTGCATCTGCCGTTTTTCGAAAAATTGACTACTTCACCCAAGTACTTTTTAAAGTTTTATTTAACTATGATATTTTGCTTGGTTACCTAATTTATTGTCATCGCCAAATTTTAAATGTTTTCATAATCAATTTAAAATGCACGTGAAACTTTAGGAATAAACACAATGTAACGATAAGAAAAAGAAAATGGTGGACAGGAAAAACTTTATTAAGACAAAAGTGAAATTTGATAACGCCAAAGTTTGCAAATCATTCATATAAACACATAAAAATAGGTTACAATATCTGCAAAATATCTCATTAAAAACTAATCCTCATTTGATCCCAAATATATTGATCATTCTAAAGTAAATGCGAGCTTTTTTTCGTCGTCGTGTAAGGCTACTGCGTCATTCCTTACAAGAGAGTCGTACTGTTAACATCTTCAGCAAGTGGAAAACAAACAAATCAGTCAAGACCTTCGTGAACGCATTATAGCCCTTCATGAGAGTGGCATTAGGTAGAGAAAGACATATGTACAGCTTAAAGTACTTCTAAATTTCATTGTTGGTACCAAAATACGCAATTGCTAGTCTCGTAATTCTATTCATCTTTTGGATTGTTCAGTTCGCCCTCGGATGTTAACAGATCTTGCAGCTAGAAAACTTGCTAGAATAGTATGTGATAAAAAGAAACTAACCTTAGAGAGCTTCAGAGAGTTCTGGAAACAAGTGGAGTTAAAGTTAATAAGGATACATTAAGTAGAACACTGCCTCGTTACGATCACTTTCTATTACTCCAAATAAGACCCGACTAGTACACAATCTCACTGAAAACTTGCTTGGACGTTTGCAAATGAACATTTAAATAAACCGGCAACATTCTGGGAACAAATCCTTTGGTCAGATCAAACGAAAATAGAAATTTTCGATCGAAATTCAATCAGAAGGGGTTTTGAGATAAAAGTGTGAAGCTTACGTCCCAAAGAATACGATCCTTACAGTCAGATTCGGTGGTGGATCAATCATGGTATGTAGTTCTTGTTGTTCATCAGAGGTTGGAAGAATGGAGGTCCTCGAAAATAGAATGTACAAGAGGAAATCTGGAAAGAAATTTTTTATCTAGCGCTGGCTCTTTAAACTTGAAACTATGATGGGAATTTCATCAAGACATTGAGCCTAAGCATACAACAGAAAAAACAACAACTAAGAATTGTTTGCATTCAGGTAAAATTAATGTTTTGGAATGGCCACAAGTCAATTCCTGACTTAAGCAACCTTCGAAAATTTGTGGAAGGAAGTGAAATTTATCGTCCAAAAACGCAAAATATGTTCGGAGGAATGGAACAAAATCAGCCCAAGCAGATGTTATAAGATCGTAGGAGATCACCCGAGGCGCCTAAAAACTGTAATTGATAACAAAAGTTATGTAATTTAGTACTAAACTATGTTTATATGAATGTGCTGTAAACTTTTGCGTTCTCAAATGTCACTATTTTCCTTATAATTTTTTTCCTATTCGCTATTTCGCTTTTCTGATTATTAATTTGTATTTATTACATAAAGATCCACGTACGTTGTAAATTTGATTAACCTGAGTTAAGTAAAAGTATGTAATTTTGCATTTCTAGCAGTGGGTTGTAAACTTTTTGTCGCGGTATGACCAAGTGTACGCGGTTATACGCACACAGGCCTACTGGCCGACTGAAATTAAGGCTTCACCTGGGGATAGTTCTAAGAGTGCTTTAAATACACAGTTGCTAGGCCAAGGAATATTCAAACACAGCTACAAAAATATACTTTAATGGGACTAAAGATTACATATACATATAGGGCAAGTTAAATGGCAATGCAATTAAATATTGACGGTTCACTGCTAAGATTATTAACACTATCAATTATATTTGAACCGAGGGATGATTAATTAAGTAATGATTTTACAATTATGCAATTCTAGAGCAAAGTGGATCCTTGAAGTTAAGCCCTTTTAAATGATATATAACTCAGTGTGTTCCAATAATGTTGAAATTTTTAACTCCGCTAACACTGATCTGACTGAAAAGTATCATGAGACAACTCACATTTAATGCCAGATATCTCAGCAACCACTTTGTTTTTTCTCGAAATTCTTTTTGTATTAAACTCAGTATTGTAATCCCTTTGAATTCATATATGACTCAGTGTTCCAATGATTAGGAAGCTTTAGGTAAACATTGATACCATAAAGGACTATGGAAAAAAGTCGTGTTGAAGAAGGTATACACTGAGCATTTCCCTATCAAAGCAGCAGCAAAATATTCCGATCTACAAATTTTGAAACAGTTTTGCTCATACGAAAGCCAAAATTTCTTTGACAATTTGCCTATCATTGATAGAGATGACAATGACAATGATGCTGGAAATGCTTTAAGGTTAGACATAATCCATTTGTTGACGTTTTTTTGCAAATTTTGTCAGTTTTCTGTTTTTGTCAACAAATGTATCGAAAATTGTTCATCTTTAATATCCCTAAATAATTTTCTCGTTTAGTACCTCAAAATGCACCAAAAATAACTTTTAATCAACAGCTGTCAACTACTGTCTTCTTAGCTAATTAGCTTGCAATATCTGGCAGATTTGGTATCAAAATGATCAGTGTTGAATCAGCTTTAACGCGATTCTGAAAGGTTAATTTCATGAAATAACACCACCTGATTGGTTGAAATATCGCCCCGACTTTGAATTCGAGCTCTCTGAGCCAATCACAGGTTGTCTTTCTGATTTGCTTCGAGTCTCGTCAACTTCCTGTTTCTAAAATCACCGATTGCTGCAAATTTTTCTAGTTTTTCTGGTCAAGTAGTGCTAGTCTTGTTTTAGAGCTATTGAATGCAAAGTAATGCCTTTTGGACTTGGTAGAAAATAGAAATGGAAAATCCAGAAAAAGGGTTATGTCCAACCTTAAGGACCTAAATACCGCGTCTACTTTTTTACCCATTTTCTTTTAGTTCTAACTTACATGAGAGTCCTACATATGGACTCTGATTACTGCATTGTGTGTATATATCCATATGTATAATCCGTATTTTTATTTATTTTCTTTTGCAGTTTTACGGCTTAAATAAACATGATTCTGTCTGAATTTTATTGAACTGATGAACCCGGACAACTCTCCCTTTCAAGCTGATAACAGCTACATACATATAGAGTTCTTTTTTCTAATATTCTACAGTCATCGCTTGTTCTTGATTTATCTTATTTTTATTTTCTTTCATTTCAGGTCAGATCCAGGAAGTTGAGATGAAGAGAAGTATCGTCGATTACTTCACGCGCCGTGAGCCTGCGACTGCAGTTAAACGAAAGGCCTTCCTAGAGTCACCTTTGGAACTTGTAGACGTCCAACTGCAAGCCCAGACACAGGAATCCTCTTCCTCTTCACCGACGTTAACACCATCCACGTCTGCGTTAGCTAATGGCAACTCCAGTCAAGATGAAATAGGAGTTTTCAACTGGTTAGAGCTTACTGATGCAGAGAAACTGTACGTACTCATCACACCTTGGGCTGCGCCATTTGATTTTCAGTGGCCTTACAGCGAGTGTCAAGATGGAAGCAGAATCAGACGTCAATATCTCTGACCACAGCATCTAATTGGGCACTATAGCATCTTCTCCTATTCTGTGTCGAAACGTGGACTATTTTGTCGCCCTTGCAGGTTTTTCGCTCCTGAAGCAATCCGAGGAAACCAATTGAATCGCCTGGTCAGAACACCCATAGAGAAGTTCGCTCACCTAAACGGCAAAGATGGCTATTTGTCAGCGCATCTAGCGACCAAATTCCATGAAGACAATGTCGCGTGCGCAGAAGCGTTCAAAACGACGATGAAGACTGGAGACATAGAGCAGTGTAAAGAAAACTGAGCTGCTCTGCATCGGATACTTTTTTCTATAAAGTTCCTGCTGGGTAGATTAGGTTCTACCGCTTCGGGGTCATCGCGATTCCGGAACCCTGTTGCTCCCTCCCGCAGGAACTGGCGCCAATATAGATTACGGACAAGGCAATCTGAGAGCGACTCTACAGCTGATGGCGATTTCCAACGATAAAGTGTTACGGGAACATTTAACGACCACGAGTAGGAATGCCACATACATTTCCCCCCAAGCCCAGAATGAACTGATATAAGCCATTGGAACAGATGTCTCAAGAAAGGAACAGTTAACAGTATGTTTACGGTACCTTCAAGGCAGCAAAATATGTGAGCAATTTCTCAGTTTTGCTGAGGTCCCTGATTTGACTGGTGCAGGGTTGGCTAAACAACTGCTACAGCTTCTGAAAGATTTTGGAGTTGACATTAGAAATATGGTTGGACAGAGGTACGACGGAGCCGGGGCTATGTCGGGGAGCAAAAATGGTGTGCAAAAGTACGTGCGTGAAGAATGCCCGTCAGCTAGCTACACGCATTGTGTGTCCCATTCGCTCAATCTATGTTTGCTGAAGGCGGGCGAGGTACCAGATATTAGAAAGGCAGTGACGTTAATGCACAATATTGCGCTTTTTTTCTGTAGCTCAAATAAAAGATTGCTCAATCTTGAAGAATCTATCAAGGAAGACTCTAATGAAGCCGCCCGTTCGCGTCTGAAACTCAACTGCACCACTAGGTGGGTGGAGCGCCAGGAAGCAGTTCACATATTCAAAGAACTACTACACGCCATTAAAGTGTCGCTACGCAAAATTAGCCTATGGCCACACGCAGATTATGCTGGTAAGGCACTACTATTCTCTTCCGCCATAGACAATGGTGGATTTTTGGTTGCCCTAGAGGTACTTGTATCGGTTCTGGAGATCACCAAGCCACTTTATGTTAAGCTTCAGGCCGAAGCCCAGGACATCCATAACGCAATGGACAGTGTCCAGGACTGTGAGAAGGTCTTGAGAAAAACGCGATTAGACGAACAAGTCTTCAGTGACATTTTCATGCGCGCTCAAGAATTGTTTGATGAAGAAATCCGCATGCCAAGAACGACTAACAGGCAGACGCAGAGGCCCAATCATCCGGCCGAGACACCAGAAGTTTACTACAGACGTTATATTTTCCTCCCATACATCGACGTCTGTATAAGCCAACTAGATGAGCGAATTAAATGGCACAGTGCGAAAGCACATGTGCTCAGTATGCTACTACCGGCATACTGTTATAAATCATGGAAGCTGCCCAGTACCAATTCCTTCCAGGACAACCAGAGTGCCTGAACGCTGAATTACTGCGCTGGAAGGCGTACTGGGTGCTATAGGCAACCACGACATGTACACCACCAAAAGGAGTCGTGGATGTGGTGGCGGTTACGGCGAATCGGTACTTATCCCATGATAGAAACCTTTTTGCGAATTTTCTCAACTTTGCCGGTGCCCCTGTGACAGGTGAACGTTCATTTAGTGCTCTAAAATTGATAAAGTCTTATCTACGGTCTACCATACACGAAGAGCGACTAAATGACTAAGCCCATCTGTACATCAACAAGGACATTAAACTAGTTCATAGTGACGTGATTGATGAATTCGGCCGAACCAACCGTCGACTGGTTTCAAGCGATACAATACAAGTGTGAAAAAACACCGCTCACCCAGGGTGAAATTAAAAGACTGCAAAGAAACTGACCGTAGATAAGATGTCATCAATTTCAGATATATTATATTTTATATGTATTTAGGTAACTAAAATGATACTAAAATCATCCCAACTCCAGAAGGCCTTGCATAAGCTCTGCTTCATGTCTTCTCCCTTCAACAAACATATTATGTTTAAATGCACATTACTATTAAGTGATTTCTAGATGCAGTACCCGAATAGAGCTACACGATCTATCTCACTAGATTTTAATGGTTCGAAAGCATTTTTGCAATCTGTGCTTTGTTGTAGTTCATGAAAAAGCTTAGTTTGTCGATGAAAAATTATATTTCATTTTATAGACTTACCTATATACGATGTTCTCAATTGTTAACGAATGTTCATAGGGTTTTGTGCTTGTGTGTATAGTATTTCCCTATTAAATTTATAATTTTTCTGTGAAATTTCATTAAAACTATTTCAGTAGATGATTTTGATTCGAAAATACCTCCAGATCGCTTCTTTGGTAATGTAGTTTTAAAAAAATTCCGGGGGGAAACCCTTGGACCCTCCTCTAGTCACGCGCTCGCCTGTCCAGTGGCTTTGCCAATATCCCTCCCCCCACCTTCTACGCCACTGATTGAAAAAGAAACGAAATTGATGATTTGAGTGATTTAAATGTAATGCTGTGTCATTCTGCAACCTAAAAAATAAGGATTGTCATTCTGATGTGTGAAAATTTTTCTTGGAAGTTTGTCAAATTTAGGATGGATGTTGGCTCCTTTTGATGGTAGGCATACGTTCTGAGATATGCCCAGATGCGAGAAAAACGTCACAAAATTTCAAAGATTTCCCGTAGGTGGCTCCCCCGGACTCTCTGCCGCAGGCTCCGCGATTCACATGGGCCCCCCCTTTCAACGGAATTCTAGCTACGCCACTGACACTGAGTGATGACTAGCTTTTCCTTGGCCATCAACAATCACTCAATTCTTCTCTGGACGAGAATATAGTCGATTCCCTCTCGAATAACGAAGACGTTACGGCTAACGTACTGGACGGCGGTTTCAGACACAATCAGCCTGTGAATTCTTAAGTATCAAATTTATACTCTGAAATTATCTAGATGGGGAGAGAGATTCATCGTCAACAGACTTCCTTAATTGCCTTGGGTCGCGATAAGATTCCATAGCGCGAAGCCGCGATGCTCTCGTGATGGTCTTTCCATTGTTCTAATTTTCGCAGTATATAGGGCAGACGAATTTAGAGTAATCAACAGCGAAAAGGGAAGGTCAGGGGGGAGGGGGTTCCTTCTCTCTCTCTCCTTATTCTTCCACACTTATTTCTTTACAGAAAAACATTTTTTTTCCTACAAGTAGGGTGCGAAAAAAATGTCTCGAACTAATTTTTCTTCAAGAGGGAGATGCTATAAAAATTTACTTAGTGCAACGAGATACAAAAAAAATTCGAACATGAGCGGGGTTAGCAAATAATAATAATTACTTCAGACTATATGCACAGGTACAAAAAAAAACCCAAAATAAATGAAATTAAGCTATACAACACATTCAGTATCTAAATTAAAAAAATGAAACATTAATAAAGAAACACTATAACAGAGAATAAATATACAACATTTCAAACAATTAACCTATATATAAAACAAATCAGCAAACATATTTACATGGAGATACGCTAATGGTATCTTTAATTCATGGCAATAGGGTCTTCTAGATGATTTCTACTTAAACTATCCTCTAAACAATTTTGAGTATCTTTGATATTCACAATACGGAATTGATATTCCATGAGCAACAGACTCCAACGCATTAGTCATCCATTTTGTCGAATCGAGCGTAAATGAACGGGAATAGGGTAAGGCTTAGTTCTTACTGGTTCTTGCGCTTTTAAAACAATCTCATGAGTGAATTATGTTGAGCAACCTGGGGTTTCAGAGACTACGTTCAAAAATTCACTTTGTGGGCTCGCAAATTGAGTCTTCTCGATGGTTCGGAAATAGGGGTTAAAATCGAGCTCGGGGGCTGAGTCCGATTGGGTGGAAGGGAGAGACGGCAAAAGGTATTCTTTGTCTGCTTCCACGCAGACCATTCGAACGAGGCAGAGCGGTTCGACGGGGTAAGTTGCTTTCAAGGTGAGTTCTTCGTCTAAAACGATTACATTACTAACGCACGCGCGTCGGTGGTACCTGTTTAAAAGGTTGACGTGGTACACTTTATTACCTGAGCAGGGCTGAATTAAGTAGTTAACTGATCCTCGGGGTTCTAGTACTGAAAACGATGCTCTCCACTGAGATATGAGCTCATTAGACTCAGAGGGCAACAGAAGTAGTACTTTGTCGCCTGCTTCAAATTTTCTTGCTTTCGATTTGATGTCAAAATACGCTCTGTATTTTTTCAAATTCACCTCAAAATTCTTGAAGGCGATGTCCGCACAGTTTTCTAAGCGAACGGTTTCGGACTCCTTTTTTCTGGCCTTCTCCCACAGGGGTTGCAAACAAGGACAATTCGTTTGAGCTTTAGCAAACTGATCATTGCTGGATAACTCGACGTCCAGGGTTGACGAGGAGGTCAAAGTTACCGGGGTAAAGGTATCTTTTGCAGCTTGAGCCCTGGTGATCACTGGTTGCGCAATGGGTTTTTGGGAGAGCTTCGAGCTCTGTCAGATAAGAACAGAGCAAAACTTTATCGGGGCGGCGACTACATCGGCCCATCCTGGGAAATACTGACACTGTAAAAGGAACTTAGTGGCACAACCTAAAAGTCGTGAGCCATCGCAAATCTCTTGTGATGGGAACTTACTGGGGGCAACAGCTTGTCTGAGACTACTATGCATGTGTAACCCGTGTCTTTTACAAGGGTTGACACTCGGCACCCATTTATCCTGCCGTTCTCAAACTTGAGCCCACCGGAGGAGCTCTTATTGAACAGGAAATTTACCTTTTGCGCCGAGTGAGAGGGAGCAGGTGGCAACTGCAATAACGAGGCAGAAGAGTTAGGTGGAAGAGAAGCGGTTACCTGATTGACCTGTTGATTAGGGGTGGTCTTTAGCTGCGAGTTCTGGGCACAGTTATAACTAAGGTGACCACGAGTGCCACGCGTAAAGCATACGATGGGTTTACGCAGGTAGTGAGACGGCGCAGAAGGGAATGTTGGAGGCTTTGCGTCATTTTTTCACGCTGAGAATGAGGCTTAAGCTTATGGGGCGCCTTAATCTTCACGAAGCTACCATTATTCTTAGCATGAAACTTATTAGACCCGAATTATGTTCGGAGGACGAAGGGGGTGACTCTTCTTGATCTCCTTGGGATACAGGTCGTGGCTGGAAGCGTGAAGGTCGGCTTCCTCTACACACTCTTTAAACGAAGAAGCTCTTCTATCTGTTACGAAGGCTTTCAATACTCGGGAAAGGGTAGCCATGAATTGATCCCTTAAAATAAAGTCGACTAATGACTCATAGTCGTTAGTCACTTGTGAGGAGTCCAGCCAAAACTCTAAATTGCGGCAAAGGGTGAACCCGACGTGCTTAAACGTTTGTCCTGGCTGTATCCAAGCCTAGCTGAATCTAACTCGATAGAACTCCGCATTCATATTAATAGCAGAGAGGAGCTCTACTTTTACGGTTGAATAATCCAGGGTTGCTTCCGAGGAGAGACAAATGAAAATTTGTCAGATAAGAGCAAAATCTTCTCCGTCTTTATACGCGGAGAGTTTTAACGAAAGTGGTTGTGGCTAATGGTTACGTGATCCCACAAAAGTCATTTCGACCTGATCACGGCTTAATTCTCTCTCGTGCTGTCGTATTTGTTCTCTCTCTTCTGCTTCTTCCTGTGCTTGTCTTTCCTTTCTTCTGCTTCTTTCTGTCTTTCTTCTGCTTCTATCTGTGCGTATTCTTTCCTTTTTGCCCGTTCGTTTCATTCTTCCTCTTGAACATAAGCGATTAAATACTTTCCTGATAGTCATAGGATCTGTCCCTGCTTATGAAAACGATCGAACGAAGACATCTTGAATATGTTGCGTTCGTCTTTCGGCACACGAGAAAGCTTACCAGAACAAGTGAATCTCTTCCTAACAAATCTAATCTACATCTAATTAACAAATAACCCCCTCCCCCAAAAAACTTACTAAAGGTTCCAGTTAATTATGCACACTAGAAAAAGAAACTAACTAACGAGGGGACCTGACTCAGGACTGAGTCTTCTGGTAATTTTACCACAGCAAAACCAAAATTTGGCGGCTATTCTTGCCGTTTAATTAGTGGTATCTTGACTTACATAAATACGCTCAAATAAACAAAAAATATAACTGTCTATTAACAAAAAAACATTGTCCTATTATTTTTGCTTGAATATTCTTGACACTTGCAACTGTATAGAGTGGAAATAATGATCTTTAAGGAAATAGCAAAAGACCAGGTAGGGTGGAATATTTTACAAACCCAAAGACCTGACCCCAGTTTTATGTCGTGGTATGACCAGGTGTACGCGGTTATACGCACACAAGCCTATTGGCCAACCGAAATTAAGGCTCTACCTGGGGATTGTTCTAAGAGTGCTTTAAATACATAGTTGCTAGGCCAAGGAATATTCAAACACGACTACAATAATATACTTTAATAGGAGTAACTATTACATATACATATAGGGCAAGTTAAATGGCAATGCAAATAAATATTGACGGTTCACTGCTAAAATCATTAACACTATTAATTAAGTTTGAACCGAGGGATAATTAATTAAGTAATGACTTTTCAATTATGCAATTCTAGAGCAAAGGAGATCCTTGAGGTTCGACGCGGTAAAGGTTGGAGGAGCGTGACGAAGTGGCGGTTAAATTTATTTTTTCCTTGAAGTGCGGCGAGTAGGACCAGGTAGGTAAGTTCAAGCTTGAACTTGTGGCCGTCTCACGGGACGCTGTTATCCTTAAGAGGCAAACGGAGGGTGCTTTGAGGATGGCTTTTCCGATCCTTAAAATCCGAAGACGTGGTGAGAAGGATTGAAGCGCGCCTAACTATCTCCACGAACAATACTGAGTGACAACTAGCTCTTCCTTGGCTCTTCGACAATCACTTAATTTTTCTCTGGACGAGAATGTAGTCGATTCCCTCTTGACTAACGAAGATGTTACGAATAACGTACTGGACGGCGGCTTCAGACACAATCTGCCTGTGAATTCCGAAGTGTCGAATTTATACTCCGAAATGATCTAAACGGGAAGAGAGATTCATCCTTAACAAACTTCCTTAATTGCCTTGGGTCGCGATAAGGTTCCATACGCGAGGCCACGATGCTTTTGTAATGGTCTTTCCATTGTGCTAATTTTCACAGTATATAGAGCATACGAATTTAGAGCGGTCAACGGCAAACTGGGGGAATTCATGGGGGGAGGGAGTGATTCCTTCTCTCTCTCCTTATTCTTCTACACTTTTGCAACCCAGAAAATGTTGTTGAGATCCAGGAAGTGATTGTGAAGAGTCCAAAGAAGTCTGTAAGACGACACTTCAAGCGTGTTCATTTAGCAAAGAGTAATACATAGCGCACGATATTCTGCAAAAGAACTTTAAGTTCTTTCTATATAATGTATTCGTAACTGCGCCAGATGAAAAAGCGTGATCACCAGTGCCGCGTTGATTACTGCAAATGCCTTCAGAACTTTCTTCGTGAGAAATCTGAGGACATCTTTGATGTAAGCTTCTTCACTGATGAGGCATAGTTTCATCTTTCCGGATATATAAACAGTCAGAACTCTCGTCAGTTGTTCACTCAAAAACTTCATGCACTTAAAGATCTTCCTCTATGCACACGATCAGAAGGTCGGGGTATGGTGTGATTTAAATCCTAAGCGTAACATTGGCGCAGAACGTTAAACGCAGAACGTTATCACACTCACATTCTAGAATTATTTATAGACCAGCTTAATGATCGTTAGCTTAAAGAAGGTTCGTTTCAACAAGACGAGTCAACTGCACACATAGCCTGTGCATCGCTGCAGTTTTTGAAAGACTTTTTTTGCTGATCGCATAATCGACCGTGAACCCTGGTCTGCTAGGTCTACAGATCTCACATCTTTGGATTTTTATCTTTGGGGTACACAGAAGGGGCGGGTGTACAAGAAAAACCGCACAATGTTCAAGAGTTACAAACAGCAATGATCCAACACACCGAACAGATAACTCCTACCACCCTCCAAAATGTGTGCAATAATATGCAGCGAGGTGTGCAGACTTGTACGCAGTCCTTTGGGGAACATTTCCAGCATTTACTGCAGGAGAAATCCCTTTTCTGCTCTGGCATGCCCTCTGAATTTACTCTTTACTGTCGATTAACTTTCTCTTTTTCATACTTACCAGAATTTTATTCTCTTGCCCGAGTATCTCCTGATGAATTGACTTCCCTTCTTCTCTCATCGAAAAAGGCCCACCCTTCGACTCCTTATCTCCAAGTTTTAACCCCTACTTCCCTGATGATCTTCTCTTTTACCTCACTAATATTTTCTAGGCCTCACCTTCAAACACGGTGTTTTTTGCCTTAACCTAAAGAAATCTAACCTGAAACTAAAGGCTTATGCAAGCTACCACCCAAATTACTCAATTCCTCTTAGTCTCTCTCTAAACCTCAAGTCTTCGAAAGGCTGGTGGAAGCCCAGATCTAGATAAACCTTCCTTCAATTATATCTTTTAATCTGGTTTCATAGAAATAAATGATACTGAATCAGCTCACCTACATGTAAAGGACCATCGTCCCTGCGAGACGGACGCTGGTCAGCCTTCCACTAGATTATTTCTGGACCTTTCTGTGGCATTTGACACTAGTGACCACACTGTTTTTCCTCACTGCCTCCGTCAATTCCTGCGTGTCTCTGAAACTAGTCTCTAATGGTTTCTCTCTAACCCTCTTTGAATGGACCGTAAGGTCTCCTAGGGTACTTACTTTCCTTGTTACCTTTCATCTCGTATTCAATCAATCAACAATGGTTATGTTACACGAGTAAATTGATATTTCGAAATGGTCGGTTAGTGGGCTACTTCTGTTTCGCAGCCATATTCTCCATATTGCTATTCTTATGTGTGGCCTTGGTCTATCGTTTCATTTCTATGCTGATGACACGTAAACCTATTTCGCCTATTCACCAGCCTCTATTTTTGAAGCTCTTATAAATCTACAATCTGATTATAACAACATCACAAATGGCTCTCAGACAACTTTCTGACACTCATTAATGGCAAAAATGAGGTACTTTTGGTAAGCGCTTCGGATGACGTGGTGTACTGCAAAACAGTCATACCTAATCTAAACCTTGGCACCTCCCATACCCCATTTTCTGATATAAGATGGTTAAAAACTCTTGGGCGTAATCTTTGGTATTCAGTTATCTTCCAAAATTCATGCTGCAACTTTGTTCAAATCATCTTCCTGTTTTATTCATAATCTCAGCCGCATACATTCCTTATTTGACCACATAAGCTTTGAGATTACCAATCATGAGTTCGTTGCCCATCTCATTTTCTACTGCATCTCCACTCTTCGACCTCTTCAACTTGTCCAAAACTTTGCAGTCTTCTTCCCCATTGAGAACATTTCTTTGGTGCAATGTCCCTGTTTCATGATCTGCAATGGCTACCCATTCAAGACGAAGATCACCTTTAAAGTCCTTTTGCTTATATAAGTCATTGAATACAGTTGGTGCCTCCTATATTTTCTTCTCAATAACCTTATGCTAGTTCCAAGGAACTCTCGGCTCAAGCTCTGCTTCACTACTGATTGTTCCTCTTAGTAGTCTGTTCTATATGGGTGATCATTCTTTCACTTTATTTGTCCTGAGAATCTGCAATTATCTTCCAGCTGCAATACGCTAATCCCTCTCCCCTAGTGCCTTCAAGCGTGTTTTTAAGACTAATCTCTTCCTATCTAGCTTTTTCCTTAGTCGATAGAAGGCCGCTCTGTGAAGGTTCATTTCTCTAAAGAGCGCCACACCAAAACATCCTTATTAGTATTAAGAATTATTTCCATATCCAACTCTGTCTACATTTTTCCAAATAATATTCGACTAATTTTAGTACACTATCTCCAATTCCTTGTTCTTTTTTGAAGAACATTAACCAAAGTCTTTTTTGAAATCGAGCTCAACTACATATACAGCTTTATATTTCTCAAAACTCATGATTATCCAAAGAAAAAAAGAGCAAGTTACTTACAAATGAGCTCCTTTCTCTAACAGTGGACTTCAAGAGTTTACCAACATTGGAAGTAAGAGAAATGGGTATAAAGTTTCTAGGATCGGCCTTTTAATCATTTTTTTTAAATCTTCTAACTCTCTAGGCACTATTCCCTCAGTAATACACTTTTGGAAAATTGTACAAACGGGTTTAAATTTTTTTTTTCCTAATTCTTTAAGATGGATCGGCTAAATTTTATTTAGTTCCGGCGATTCGGAATTGTTCATTTTCTTTGTATAAAAACTAATTTTATTTGGGGTTATGTCGATATTTGAAAGTTTAGCATTTTCATCAAAATTTATTACGTCTTGAATTATAGGTAAGTTATTTGTATCTTTGATGGTGAAATCATTTGAAAAATGTTCATTTAATGTTTTAACTACGTATTACAGAACGTTAATAAGGATACTTTCGGCAGTCCGAAGGGTCAACAACTTAATAATTGGCTTACGATAATTTATATAACTGCTTGGGCTCATGTTTTGACAACGAAGCCTGTGCTTTTGCGTAGTCTCTTTTAGCTCCTCTGATTTCGCGTTTGACAAGACGACCTAATAAAGGTATCGGTTTCGATTCTCGAAAAAGAATGCTAGTCTTCAAAATTTCATACCAAAACAATAAATTTAGTTCCAAAAACATAATACAAAACAATAAATTTCGTGTTATATTCCGGGACTTTGATTGTGTGCATGCTTATAACGTTCATGCGAACAGATACAGTCCTGTATCAAAATCCATTAGTATTATTTAAAAGTATTCTTAGTCTTGATGCATCTACCCCATTTAGATGTAGTCAGCTCGATAGAATAGATCGCTGTGCTCGTAGAACTCATCCCATAAATTGATGAAGTGCACCACTTACTCTTACTTATTTCTGGAAGATTAAAAGAGTTGTTAGTTATGAATCTCATTCGTAGAAAATATTCGCCGCTGCTATTCTCTGAAGAAAATCTGCAAACGCTCCGATACTATTCTTCTTCAGCTTTCTTATCAGTTGACGGTACATTTGAAGCAGTTCCTCGGTCATTTTAAATAAAATCATTGTTAGTTTCAACATGCCTAATATGTACTGTGTCTCTAGTAGATCATTCGTAAAATCGTCCACTGAATCGATCAAATCCTCAACTCTGCCTTCCGGATAATATCTCCTCCGTTGCGTTAGTTTCCTTTCGCAGAGTTTTCTGGCAGTTGGGCCCTAGTAATGGAGTCCTCTACAAGAAGAATCTAAAGCTAAAAACTTATTATTCATTATCACAGACCATCTCGGGTTTGGCTACTTTGTGAAGCTCCCCGCAACCCGAAGTGAAGGCCGCTCTTAGCCTAAGAATGCCTAACTGGCAGGCTCTCTCGACTAGTCCAAAACTTTGCTGTCCTCATTCCCCCTGAGATTATACTCTTTGTCAACCCTAACCCAGCATCATGCCACCAGGGCATCTAACTACTTCCTCGTACACTTCACGTCAAAATGCACCGGCTCTAATTCCTATTGAAAGGAAATATTTTTATTCTAAATCCCTGCGCATTGCGCACTGCCTGCAGTTTTTTTCTCTCTCTCTCTCGATTCATCGAAGTGAGCTAAAAGGAACGAGCCACTGCACGCCCTATATGTTTGCTTCTGCGGAGCCATCGCTTAATTTGAAAAGAATAGCAGGTAAAAGACAGAACCGTTTGGGTGTCTGAGAAATAAATAAATAAGCATATGCCAAATATCTACTACAAAGTACAGTATTCATATGCGTTGCATTTTTATTTATGAAGAGACAAAAATTAATAATAACCAATAGTTCCAAACCACCCATATACACCTGATGCAAGAAGAACCACTATTATGCTAAAAAAAGAGCGAAGTTTTCAAAACCAGACTTGAGAGCGAAGAAAGGGAACGCGAAGGAAAGATGTCTTAGGGAAGAGATCCAAGCAAGAGAAAGAGAGGAGAAAGACATTAAGAAATGTCACCTCTCTCAGTGGCTACAAAATCCTTTTAGGAGGTTTCTTACAGAAGAAAAATAATAATAATAAGAAGTAGTATCAGGACTCTTAGAGACTACAAAGTCTTGAGGATGGTGAATATTATACAGAAACATAAAATAAAACAACATACATACAACAAAGTAATAAACAACAATAAACAAAAAATGAATTACCCAGTAGAGCTGGAAAGAATTAATCACAAAACTAATATTAACAAATGTATAAACAGATTCAGAAGATATTAGCTAGATTTCCTGGTAAACTTTCTTAACTATATCTTATTTTGCTTTACAATCACACCCCACACCACCCACCTTACTTTCCCCACTAATTATCCACGGATCTCGCACCTCTCCTTTCGGCCGAGCTAGATTAAGTCAAACACTTCTTCTTTTCACTTACAGCGGTAATTTAGCTTGGATGGAAGTGCTGAAATACCTGCGAAGTAAAGGAGATTTGTGCTGTGCTCTCACCTCAGTAGTAGCCAAGACCTAACTTTTTTCCCAAACTCTTTCAAAATATTACCACAATTAACCCTTTCATCATGTACACCAGTGAAATCCCGGCCCTCTTCCCAGGCGTGATATCTAAGTCCTCTAAACGGCTTTCTAGCAAAATGGTTAGGTGAGGGAGGCCATCCGTTGACAGATTAAGTGGAGATTCTCGAACTTAGTTTTGCTCCGCCAACTTTAGGCATGATCGATGTATGGTGGCATTATCAAGGATTATTGGTGTATTATCAAATAATACGGTTATAGCACAACAACATTTTCGGAAACTGCGCCAAAAAAAATAGTATAAATCTAAATAAAAAAAATACGCTGATCATAGTAAAATATTTTGTCATCTAATAATAGAATGTCGTATGTTAATAATCTAAGAATTATATTTGGGAGAATTAAGGATCCTATCCCAAAATGTATTAGCTCCGTACCTTTTCCAAAGTCTTGGATCTTACCATGGCAATTATAATGGAAGCACTATGAGGGTCATTGAGGCTAGAATTTCCTCTACTGCGACCCCCCTCCCCCTCATTTGATTAAAAAATGTAAATATTAACCGAAATTTTGGAGTCAGGGATAGACTCTTAAAATAGAACATACATTTGGGTTCATTGGATGTAATAAATGCAATTAATGTAATCTCCACAGTGCCTTAATGGATACTGGTATCATTAGCAAGAATCAGGCACGCAAGGAGATCAGCAGTAATTATGTTTAATATATCAAGAATATAATTCAATATTACAAATATCTGCCCGTTCAAATTTTATTTGCTATAAAGGGAAGCAATTTTTCTTTAATTTAAAAAACCTCTGCCGCTAAGCGCGAGTCAGATGCCAAGATTTATCCCCAATACCAAAACTTGCATTTGTGTCCGAAGGGAAGCGATGTATGGATTTAGTTGGGGACTGGGAACATAAGTAAATAATATTCTGTAAAGGAGGAATTGTGATGATGACAGACGTGCAAATAAATAATAGCAAAGGGTGGTGTGCTTCTATAAAAAGTGGTTCTAAGAGGTCATTGTTAATAAAGAAGAAAGCGCTCGGAATCTTCTTCTATGTTCAACATGGACGAATCATAATAATTCTTACAAGTAAATATCTATGATGGGAATTTATTAAGTTAAGACATTTCAGGAAAATTAATTAATAAAAGTAGGTATAGAGGGTTATGTACCAAAGAAGCTTAAATACAATTCAAATCTTGATTTTATTTGCATTTTTATGGATAAAATGAAGGTTTTATAGTTAGGCCTCAAGCAACACATCTGTTCGGCCTACTTCAACTTTGTACACTGTTTCATTAGAACCCGGTACATCTCTGTGTATCTAACAAATTATACTAGTTATGTCCAACTAAATATATAAAGCTTAAAAATAAAACAAATCTCGCAAACCTTAATAATTAACCAACCCATTTATAGCCTGCCAGATGTAGGAGAAGTTACTAATGAGTATTCAGATGAAGTCAGGCGGCTTTGTAAAGATATAATGTTTTCTTCCCGTCCATGCATAAATCCAGCGATGTTTAGTCAAATTAGCAATCTTTAACATCCACTGTTAATGAAGATTGTGGTGTGTTTGACTGATCATTAATTGGTTTTAGAGGGTATTGCTATTTTGTTTCATGGTCTATGGTTATCGTATGTTTCTAGACGATCCGTTTACATAATTAGTTGCGCGGCATGTAACTAGATAGGTTGATAGATATAACCAGGAAGGTGAATAGATAAAAAAGCCGATGATCTTTTCATTTTCTCGTATAAATTATAATAGAAGGATAAATAGATCGAGTTACACAATAAAACGCTTGGTATTGGGTATAAGTAGTTTTATTCAAATATATCACAATAATACAGAAAATATATACGCAGTATATACTTTACGCTATCTTGTTTTATTCGCACGATAGAAAAGTGGAGCTATTATTATTGAGATAGCGGAATTAATATCCATCATATATGGCCTCAGAACAACGTATATAAGCATGTATAATATTACGCTCAGAATAAAATACCTCCTGTTAGGGAGTGTATCGTTCAACGAAGGTGAAAATAGATTCTTAAAAGTATATAGCTTATTGTAATCTTGGTTTGTTTATTAACGGGACCTTTTATCTTGGTTCAGTGTTTATAGGCGGGCTCTTCGTCTCGCTTACAATAGAATCAAGGAATATATGTATTTTAACTAACTTTTAATCATATCCTTGTAGCCATTAGAGCGAGCTTTATTAAAAAGCCAGTAGTGAATGTAGTGATTTGAAAGCTAATAAAATTCAAATGTCCAGGAAAGCTATTACACCCTTGCTTATTATGCAAACTGCCAACTCTTGGGGGAAGATGTAGGCTCCGCCCACTCTGTTCGAAAGCTCTACTTTGTATTTACTCATTTTATAAAATTCTACTTATTTTTCACATTTTTTACGGGATATTTTCATCTTACTCACTTAGTATTCTATAATAATTATTTATAGTACTTCACTTTTATATGTTACTTGTTTTGAAAAAACATAATGTTCCACCTTATGGAATTTTGTTGAATCCGAAGTCAAAGATATCTTTACGAGCTCAAACATTTGAAGCGAAGTGTGTTGACACATTTACTGATAATTTAAGATCATTAGTGATCCATTAATCTTTTAAGATGAACAATTTTACCCGAGGGAAGGTAGAACAATGGAAATTAATTTAGGCAAAATTATGGAAGGTTTTTATTTTTAGTTTCCTGGTTCTCCAAGTCTTTTAATCATTATCTTTGATAGTATAGAGATAATTAATTCTACTAATTTGACGTAAGGAAGTATAATTGGAACGATTTTTTTCAATGGGGTCGAGAGTAAAAAGTTTGGCTCACCGTGACACGAAAAATACGTTTAGCCCTTAAGGAGATAATAAATCTATTAGTTTTCGATTATTTTATTTTTATATACGTAAATACACAGCGTGTGTATATGTATAAAAAAAGAGTTGTAACTCTGGCCGTCCACAGATATTGAGCGTGCCTTAAGTATCTCTTGATCTAATAGGCCTGTCTTGAAACGAGTAAGTTTCAATATACAAGAAACTATATTAGCAGATATCTAAATTAACTCTCCCCGCCAGGCTGTTTTTATTATCGTGTTACACGCTTCAAACATCGCTTTTATTTTGTCCTCGACCCTTTTGTTCCTGAATAAAAAAATTAAGCTTTTTTTGTACTATGAAGAAAAATATAATTAACTGGCCATAATCCAAAATATTAAAAAAAATAAATGGGAAACCTTTCGTAAATTCAATTTTTTGGGCATTAGATCAGATTGTTTTACTAAGATTATATAATGTGTGTTTGTAATCGCTGCGTATATAGGAGTGTTTAGATATATGCAATGGATATTTGTGATTGTACACATGCATGTGCGTACCTTTGTCTCAATTTCTATGTGTGAGCTCTTTCTTTCTCTATATCTGGAAAACACGGCTTCCGATTATAGGGAAGTTAAGCCACATATATGGGTTTTGTTAGTCGTCGGATTCGGATAGAGTTCCGATTCAGTTTGCCTTCATGGCAGCTGCCATACGCTGGAGATAATTGTGTTTCGGATCTCACCTTAGCCAGTCCCCACTGATAAACAAAATAAATTTATCTAAGGCTTGAAAAAGGCCTACCGAATAGTCAATTACTTTCGATTACTCGTCTCTAATATTCATTTATGTTTGTAATTCCGTTTCTTCTGCCCCTGTTACTTTCCCTGCATACAGTGCAGCCATACCACTGTTAAATACGCGAGAGAAAGTTAATAAGCGTAGATATTTTTAAAATTTGACGTGGGAATTTCAGATATCACCAATGTAATTGAAACTTAAATCACTTCCTCCAAAATAAAACATTAAAATGTACCTAAAAAATAAGCTATTGTTTATTATCACAATGTGCAATTTATTTTAAAGTTATGTTCGGTGCTTTTAATAAAGTAGATAAAATATATTTAAAGTATTTTTCAACTTTCTGTTTTCTCATAGCGATACCTCCTAGTACGGAAGGTGGTCCATTGGTAAAGAAAAAGGTTATTTGAGTTTCTCAAGTGGTAAATTATGCCAATGACATGTTAACTGTGTGGTCTGGAGGTGGTGAATTGGTAAAAAAAAAGGTTATTTGAGCTTCTCAAGTGGTAAATCATGCCAATGACATGTTAACTGTGTGGTCTAGAGGTGGTCCATTGGTAAAGAAAAGGTTATTTAAGCATCTCAAGTGGTAAATTATGCCAATGACATCTCAAATGTGTAGTCTGGAATTAAATGAGAAAAATTGCCAATTAATTGGGGGACCTAGAGACTCATGTATGTAGATGCGTTAGATAGATAGATTGCGAGAAAGAGAAATAAAAAAGTGAAATAGTTAATGGAAAATTATATTAATAATTGGAGCGGAACAATGGGACAAGCTACCTTTGGGGCGGGGAAGGGGATAGAAGAATTTATCACTCAGCTACCTCTCAAGGCAGGGGAGCAAGGAGGCTAGGCGAATTTACCACTCAATTACCTCTCAGGGCAGGAATAGGGTTAAACTAACACCCAGCTTCCTCTCGGGAAGGGAAGAGAGGCGTGTCTATAACTCAACTATCTATTGGGAGCGGAAGGTGGAGCGGTGCGTCTATCACTATCGGGCGGGGAAACGGAGAGGCGCGTCTACCACTCAGCAACCAATCGGGGCGGGAAGTAGGTCAGGCTCGGCTACCTATCGGGGTAGTAAAGGGAAGAGGAGCGTCTACCACTCGGCTACCTTTCGGGATGAGAAGGGGAAAGAGGCGCGTTTACCACTCGGCTACCTATCACGGTGAGAGGGGGGGGGGAGGGAGGCTCGGCTATCTATTGAGTTAGGAAGAGGAAAGGTGCGTCTACCACTCGGCTACCTATCAGAGCGGGAAGGGGAAGGCGCGTCCACTACTCGGCTTCCTATCGGGGCAGGAAAAGGGAGAGGCGCATATCCCACTCAGCTACCTATCGGGGCGGGGAATAGGAGAAGAGTGTCTCTCACTCGGCTACCTATCAGGGCGTGAAGGGGAAGAGGCGCATCTAACGCTCAGCTACATATTGGGGTGGGAAATAGGAGAGGAGCGTCTACCACTCGGCTACATATCGGGGCGGGAAGGGAGTGGCATGTCTACCTATCAGAGCAGGAAGGTGTAGAGGCACGTCTACCACTCAGCTAGGAGACTCATATGTGGCATGCGATGAGGAGGGAGAACGAGGCAAGGAAATGATGGGGTTGGGTGGAAGTATTGGAAGGAAGAGTGTGCGGAAATGATGGTGGACGTAATAGCTTTAGGCCTGTATGAATCTGAAAATATGGGTTTGCGGGGGGAAGGGGGGCATGTGCATATGAAAAGTTCGTGTCTATGTTGGCATTTTTTAATGAGAAAACCAACGAAGGCATCTTTCGAAGGGAGTTTGTAAAGAAAGTGGTGAGGATGGAGGAAGTGACAATGTGTGGAAGTGGTTTATTGATAAGCTGTATGAGTGGTATGTATCCGTAGGTCGATAGATGTATGTGTAGGTATGTGGAGGACATGTATGTACTGATGTGTCTTAAAGTGTGGTGGAAAATGTTTGTGCGCTGACATAACGTGGTTCTTTTCAAGAGTATGAAGTGTGGCTGGGGCAAAAAGGGTATTATAACAGCTCTGCTTGATCTTTGTCTTTTTAGACTTCGGGCTAAGTGGATAAAAGCTTCGCCTGCTGAGCCGTCGACGCGGTGTCTACCTGCATATGTTGGCTTCTCGCCAGCTTCGCTTTAAGCGACCTCTTCGGTGGCGAAGGGTGTGTAGTAAGAGGCAGTATCGTGTTGATTGAGTTGCGATGAATTGCCATAACAATAAAGTGATTGAATCGCTTAATTTGATCCATTAATCTTTTAATTAACAAAATTTGAAAAGGAAATTATTGACTATGGAAAGGGAGGTGGGGTTGAGAGGTTCTTTGTTTAGGAGGGAAAGAATGTGAATAAAAATGCAGGGAAAGAAAACACGGCAAAAAGAAAATTGCTTTGGCGTAAACAGTTTTTCTTAAACGTCCATGAGGAAGCGTGAGCAAAAGGACCCCCAAATTCGGAAAAAAACACGCATTCACTGATAGGTACTTATGCTGTAATGTATTCATTTTAATGAATAAAGAAAGCGAAAACTAATGAGGGCAAGTCCGCCAGGAAGTTTGTGATTGGAGGTTTGTAAAGAGAATGGCGAAATAAGGGGAAGTGTAAACGCCTAAGAGACGCGGAAGAGATCCTTTAGGAGGCTAGAAGAGCACGTAACTCTCCCGCCGTCCTGGCACGGAAGAGTCGCATCCTCCGCCCTGAAATTAAGGTGGATCGAACTTCTTTGTCCTGGCATGGAAGAGTTGCATCCTCCGCCCTGAAATAAAGGTGGATCGAACTTCTTTGTCCTGGCACGGAAGAGTTGCATCCTCCGCCCTGAAATTAAGGTGGATCGAACTTCTTTGTCCTGGCACGGAAGAGTTGCATCCTCCGCCCTGAAATTAAGGTGGATCGAACTTCTTTGTCCTGGCACGGAAGAGTTGCATCCTCCGCCCTGAAATTAAGGTGGATCGAACTTCTTTGTCCTGGCACGGAAGAGTTGCATCCTCCGCCCTGAAATTAAGGTGGATCGAACTTCTTTGTCCTGGCATGGAAGAGTTGCATCATCTGCCCTGAAATTAAGGTGGATCGAACTTCTTTGTCCTGGCACGGAAGAGTTGCATCCTCCACCCTGAAATTAAGGTGGATCGAACTTCTTTTTCCTGGCACGGAAGAGTTGCATCCTACGCCCTGAAATTAAGGTGAATTGAACTTCTTTGTCCTGGCACGGAAGTGTTGCATCCTCCGCCCTGAAATTAAGGTGGATCGAACTTCTTTGTCTGGCACGGAAGAGTTGCATCATCCGCCCTGAAATTAAGGTGGATCGAACTTCTTTGTCCTGGCACGGAAGAGTTGCATCCTCCGCCCTGAAATTAAGGTGGATCGAACTTCTTTGTCCTGGCACGGAAAAGTTGCATCCTACGCCCTGAAATTAAGGTGGATCGAACTTCTTTGTCCTGGCACGGAAGAGTTGCATCATCCGCCCTGAAATTAAGGTGGATCGAACTTCTTTGTTCTGGCACGGAAAAGTTGCATCCTCCGCCCTGAAATTAAGGTGGATCGAACTTCTTTGTCCTGGCACGGAAGAGTTGCATCCTCCGCCCTGAAATTAAGGTGGATCGAACTTCTTTGTCCTGGCACGGAAGAGTTGCATCCTCCGCCCTGAAATTAAGGTGGATCGAACTTCTTTGTCCTGGCACGGAAAAGTTTCATCCTCCGCCCTGAAATTAAGGTGGATCGAACTTCTTTGTCCTGGCACGGAAGAGTTGCATCCTCCGCCTTGAAATTAAGGTGGATCGAACTTCTTTGTCCTGGCACGGAAGAGTTGCATCCTCCGCCCTGAAATTAAGGTGGATCGAACTTCTTTGTCCTGGCACGGAAGAGTTGCATCCTCCGCCCTGAAATTAAGGTGGATCGAACTTCTTTGTCCTGGCACGGAAGAGTTGCATCCTCCGCCCTGACATTAAGGTGGATCGAACTTCTTTGTCCTGGCACGGAAGAGTTACATCCCCCACCCTGAAATTAAGGTGGATCGAACTTCTTTGTCCTGGCACGGAAGAGTTGCATCCTCTGCCCTGAAATTAAGGTGGATCGAACTTCTTTGTCCTGGCACGGAAGAGTTGCATCCTCCGCCCTGAAATTAAGGTGGATCGAACTTCTTTGTCCTGGCATGGAAGAGTTGCATCATCCGCCCTGAAATTAAGGTGGATCGAACTTCTTTGTCCTGGCACGGAAGAATTGCATCCTCTGCCCTGAAATTAAGGTGGATCGAACTTCTTTGTCCTGGCATGGAAGTGTTGCATCCTCCGCCCTGAAATTAAGGTGGATCGAACTTCTTTGTCTGGCACGGAAGAGTTGCATCATCCGCCCTGAAATTAAGGTGGATCGAACTTCTTTGTCCTGGCACGGAAGAGTTGCATCCTCCGCCCTGAAATTAAGGTGGATCGAACTTCTTTGTCCTGGCACGGAAGAGTTGCATCCTCCGCCCTGAAATTAAGGTGGATCGAACTTCTTTGTCCTGGCACGGAAGAGTTGCATCCTCCGCCCTGAAATTAAGGTGGATCGAACTTCTTTGTCCTGGCATGGAAGAGTTGCATCATCCGCCCTGAAATTAAGGTGGATCGAACTTCTTTGTCCTGGCACGGAAGAGTTGCATCATCCGCCCTGAAATTAAGGTGGATCGAACTTCTTTGTCCTGGCACGGAAAAGTTGCATCCTCCGCCCTGAAATTAAGGTGGATCGAACTTCTTTGTCCTGGCACGGAAGAGTTGCATCATCCGCCCTGAAATTAAGGTGGATCGAACTTCTTTGTCCTGGCACGGAAGAGTTGCATCCTCTGCCCTGAAATTAAGGTGGATCGAACTTCTTTGTCCTGGCACGATAAGCTCCTACCAAAATGTGATTTAATATGAAGATGCGTATAATGAAGTGATTTGATGGATTATCGTGGAAGAAACAGTAATTAAAAGTGGAGTCTAAAATTTGAGCAACATGACCTCTGTTAAAATGTAAGCAAGAGCAAACAAACACTGACTTCTTGGTGAAGTTGTGATGAAAGGAAAATTTATGGGGAAAATGCACCAAAGAATCATTGATTCCACCCTCCTTCCACCATAACTGAGCATAGATTTTGGTGTTTATTCCTGCTTCCATTTTAACAGAGGTCATTTTACTTAAGTTTGGGGGGGGTCGGGGCTCCTTTTAAACTACTGTTTCTTCAGTGGTAATCTATCAAATCACTTCTTCCCTATACCCATCTTCACATCAAATCACTTCTTCCCTATACCCATCTTCACATCAAATCACTTCTTCCCTATACCCATCTTCACATCAAATCACTTCTTCCCTATACCCATCTTCCCATCAAATCACTTCTTTCCTATACCCATCTTCACATCAAATCACTTCTTTCCTATACCCATCTTCACATCAAATCACTTCTTCCCTATGCCCATCTATACATCAAATCACTTCTTCCCTATACCCATCTTCACATCAAATCACTTCTTCCCTATACCCATCTATACATCAAATCACTTCTTCCCTATACCCATCTTCACATCAAATCACTTCTTCCCTATGCCCATCTTCACATCAAATCACTTCTTCCCTATACCTATCTTCACATCAAATCACTTCTTCCCTATACCCATCTATACATCAAATCACTTCTTCCCTATACCCATCTTCACATCAAATCACTTCTTCCCTATACCCATCTTCACATCAAATCACTTCTTCCCTATACCCATCTTCACATCAAATCACTTCTTTCTTAGACACATCTTCATATTGTCGTAGTAGTTTATTGTGTTGCTCAAATAAATAGTCTATTTTAAGCTACATTTTCTGCCATGATAATCCATCCAATCACTTCACTTTTATATACATCTTAACATGGTCGTCTGCGTTCATCGTACGGTGACAATAAACCATTTGGATGCTTTGCTAGTTGATAAATTGCATTTTCCGGGAATATTTAGGGCGACCCTCGTATATAGATACCATTAAATATATAAGTAAATAAACATTTGATTCCAAAACGTATCCCAGGAAAAAAAGAAAGGAGAATTCCAAGACAGATACATAAATGGAATAGAAAGAGCATTTTTCAGTTATTTTCCTACGATGCAGTCACTGGACCCTCATATGCTGACCCCGCGAGGGGCGTCAAGTTTAGCGTGGGCAACAATGCTGCAGCTAACATCTGGACGATTTCCTCCTTTGCCATTTTCTCCATACATACTTTCTGGCGGAGATGCCTTCGTTGGTTTTCGCTTCTTAGTTTTAAATAATAAGAAAGAACGCTCACTTGCTAGTGTGCGAGTTCATCATATCCATAGAAGCAAATACATACACATAAGCAAGTAGGTATACACGATAACCAATGTTTGTATTAATGTACAGGCACGCATAATTACTTCGGCGGCCCTGATTCCAAAAGTACTTCTTTTTGTGGACAAACAAGAGGAAATCCACCGAGATCCAAACAAACAAACTTCGCCGAAAGAATAAAAATCACTTAGAGTAGAATCAACGCCTTCTCTACCCGCCAAATTTTTCAGTTTCTTCGCATGTCTGTGCCGCAAATAACGGCCAGGCTTCCTCTAATGAATTAAGCAATTTCACGTCATCATTAGTGTACCAAACAACGACTGGTATACATTAACAAGCTTAGTTAAAACGTATCCATGGCTTGACCCCTTTCCACGAGGGCAGAAAGGTCACAACAGAACTTTGCGGCGTCGACGAGCAATTCGAAACCGCTAATCGGCAGTTTCTAAATACCAATTTGTTTGATTCTTCGCTCTGATAGCTAGTTTCATTCTAGCGCAATCTGGCAACCAAGGTCCCCTGGGCTCACGAGTTTTACATTAAAACCTTCTCTTATCGCACCGATTTTGCGGCGATATCCAACTACAAGAAGAGTTTTGCTGTTCGCGTGGACTCAAGTCATGCGTGAACGGAGTAAGTGATAAGTGAGTTTTTCTTGAAGGTGGGGGAGAGAGAAGTAAAGATTTCTTCTTTTTCTACGGATTTTTTTTGCAATAATGGTGGTTTTATTGGGTAGAAAAGTCATGAAATTCAAAATATAGACTTTTTGGCATGCTAAGTTAATTATGTTTTTTGCGGGGGAGGACAGACTGAAGACGGGAGGAAGAGATGTGGGGGTGGAGGGTGGGGTAGAGGAGAGTGGAAGTGTGGGGAAAGGGTGATTAGGAGGTGTGGGAAGGGGTAAGAGCGCTTTGAGCTACACCGGACGATAAGACGAGGACATGACGAAAAAAATATAGGAAGTTAATTATGTTCACGAGATATATTTTAATTTATTTTTATTATGGTTTCGCTGGAAAATTAATTTAATATTAAAGGGAAAAGTGCAAATATTTTGATAACCAGGCAATTTTTCATTCTTGAAAATGGATATAAAAAGTGGGTCATTATTTAATGCTAGATAAATTTTCCTGAGGTTTCGACACGGAATGAACGTAACTCGCACAAATGGTTGCTTATGTATATTCATCCCTACTCACGCACTTGGGTTTATGGCGGGTATATTTATCTATTTATTCTAAATATATTCAATTTGTATTATGCCGCAGATTTCACTCATCCAACTCCGTTTCCTTAAAATGTGGTGGGTGCACATCAATGCATTGGGTGGAAACAAATTTGCAACATCTATAAATTCCAATAACCCGACATCCTGGTGTATTGAGGGTACATATGTAAGCCCCTTAACAAAATCCCGTAGACAGGATAACAGGATTCAGAAATGCGAGCTTCAGAATTTGAAGCTACGCTGGTAAGAAACGGAAATTGATCGCGTGTAAGCGAGACTGTTAATAACCCGCAGGAAAAAGAAAATAAAGATTCCGAGCCTTTCATTTTTATTAAACCCTAATTCAAAGAATGACGGACAAATGAATGGATACATCTTATAATAGTAGAACAAGGGGGCGGATTAGACACTCCATTACACCGAGCTTTAACTATTTGGGGACTGGATAAGGTTAAGAAAAAAAGGGACGGTGCCAAAATATTCTTGAGTGCCAGTATTTATGTATTTACATATAGGTTGGCCGAGAAATCGCGCAACCATAGAAAAAAATAACCATTTCATTTGATAAATAAACAAATAATGTTTATAACAATTTTATTCATTCAAAAATGTTAGTCAATATTTAATTAACGATCGTATTTACTAAAATAATGTTTTAACTCTTAAATGATAATACGCTTAAATGATAACCCTACTTTTGGAGCACCCTGTAGAAACTTGATTAAAGGTTTCTGTATCTCATCCGTCCCGAATTAAATCCAGGTTTGGTTCCCCTCAACAATTTTGTTATCAACTCCACAAAGATGAAAAATCTTCGAGTAGAGTACACTGTATCCTCCCCTCTGCCTCACTACTCTACTTTAGAGACACCATGTATAGAATGTATTCTTCCATCTGTTCTTCATTCCCTAAATGAAGCCTGTTTAATATGGACAAAAGCACTTGGAATCTTATTTTCTTTTTCCTTCAGGCAATTTGCTCCTTGGAAGTCATAGTTTTTAGCTCTCAAATTTTAATGGATGTTTTGGATGTTCTTTAACGAGAGATGAGTTTTTCGGTAACGGGAAAATCAACTTTATCTCCCATCACGTATATGTTTGTTCTACAGGGTGTGGATGGTATTCGTTCGCATGATGACTGTCTCAGGAAAAAATAGTGTTTTTAGTTTTTAAGATATTTTCGTCAAATTTCAGTCAGTTTGACTTCATGACATCTTCTGCTGCTCTCACCCGATGAACCCACCTTTTGGCTTCGATGAAAGACTCCAGGCGATCTCGAGACCGGCAAGAGGCCCTCGTCACTTTTTCCCGTTTAAGGCCCCTGAAAGCCATGGTAATCCAGCCTGCCAACTCATCTTTCATGTTTCAGCTGTATATGTTGGCTACTATTCCCCCACGCCCCACACAAAGAAGTTGGGGGGGGGAGGGTTGCAGTCAAGCAAGTGGGTAGGTCAAATGTCAGATGTGTGATCAAAGAAATTCTAGGAAAGCCAAGCCTGGTTCTTACGGATGGTCTGGCAGGGCGCAGAATCTTGATGTTATACGTAAGACCTCCTTGCAGCTACCCAGTCTATCTAGAGCTTCATCATCTCGCTCAGAAGACGGATGTAATTGCCGGTGTTCATCATGATACCCTAATTGAAGAAGTGTGGTGGCATGACATCACCTTCACTACTGACGACACCGAAGACCATGATTGTCGCTGGAAATTTTAGCTGCATGACTCTGAGCACATCCTTTTGGTGTGATGGTGAGCCACCTGTTGCTCTGGGAGTTGATCTTCTGGTCTTATCAGAATTTTTTTTCGTCGGAGAAGAACTATAGCATGTCTGACTCCAACGGGTGTCTCAACTTTTTATCAATTTTTTGGTGTGCTTTGGTCGCTTTTCCTACATCGTCTTGGACAGAAATTGTTCCTTCCTCATCTTGTATGAAAAGTAGCTAATGTCTTTATGCACCAGCAGCTTTATGAGCTTTTTACCAACGCCTTTACCCTTGTAATAGCACACAAAGACTTTTTTAGGATCATTGTTGATGATCTCCTACATTTTGGTAAAGAATTCCTACATTCTGATGGTGTCTGATCTTCGACCGTGGATTTTCCTCTCTTCTCTCGACTCGTAGTCGATCGAATCCGGAATCTTCAAGCTCCTTTCTGACCTACTATACCGTCCTTCTGCTGACGTTGATGTCTTAAATCTCCTTGTTTGTCCTTCCGGCGCGGATTTCAAGAAGGTCTCCATGCCTCTTCTACAAATTGAGGTGTTAAAAATTTGTATTAGTCAATTACTCTGAAAAAAATAAAGCAAATATGGTTATTGTTTTTAAGAATAAAAAGACCGAGGACGTATTAAAAAATAATGGCATAAAATTAGTAGTTGAAAATTGCGATCAAATACCGCCTCAAATCTGTATCATGTTCATAACTTTGTGTTCTTTTTTTTAGCATTTTCTTCCAGGCGTTTATGCTGTGTTTTGTCCTTTTCTTCAGGCGTCTATTTAAGGTTAATAGTTGGATCATGTACGGACCATATAAGATTGATGTAAGGACCATGTAGGCTTGATTGGATAGTTAATGCGCTGGTTTCTAGTAACCAATTTTTCCTTGAAAATTTAAATATCCTCGGTCACACCCCATGGCTTCCCTGATGATTTAGATCTGATGCAAATTTCCTTATAATTTTCGATCTTCCCTCCGGTCATATCTAACTCATGTTTATTTATCTTCCTCTACCCACTGAGCGCGAATTACTGAGAGATCTCTCTAAAATCAATTTACTTTGCAAATTAATTTACTGCAAGTAGGTTCTATTAAGAGAGAAATTTGACTTAAAAAGAAGAAAACCAATGAAGGATTCTCCTTCAAATGTTAGTATATGAAAATAAAAATGCTAAGAATTTTGCAACTGATCCGCATTCGTTTTTTTAAGGCCTTTCCTTTTCCTTCGGGACCTACTTTTTAACGTGGATTCCGAACCCCCGGTAATCCTCCTACAGCTGTCTAAAAGTTGACCCAATTGTGGCTCCATTTAACGACTAAGCACTCCCCATTTGGTTTAACTTCATTTCTACTCGGGTAGGAGGTGGTAGTCCGGTTTTATTTATGTAAAACTTTAATTTAGTTTGGATTCTTTTTAAGCTCTAAACTAGTTTGACGTTAATGAACTTCAAGTCAATTATTTATCTCTAAAAAGCTATTTTCATCTTCAATTATATAGATTTGATTCAATTTCTTTCAATTTTATTTCTTTTGATACTTCATTATATTCATTTCTTATTTTGATATATTTGAGCCAATCCGCATCTGCATTAGACGATCTTCTATTTGATCTAATATCAGGTCGGGTTTGGAGCTCAAATATCATTGGGTCATTTAATTAACGCCACGAATAAGAACATTCAGAGAGAAATCACCCTATCACCTCTCCTACGTTTCGGGCTCTATATTATTACACGTTTGAAAGATTGAAGAGGGTAAGATATTACAAGTTTGAAGGATTGACGGGGTAGGATTTTTAGTGTTTAAAAGATTGAAATCGTTAAGATACTACGTGTTTTAAATATTGTGGGTATTAGAATCTTCTGCGTTTGAAAGATTCAGGACAGTAAGATATTCCGCCTTTGAAAGGGTAACGGCGATATGATATTCTGGGAAAGGCTTTGATGGAGGAAGGGCAATCAGTATTTGGAATATTGAAGTCAGTAAGGTATTTCGCGTTTGAAAGATTGGAGAGGATAGAATATTGAGCGTTTGAAAGATCAAAGACAATAAAAAATGATTGTGTATTGCTTCTGGGCCTATTTATCAGGACATACAGAAGAGGAATTGAGTGGATAAAGGGCCAAAAGAGTGGCAAATATCGATGAGTGGAAGACCGCTATACTGCGCCCTGTCACCCATAAACATGGCTATAGGGAGTTAATTCATGCAAGCGAATATATCGTACTATAAAGGCTATGGACCTCAAAGTATGAACATGAACTCGTTCAACGAGGGGATATCGTAGGGAAACTAAAACGGGGTTACTACACAGCCGGTGTGTTTGAAAGATTTATGCTTGCGTATGGCAAACGAGTGAGTTCGAAGACCTTAGCACTGTAAAAAAGATTTGAGTTAATTTTTTTAAAGCCTTGGTAACTTTACAAAAAAGATTTGGGTTGTAGTCTTGTCTTTTTGATTAAAATAAATATTCGGGTTCGTTTTAAGTCTTTGTACTACTTAAAAAAGATCGACTTCATTTTTAGTATTCTATCCATTGTAATAAAGATTTGTGGTAAAATTTTAAATTGTTTGCCATCATAAAATGCGTTAATTTGGAAAGTTTTTTATCATTGTAAAGAATATTTCGGTTAATTTTTAGTCTTAACTAAACTTAATTAAAGTGTGTGGTACCTGGAAGCTCTCTGGCTGAAATAATTTTACAACTAATTACTACGCATTTACGCATTCAAAAGGTATTTCTCTATGCGTCAACACTCGTTAGGCTAAGTACACCTTAACGGTTGGAAGATTAGTTAAATGGTGCCTAAATGGTAGATATCGGAGACTAAAAGAACAAGGAGAACCACCCTAACTCGAACTACCTTGTTCATTCAGTTCAGGGGTCTCCAAACTATGGCTCGCGGGCCAGATCCGGCCTGCGAGGTCAGTTCATCCGGCCCGCCGCTGCACTGTGGATGCAGCAATTACAAAGCAAATATTGATGATATCTTAAAAGCTCAACGCCAGTTTTACAAAATTCTTTTGCTGCTTAGTTTGTGAGACTCGGATATGTGCGCACTGGGTGTGATAATACTATCTTATTGCTAACGACGCTTTCTTTGTTAACTTTTTGGTAAATAAATATGTTTGTTGTCTTTATTTTTTGTGCCGTTTGTATTTTGTGTATTGGTAAATAAATATATTGGTTGTCTTTATTTTTTGTGTATTCACTATATTGTATTGAACAAAATGGTTAAGCGGCCCGCGTACGTCATTCTCTCAGTTATCTGGCCCGCTGTGAAAAAAGTTTGGCGACCCCTGATCTAGTTTATAAGGACTTGTCCTGGATTCCCTGATGAAGATCTAAATACGCCCAAGGGTCTCATCAAGATGCAAAAACACAGACCAAGATACAAAATCAAAGACAAGATAGACAAATTCAAAAGCAACTTACGAAACCAAAAACCAAGATATAAAATAAAAAAAACGAATTACAAAATTAAAAATAGAGATACAAAATTCCAAAACAAGATAGCAAATCAAAGACTAAAAATTCCAAAACCAAGATACTAAACAAAACCATGATACAAAATACAAAATTAAGAGGCAAAATCAAAGATCGAATATACAAAATCAAAACCAAGATACAAAATTAAAAACCAAGATGTTAAATAAAAAAATAATTACAAAGTTAAAAAAAGAGATACAAAATCAAAAACAAGATGTAGCAAATCAAAGACTGAAAAATCATGATACAAAATCAAAAATCAAGATACAAAATCAAAGACCGAATATACAAAATCAAAAAACAAGATAGAAAATCAAAAACTAAGATTTAAATCAAAAACTAAGATACGAACTTAAAAAATGAGATACAAAATCAGATAAAGATATAGCAAAATCAAAGACTTAAGATAAAAAATCAATCCAAAACAGACCCAGATCATATGCTTATATCCATAAATAAAAACAGAACCTGTATTAAAACTTATTTGTCTAAAACTGTCTTCGTTTTTGTTACTATCTCCATCGTTTTGTCTCCTATGGCAACTATAGTAAAAAAAAAAACAGAATTCATGGCCGAAGCGTACAAAATAACGGGTTTAGTCGAATGCCACCTTACGTCACCATTACAAACTCGTCTCCCATAGAATATGGGTAAATATACAAATTTAGAATGCATTATCTGGCTGAAAATGTTCAACTTTGCCATAAAAGTAATTATGAGACAAATTCTAAGAACTAGTATCTTGAGGAGATTAAAAAAGACGGCGACAAAAAATAGTTTACAAAGTTGATTCCGAACATCGATTAGATAAAAAAAAAAAAATACTGCGTTTCAAACGAATACTTTGAACTTAATCTCATTATTCATAATCCCTAATTTTGTTTAATTAGTTTTAACTTTTAATAATGATTCTTAAAGTTTTAAGTAATAGAGGCGAATAATAAAATATGGTATAATGAGAACATCTTAAAATGGTTTAACAGTACGTGGGACAGCTGAAGCAGTTTAAGAGATTGGAGGATAATTTGAGATTTTTTAGTTCCAAATAATAGGTTTTAAATCTGAAAATATTCTTTAAAATTTTGTACATTTATTTTTGGACAACCGGCTGTTTGTTATTTAAATTCAAACAGACTAGTTCTAGATAGGGGGGGATTGAGACAATGAGTTGGGTTAAACGAATTGGTGTTAACTTGTCTATAAACCACTCAAAAATGTAATAAATAAGATAAAAGATGTATCAAACAACAAGAAGAACAACTAGAAAAGATAAAGAATGATTAAATTAGTAATATGTTACTAGGCGCTTTCATGGGTTCTTTTTTTTTGGACATCTGCATCTATTCAAGCGAGGGATTTAATGAACATTTGGGAAAATTGAATGATTCTTATAAGATTAAAATAAAAAAAAACCCGACCCTAATTAGTAGTCAAAATCACTTTTAAAATGATCATTAGAAATAGTCTTACGGTCTAGATATTAACAATTACTTGATATTAAATTAGATTAAATTTCTCTGATAAGAAATTTAATTTTAAAAAAAGACATAAAAAAGTATTCGAGATTTGGTGGCACCGAATCAATTCTTACGTTATGAGATTATTTCCAAGGCCACAGCGTTATACCAGTCAATGACAAGTGTATCGCTTATATTGAACTTCATAATAAATCCGAAGGAGATTTGACTCAAAAAAAGACTGGTGGTCAGTGAGGAAAAATATTTTATTATTTATTTTATTTTTATTATTTTAAAAAAAATAACTTGAGAACTAACGAAAGCATCTCTGTCCCCAAATATGTAGAAAGTAGATACATTAGCTAAAAGGGGAGATAAGTTGAGCCCGACGAGAGGGTACCAAACTCTCCTTACCCCTCTCTCCTCTCACCGCATTCCACAACCTCTCTTTCGTTATAGAAGAAGGAAGAAAAGAAGCGTAAACAAAAAAATATAAGATGATCCATCATAAAAACGAAATAAACAGCAAAGAGTGCACCTGCATCTCCCTACCTTGAGGACTATCCAGGACACACCTGAAAGCACACGAACCCAAATTTACGAACTCAAAGCCTCCTGGGAGAGTAAATACTGATCTGTGTCTCGCTCGAGAAACAGATCCCCGGACGCGATAATGAAATTCGCATTAAGATCAGAATGACAATCGCTGGTAAGCACGATTTTCCTCCGACTTACAGCGCAAGAGCAACGAGGCTGTATTACGCCACAAGTTTGTGATGAGAGATTTTTAAAGAAGGAAGTGAAGATGGGGGGTGGGGGGAATTAAAACAGTGGGAGATAGATCGTCGCAGGTCCTCCTGCGGGCACTGCGGCTTAGAAGGTGCCCAACCGCAGGCAGTGGGGCAGGGAGGGCGCTCCGTAGCAGGGGTATTACTCCTCCTGCACCATTCACCCCCTTACCGGGCAGAGGGGAGGGCATAGGGAACGGGAGATTTAAAATACCTGCCCGAGAGAAGGCTCCAGTTTCCCTCGGGGCACTGGGGTCCCGGGGACATGACGCTTCCCCAGGTAATAAGTGTAGCACGAGAAATACACCCTCCCCCATTTGCGGGGGATAAGCGCGATAAGGTAGGTACCATTCAACAAAAAGTGTTTTAGAATTGAAAAGGAGAGGAAATCGGCATAAGGAACAGGGGCATTGGCACATTGGAGAATGGGCAAGACTAACAAATAAAGGTAAATAATGAATAAATAGGAAATAAAAAGAGAAAGGAAGACAAAGAATTAATAGCAAGCCTCACCAACCTTAATTATCTGCACTTTGAAGGGATATAATAATCCCATGACAAGTTCTTGTAATGAACACTGGTATCCCTCAAAATGCTCTTGAATCTCATTGAGGTCGTGAGCAACATTTATTTCGAAAATATTGTGTAATCCGACGGCTGAGACTAAATGGGGATAAATAGAGAGAAGAGGAATAATAGAAAGGACGGAAGGAACTATCCAAGTATATCTGTTCATTTGAAAGCCCTTGGTCAGTTATGGTACGCTCAAAGCTTCTAGGAACAAGTTCAGGCAAATGAAAAATAAAACTCGAACCTACGAACTAAGAACCACCTTGCAAAGGCAACCAAGGTACCATAAATGCGTGTCTAGATCGGGTCGTCCGGAAAGTTCGGAGCGATTTGGAGTTGTGTATTTAAGCTTCATATTATACCTGCCATGTTGCTATAACTGATATGTTGACATCACTTGCTGCGATGTAACCTACTGGCTTCGTCTTTCATCAGAAATCAGTATATCTTTTATTTTTGTCAGCCCTTAACAAGGTCAAATATAGATAAAAAAGGTTGCATTTTTGGCACGTAATGCTTTTCTTCTTCTTTATAAGAGGGTGGGAAACGCTGCTGAAACGATTAAAAACATTTGTGATGTTTATGGTGAAGGTGACGTAGGAGAATCAACGGTTCGGAGATAGTTTTCAAAATTTAAAGGCGGAGATTTCAGCTTAGAAGATGCAAGTTGTTCTAGAAGACCTTCTGAGTTGGACGACGATCTTCTAACGGTAAAATTTAAGCCAACCCCAAATCGCAACGAGCGAGCTTGCAAAAATATTGCAAGTTCCAAAAAGTACTGTTCTTTAACACCTAGGAAATCTTGAGTACATTTCCCGCTATGATGTACGAGTCCTCACAACCTTTTGGAGAAAAACGGCATAGGCCGATATTCAATTTGCGACATGGTCTTAAAACGCAATGAAACAAGCTTTTTTGAAGCGATAAGTGGCTGGAGTTTGCGAGAGAATTTAGCAAAACAACTACCCAAGCAGAATATTCATGCGAAAATTTATGATTTGTGTCTGGTGGAATTTCAATGGCATCAATGAGTTACTACAATGGAATCCGACCATCAATTTTCATGTGTACTGCCACCAGCTGGAGAAATTTAATAAAAAAAAATCACCAGATAAGGTCAGAATTAGACAATGGGAAAAAAGGGTTGTGTTTCAAAATGAGAACCTACTCGCACAAAGTTGCATGAGCTTGGGTGAGATCTTTTACCGCGTCCACCGTACTATCTCAACTTTGGACTAACTTACTTTCATTTGTTTAGGTCCCTGTAAAATTCCTCGAGTGTAAAAGCATTTATTGATAAATAATGTTAAAACAAGAGGGAAAGTCCAACCAATGGCATGCGGCGTTTTAAGATGATAAATGGTTATTGCATTGGTGGCTTCCCTTGGTTCAAATCACTTATCTGTGCCTTTGAATGGCTAAATGAGGCTTCTGCCACCAGCTAGCGCCATCCAGCGCCAAATCTGATGGCAGATTTGAAATTTCGAGGGTGAATAACCCATGTCCCATGGCCATATGATGGCTCATTTCATGGCTCTAAATGGGAACAATTGAACTGTATTTCTTTTGAAAATTGAACTTTACTACTCTTGAAAAAAAAGCGACGCCTAGACCTGGCGCTTCGCCGCGAGTCAAAACACCTAGATAACTTCCTTTCCTCAAAGGGAGCTCAGTTAATCTCGGATGTAATTATGAAACCGTCGATTAAATGGGCTGAACTTATTAAAAAAATGGAGTGTACTTTGATGAATAAAAAATATTGTAAAATGAATATTTTCTTTTTTTATTTCCATACTTCAGAAATGCTCATAACTTTCCAGACGACCTAATATATCCAGTAACCACAAACATATAAAGAAAAATACAGAAACTCAAACACAAACACCTAAAAAACAAACGGCAACAAATAAAGATATAACATCGACACCTATAGATACAAACACACTGACAAAAGACAAAAAGACCGACATATACATATAGGTAGAAAACATAGACAAACACACTAACAGTGAAAAAATGCACACAAAAGCATCCGCATTCTTATAACAGAGCGAAACAATAGAGTAAAAGCAAATAACAGACAGACTAATCGACTGATACATATATCTATAAATAATTCACTAAACAGACTAACACCGAAACTTAAACACAAATAATTCAACAACCAAACTAACAAAGCGACTCATATAGACAAAAAACAAACAAAGCAATGTAAAGGTACATGTAGACACAAACATACTAATAAACTGGCTAACTGAATGAGAGAGACAGAGAGACTAACAGAGCGAAATATTTTGATACACGCAGAAAAAAATAAACATAGATACAAATAAAACAACAAAAGCTATATATATTTTTTTAGAAAATACTCATTTAATTTCCATGAATATTGCACAGAATATTATAAGAAATTTGTTTATGATAGTGTCCAAGTTTCATTTAATAGGAGGGATATAAAAACTTTTTTGTTGAAAGGAATGTTTATTTGAAGAAGGCTACGTCAAAAACTAGAGAACGAAAACATAAATTTTACACGTAAAAAGTCGTAGTTTACAGTATGTATGGATAAATTGTCCCACGTACACTGTAGACTTCTTTGCAGGAATACCGCCAAAAAAGCAAACTTGCTCCATCTGTAATAGCGTTTTTCTGGTTTGAGAATTCATCGGAGAGACTGGAAGCTACAGAGGCTGAGAAATGAGAAGGGAGTTTGAAGTCAAAGTTGTCTCTGGAACAGGAAAGGAAGGTGGTGTGATTTGATGTGCAGTCCTTGAAGAGGCACCATGACACTTAGGTAGGGCAGGGTCCGTCTGGAGATGACCGGACGGATGACCAGTGACCCTCATTCTTGGTTGATTCCAAAACTCGTTCACGAAAGGTGCACATCGAGATGAACGACGACCTTCGACCGCGGCTGATCCAGCCCCTCGAGATAGCCTGCCTGACCGGCTTTCTCGAACCAGGAATGAGGGGTTCGTTACGGTTCGAGTGGGAGCCCCTCCTAATCGTCCTAAGCAGAGACTGCCGATAATCGTGACTAACAAATTTTCTATTTTAGGTACTGAACAAGACTTGTAGGGGATTCTATTATTACAGGCTAACCTGAGGAATTCTGCGGCAGAAAACCAAACAAACGGAGGAGGTACTGTTATCCTGGAGGAAGAGTTGAGGATCTTATCGTTTCAATGGAGATTTTACAAGCGGAGGTACCCAAGACAGCTTATATAATGCATATTGGTACTAATAATGTATTATATACAACGTCTAAGGAACGTTTAACAAGGTACCGTCAAACTGATGAGGAAACTGAAAGAAAGGAGTAGAAACGTGGCATTTACAGGTATCATTCAGAGAATAGGTGCGGCGAATGTTTTCTATGGAAGAGCAACCTCTCTTAACAACTCTCTTAAAGTTCTTTGCCAGGAAGTGGGAGTGTACTTCATCGATTTGTGAGATGATTTTTATGAACAAATGGAGCTATTCTAGCGAGACCGACTTCATCTAAATGGGGTGGGAGCAGCAAGGCTGGTAAAAATAATTAATAATTCTCTTGTAAATTTTAAGACAGAGCAGCATCAGAGAGTAGAGAGCACATAGGTGAGAGTGGCTCACCACGCCGTAATAATAATGTACCCTTTCTAAAAACAAATTTACCTGCCTACTACTGTAACGTGCGTAGTATTCGAATAAGCTCGACGAATTTAAATGTTCAGTGAGTACACTTACGCAGCTTCGATATTATAACAATAACGGAATCATGGGCGGAGACATCTAGGGAAGCCTACATATATTCGCGAATTGCGACTACCAGGGTATAAATTAATCAATAAAGACCGTACGCAAAAAGGGAAGAGGAGTACTACTATACACCAAAAATCATATAAGTTTAACCGAAATTAAAATTTACCCTCCCAAAGAAGGTGAGGTAATATGCACCGAAATAAAATTGAATGGTTTTACAGTCAATATCTTTGTAGTGTATAGACCCTCACCACAACAGATTGAGATTGACACGGAATTATATAACATTAGTGGAAGTAACATTTTAAAATAATCACTTTATTAATTAGGGATTTAAATTGTATAAATATTAACTATAAAACGTTAAATTCGGACTGGGAGGGGCAGATACCATTGGAGTTCATGGAAGAAACTAATTAACACAATTAGTCAATGAACCAACCCGAGGGGAAAATATCCTAGACGTAATTATAACTAACAACGTTAATCTTATCTCGGGCATTAGTATTTAGGTAGGCCTAGGTTCAAGCGATCACAAATCAATGAGTTAGATATTAATCGATATAAACCATAGCAAGGCTAATAATGATATTAAAGTGCCAAATTTTAAACGAGCGGACTTTAATAGCTTCAACCACAGGTTTAGAGAGATCAAGTGGGACCCAACGTTAGGAAATGTTAATCAGTGCTGGCCGTTTTTCCCCGAGTGTTTTAGGGAATTAGACGAGTAATTCCCTAAAAAGACAAACGAAACGCCTCAAGTAAATCAAAATGGGGAAATCATGATATCGAAGTTAAATTGAAGAATAGGAACTGTGTATACAAGCGTCAAAAAGCGTAACCCATACGAACGAAATAATCAAATTTACGTAACCCGACGAAGGGAATGTCAAAAAGAAATACGAAGTGCTAGAAGAAAATATAAAATTCAACTTGCCAAAAAAAGTATACATAACCGTAAAAAGTTTTTCGATTATGTATCTAATAGAAACCCGATAAAGGAAACAATAGGACACACCAAAAATGACAATAACGAATTAATTTCGGAGATAGAAAAGGTGGCCAATATATTAAATAACTTTTTTTCACCGGTATTTATAAACGAAGACGAACATAACATATCACGAACGAACAACGTTATAAACTCTAACGAGCAAAACCTTTTAACCCATATCGAAATGTTAGAAGCAGAAATAAATGTTTATATCAGTAAGTTAAAATCAAGTATTTTATTGCAACATTCATTAACTCATTATGCAATTGATGAATTAATGGCTGCATGTTTGAAATTTTTTACTAAATTCAGTAAAAATTGGACATGTGCCTACAATAAATTTCATTTCTGCTATAATTATTGGCTTTTTTAAACATTTTGCAATTTCTTTATAATAAAAACTGCTTATCAAGTTCTTAGTTTCTTTTTTTTCTGGAATATACGTTAAAAAATATTTTTCATGGGAGAAAACTGCTCCAAAATTCTGATAGCTGCTGCTTTCAAAGATAGCCATCTAATGGACACATGTTTCAAGATCTTGTGATTGAGCAGTTGTAATTCATTTTGAATTTGTTTAAAATCTTGCCATCGCCCTGACCAACCATCAAAAAGTTATGTAATGCTTCCAATAATAGCGGACAGTATGAACCATCAGTACCAAAGGATTGAATAGCTTTTTTGAAGGCATTATTAACCACATGCAAATTTCATGTTCCTACATAAAGTAAGCTCTTGCCGCGTGTCTGTTTTATGATTTTATTAATATTTCTCAAATTGAAACATCCAAGCATTCGGTTCACCTTCTTACACGCCTTGTTACACTGTTTGTTAAACTTAAAATCCTTTGAAGCCCTCACCCCTAAATCTTTTTTGACGTCCACAGAGATAATATTTTTATCACCTATTTCATAGTTAACACTTGGGTTATTTCGATCTACGTGCAAACCTCTACACTTGTCTAAATTAAATTTCATGTTCCATTTATTAGACCATTCTAAGATTTTATCTAGATCCCGTGAATTAATTTGCTATCGTTCTCATTTAAAAATTTATCCCCAGTTTTTGTGTCGTCCACAAATTTGGATAATCTACTAAGTAGGCTGGTGTCCATATCGTTCACATAAATAAGGAACAACAATGGGTCTAACACAGGCCCCTGGGGCACGCCACTAGTTACATTTTTTCCACTCCTAAAATTTACCGTTTAAAAATTTAGTTAGTAATTTCTTATGAGGAACGGTGTCGAACGCTTTAGCGAATTCTAAGTAAACTATGGCCAAAAATCTACTTTTGTCATAGCTTTTAATCATACTGTCATACAATTCTAAAAGATTAGTTAAAATATGACCATTTCTGTTAAAAGCCGTGTTGACTATCATTAATGAGATTATGCGCTTCCAAATGATCGATCCCCTATCGCGAATGATACATTACATTAATTTACCATTAGCCTAAAATCTAATGGCACGACACCTTCTTCTAAAGATTTGTCAAAAATTCGTTACGGTGCCACTAACACGTTTCGAATTTCTTTTAAAGGCACTGGATAGATTAAATATTGGGTTTCAAATTATATTAATCTTAATAAACAATTTAATTTTATTTTGTGTGCATCTATGTAGACTTATGTTTGTGTCTGTATTTATTTATATTTGAATCAAGTCTTTAGAACATTTGTACTTATTTTATCTTGGTTTTTAGATCCTGATCTCTGGGGTTAATCTCTCGTTAAAATTCTCTCCCTTCTTAATTGCCTAGGTGGTATTTTAATTCTCTTGTCAACCTTTAGTCTTTTGAATTTACCTGTTTTAATGATTTTATTTTGTATTTATCTTCGCTCCTCCTAAGGTTTCCATTTCATATCATTTCATTTTTTTTATTGCTTTTTTGTGGGCATTTCCTCTCCTCTGTACCATCCTTATAAATATCACAATTTTCAATACTTATGTTATTCCTTGATAAAAAACTCGAAATAAAGTTCGAAAGTACTTGGAATCCTCGTATTATTTTTCCTGTTGGCTTTGTTGAATTTATTGCTTACTCACGCGATACTTTGTGAATTTTACACACACACACATACACACACATCTCTCTCTCTCTCTCTCTCTCTCTCTCTATATATATATATATATATATATATATATATATATATATATATATGTGCCGACGAAATGTTCTGTTCGTTTGTTTAAGTTTTAACGCTGCTCTGTTAATCCTCAAAACTCCCTTCTAGACGTTTCTTAATGATAGGTGAAATATTTTGTCTCCCTATAAGTTCCATAGCTAGGGTACTTTCTTTCATTGTAACTCCTTGTAGCTGTTCTCATGATTAATTTATTTTTGCACCCGTAGAGAGAATTTTTCACGCCTTAGTCAATTCTTACCTATTTAAACTAATGTAACTGCCAAATTATTACTGAAGAACCAAAAAAATTGTGGCAATTACAATAAATTTTCTCTAAAAATCTGCAGATTTTTTGCAATTCAGCCTTTTTTGGGGGTAAAATTTTGAATAATTTCGCATAATGTTTAAAATAGTTTTTCTGTCTTACTATATTAAGGTTAGACTTGAAACAGCCGTTTGGGTAAATAATATCTATTTTTTTTTCAATAGCGTGTATATTCATCAGAATGTATAGTAGAATTTGAAATAAATGCAAAATAAATCAATAGGAGTCTTCGGAATCTGATGAGGAGTTGATGACGGTTTTGCATAAGATGAAGAGTCTTCGGAATCTGATGAGGAGCTGATGACTGTTTCGCATAAGATGAGGAGTCTTCGGAATCAGATGAAAGACTGATGACTGTTTCGCGTAAGATGACGAGTCTTCGGAATCTGATGAGGAGCTGATGACGGTTTCGCATAAGATGAGGAGTCTTCGGAATCAGATGAAGAGTTGATGACTGTTTAGCGTAAGATGAGGAGTCTTCGAAATCTAATGAGGAGCTGATGACAGTTTCGCATAAGATGAGGAGTCTTCAGGATCTGATGAGAAGCTGATGACTGTTTCGCATAAGATGAGGAGTCTTCGGAATCAGATGAGGAGTTGATGACTGTTTCGCGTAAGATGAGGAGTCTTCGAAATCTAATGAGGAGCTGATGATAGTTTCGCATAAGATGAGGAGTCTTCAGGATCTGATGAGAAGCTGATGACTGTTTCGCATAAGATGAGGAGTCTTCGGAATCAGATGAAGAGCTGATGACTGTTTCGCGTAAGATGAGGAGTCTTCGGAATCTGATGAGGAGCTGATGACAGTTTCGCATAAGATGAGGAGTCCTCGGAATCTGATGAGGAGCTGATGACGGTTTCGCATAAGATAAGAAGTCTTCGGAATCTTAGACCGTGTGTTAAAACACCTGATCAGATTTATTGCTTTAAACCTCAGAGAAACATAAACATTGAAAACTGGAACTTACTTAAAATGCGGAGTCGATCGAATTGCATCGATAAGAGATATGATGCCGGTTGATAAAACAAAAGCAACGATGAACAACAACAACCTGCCGAAGTCAAACTTAGAGAGGAAGACCAGCGATTAATAGAAGTTAAAGTCACTGTTTTGAGCACCAACGTACCAGGTGATCGACAGCGTTCTCTCTATCCTAAGCGACGTAGATAAATCTTTTACGTACACATCCGTCATGCCGTAGTCCTCCAAAGCCACGCGCACACAGTTGCTCAGAAGATGATGTACAGAACCGCACAACACTCTCACATACATTCGCTGGACCTCCTGAACAAACTGCAGGATACTTCGTGCGGCAGCCTCCTAAACAATAACATCGACCTCTGGTGATCTTGTCCCCCGAGATGCCCCTTGACTAACTAGTAACTTAGTAACTAGCAGCAGCCCACAAAATAAAAGAACGAAACTACAGGGAAGTCGTTCTCATTGAGTAGAGCCCATTATGTAGGACCTGCCACGAATTGCAAGCTTTAGTGCCTCCTTGACTGCATAATTCGTCGCCCTCAACAAAGAGGGAGGTTGGCGAAGCTTAAGACTGCCAAGCCCCCTCACAAGGAAGGTCCCAAACACCACGCAGGAGTGGCAACTATCTCTATGATCGTGTTTGCTGATTTAAAATTTTTGTCATTATCGCTGCTAATTCCCTTTCCCAATTTTAATCTAATGGTGTATTTTAAAAGTGCTAAATTAATTGACAGAGAAATTGAAATTAATGGGAGTGAAATGTTATGTGATACAGCAGCAGCGTTAATATCATTGTCAATTTCAAAGGATTTGCACTTCAGTGACTTTATTGGATCAAAAATTCATTTTAAAGGTACGTTCCCAGACAACAATAAAATCACAATGATGAGGGAATTTCGGCACCCTCAGACTTTAAAACAATTACAAAAACTTTTAGGTTGATTTACTTTCACTGACGGTTTGTGAAAAATGCCTGAACTATACCTTTTCCTATTAACTAGACTTTTAAAAGACTTAAACAAAAAACCTACCTCATTTGCCTTTAAAATCGGACGACTGCAGAAAATGTCTTTGAACAAATAAAAGAAGACAGCCGAAGCTACTCTTTTGGCTCACCCAAAAACATGTTTCTGTCCGACTCACAACTGACGCTTCAAACAATGTAATAGGAGCAATCTTAGAGCAACCATGCGGCGGATATTGGGAAGCCATAAGTTTGTTCAGTTATATATTTAAGGGAATATAACTCAATTATTCAACATTCAGCAAAAAGCAATTGAACGTATTTTTTTAATGATAAAAGATTTCAAATATGCACCTATTGGAAGGAACGGAATTCAATGTATGTACATTTTCTTACCACGCAACAAAACATTTACGAACATAGATACACGTTCTTAAATACATAAGCCATTTTACTTACTATTTTGGGTAAGGGAAATCCGAGAGACACCCTCTCCAGAGCTTCAATTATCAAAGAGGGCGAGCAACTCTCCACTAAAAAATTACACTCTTCCTGCGTTGCACAAAGTGAAAAACCTACTATTTAATGCAATCCTATTTTACCAGTTTTTCCATCCTTTGCAACGTTGGAATACGAAGCACTTACGAAAACCCATTCCACAGATGAGAAATTGATCAACTTCGCTTAACATACACAAAATAATTCTTTTCTCCTCTCACACCGCTATTATTTGAGATCATTCCCAAGGTTTAGTGAGACCTAAACTCACAACTTAATTTCGCAAGCTAGTTTTGAACAGATTTACAATTTGGATAATTTAGGAACCTACCTGAATCTAAAGTCGATCTCGGACCGCTTTGTATGGAAAAGCATTCTTAGGCAAGTTCAAGTTTGGGTTCGGACTTGTTCTTCTTGCCAAAAGGCGAAAGTACACCGGCACACGAATCTTCCTATACAAAATTTATAGGTCCTAAAGACAGGTTCTAATGTGTCGGTGATGACAGACTATGCCCTTTTCTCACTACCAACGATGGATTTTGGTACTTTCTCAGTCATTTGTGTCTAAACTACCAAAAATAATAAAGAGCAAAGCAACAAATAGACATAGAAACAAAAATCCACGATGTAGTAGAAGTAGCTGTAGTTCGCCATCCTGCCTTAGCCATGGTGATCCCGACTGGGTTATGCAGCAAATGCTCGTGCTCCGTGGTCGTGAAATAAGAGGTCTGTTGCGAACGCGAGAGGGATGTAGAAATGGTATGGATGTTGAAGGAACGCGGATAATAAGGTCTTCTCCCAAAATGCTACGAAGATTCTTAAAAGTATTAGTACACGTATTCTTACAATATTGTAGATTAAATAATAATAATAATAGAGGTTTTATATTGCGCCTTTAAGGAGATTAAAACCTTCCAGGACGCCCATCCATCCTCCAATAAAGGGCCTGAGGGAACAGGTCGGAATTCATAGACTGCTTGAAGAGGCCGAGTGAAGAAGAGGAGCGTATGTCAACAGGTAAAGCATTCCACATATTAGGGGCACCTATAGAATAAGCACGATCACCTATGCAGTAGAGATGAGTGCAAGGCTGAAAGCAGAAGGCCTCTTCCTGAGCGAAGTGCTTTTTGTTGTCTGGATACACCCAGTGAGGATGACAGGTAATTGGGAGTTGCGGTGTTTAGGATTTTAAATGTGAGAAGGAAGACTTTAAACTAATTTGAAATTTAATGGGCAGCCAATGCAATTTACGGACAAGGGTGTGGCTCGAGAGAATCGTCATCGACGAAGGAGAGTTCTGTACAAGTTGAAGTGTAGTGTTAGTGACTACAGTGAGAAGAGAGTTACGGTACTCAAGGAGGTAGGTAACAAAGGCTTGGATGGTTATCTCGAAACTGTTTAGGTCAAAGTGAGACCGTATACAACTAAAGTTATGGAGAAAGCAGATAGATGATTGAGAGGTTTCTAAAGTTGTTAGAAAACGCGATCGGGGAGAAAGCTAGATTGCGATAGGAGGCTACACTTTTAGAGCGAGCGACATCTGCGGAGTTTTGTCAAGGTTTAGTTTGAAAAAGTTATCCAATATCCATTTAACAATTGTGTCATATGCAGATAAAATATTAGTAAAGGTCACGACGAACGAGTTTGGTGAGGAAGAGAGAAATATTTTCATTTCATCAGCATATAAATGGAAAAATAAAGCTAGGCGCGCGGAGGAGGCCACGAGGAAGGAAGTAGATACGAAAGAGGAGCGAGCTAAGTGAAGAGCCCCCAGGAACCTGTTAAGATACAGAAGCTAGGCGAGAGACCTCACCCCCGGTGTTAACAGAGTGAATCCGACATGACAGATAATAGCGAAACCAGTTTAGAGCATTTCCAGAGACACCGATGGAGACTGGAAGGAGATGGAGAAGAAAGGAGTGGTCACCGGTGTCAAATGGTGCCGAGAGATCGAGAAGCATCAAAATTGATTGAATCTCAGCATTGGCTTTGCGACGGAGACGGTAAAGCACATATAGGAGAGCTGATTCATAGCTGCAATTGCCTTGAAGCCGGACTGAAAGGCTTCATCGATGCTGGACAGTGATGCGGACAGCTACTACCGTCTCAAGAGCCTTGATAAAGAACGGAAGTCGATAAATTGAAGGATTATTAGGGTAAATAATTTGTTTCTTTAACTTTAGACGGACAGCAACTGGTTCAAAGTCAGAATATACCTCATCTACCGACAGGGAAGCGTTGATGATACCCAAAAGTTTTGGTGGGAGGACAAGTAGGAACATAACATAGATTTTTTTCGATGAGCGGAGTATTGAGGTGAGCTCTTCATGGGAGAATGAGGTGAGGGAAGTGAGATTGGGAGGTGGGTTGCGGGGTAGTTACATTGTGACAGGCGGGTAGACGAAGATGTGATTCCAGAGCGAATATATTAACTACCTGTTGGGAAAAAAAATGCATAGAAGTCGGATGGAAAGATAGGGGGAGGACTTTGGATGCCTGGGTGACGAGAAACTAGTGAGGAGCTTGAAAAGTGCACGAGGATTTTCTTTGTTTTGTGTAGGATTTTACGAATATGTGCATCGCATAAAAATCGCAGGAGGGCTTTGTGCGCATCAATTGCAAGAGAATAGGCGAAATAAGTGAAAGACCGTAGGTGACTAGCAGGAGGAGAGTGACCGTGAAAAGGAGCGTATAGATAGATTAAGGTCTGAAGAGCGGGAGAAAGTGGGGATATCCGTGAGAAGTGAAGCGAGATCCTGAGGCATCAGCTCAGGGTCAATGGAAAAAGTCTACTGCGGTGTGACCGTGCGATAGGACCATTGGGGAGATTAATTTGTGAAGGTAATGTTAAACCGAATTGAATTATAAAGTGATAAAAGATATAGCATTTGAAGGATCCATGGCAGAAATTTGGTGAAGTGGGTATTGGGAGAAAACGAGATCAAACAAGTTGCCGTGGATGTGTGTAGGAGAAGTGACGAATTGGAAGAAAGAAAAAGTTTGAAGACTTTAAGGAATCGTTGATGTGAAGTGGTGTTTTGTGGATATTGAAGTTGCTGAGTACCACCGTGATGGCGAAGGAGTATAAGAAGGCGACATTTAGAAGGTCACCCATTTCGTCAAAGAAGAGATATGATGGGTGGTCATGTAGTTTGTAGCTGGTTTACTTTGAACGAGTGGTTTGGGGCAAGAGTAACAAAAACTACTTTAAAGGTTTCGGGGAAGGGGTCGATCGGTATGAGTGAAGAGAAGAGAATCAGCAGTAATAATACCGACCCCATCGTCTCTCCTGGTAGATCTAGAACGATGTAGGAAAGTATATCCGGTTGATGTAGCGGCCGTGAAGATCCAGTTTGTAGAAGGCCCTTCCAACGTCTGACTGATCCAGAATTCCGCAATCTTATCCGATATCTTTTTTCTTTTTTTCAAACAGAAAATTTGGCATTTTTAAACTAGCGTACGGCAATTTAAAAAAGTCATAATCGGGCAGTCGTCACTGTATAGGCGTCAGGCAAAAGATGGAGAAGTCTGTGTGTGGAGGGGGGAGGGAGGCAAAAATGCCTCCGCAGTGAGCTGCTCAAAGAGTAACAAAAACTATGTTATTATTTTAAACCAGGGTTGCCAAACTTTTTTCACAGCGGGCCAGGTAACAGAGAATGACGTACGCGGGCCGCATAGCCATTTTATCAATGCAATATAGTGAATACATAAAAAATAAAGACAACAAACATATTTATTTACCAAAAAGTTATCAAAGAAGGCGTCGTTAGCAATAAGATAGTATTATCAAACCCAATCGCTCATATCCGAGTCTCATAAACTAAGCAGCAAAAGAGGTTATTGAGATTTGTCAAACTGGCGTTTAGCTTTTAAGATATCATCAATATTTGCTTTGTAATTGCTGCATCCACAGTGCAGCGGCGGGCCGGATGAACTGACCTCGCAGGCCGGATCTGGCCTGCTGGCCGTAGTTTGGAGACCCCGGTTTTAAACTAAGAAAATCTGATTATTTTTAACTAAGAGAATCTAGGTATTTTAAACTGACAGACTCCGAGGCATTTTACTCTAAGACACACGTGTGTATTTTAAACTAAGAGAACCAGGAAAGACTCCGTGGGTGTTTTCAGCTAAGAGACCCTTGTAATATTTGAAAATAAGAGACGCCAGGAGTATTTTAAACTTAGAGACACCCGGGGTGATTCAAACAAAGAGACCGCGTTATTTCAAACTAAGAGGATTGGCGGGTATTTTAAACTAAGAGACGGGTATTGTAATCCAAGAGATCTGGGAGTATTTTAAACTAAGAGATTTCGGGGTATTTTAAACTGAGCCGCAACGCAAGAGACTGGGGTATTTAAACTAATTGGCCGCAGTGGCATCTTTAATTAAGAGATTATTTTAAAGTAAGAGAGCCTACGGGATATTTTAACTAAGAGACCAGGGGGTATTATAATCTAAGACATCAGAGGTATTTTAAATTGAGGGATCTGGGATATTTTAAACTAAAAGACACCGGAAGTATCTTAAACTAAGAGCCCCAACGGTATTTTCAAACAAGAGATTTATAGGTATTTTTACCTAAGAGACTCCGGAGTATATTAAAATAAGAGCCTGTGGGGTATTTAACCTAAGAGACCCCGGTGTAATTTTGAATTAAAAGAGTCATGTCTAATTTATACTAAGAGACCCCGCGGGTATTTAAATTTAATTGACTTCGGGTTATTTTAAATTAAAAGACCTCGGTTGTATTTTAAACCAAGAGACTCCTAGTAAGTTTGACATCGAGAGACTAGGCTATTTTGAAACAATAGACTCCGGGGTATTTATACTGAGAGCCGGGGTGTTTTTACTTAAGAGAGTCCTGGGTACTTTAAACTAAGAGACACCGTGTGTATTTTAATTTAAGAGACTCCGAGATATTTAAAACTATGTTCGGTTGTTTAGACATTAGAGGGGTCTAGATACGAACATACAACCCTCCGCTGGGTCATCTACCCCTATATACGATATTGCCCCTTTGATATATAATTTTTAGTTATCATCTGGCGAATGGCGTGCCCTCTTAGCCCCAACGACAGCAGTTTCGTGCCAGCCATGTCTCAACGCCCGCAGGTGTATCAGCAACATATATTTTCGGTCTATTTTCCCTCGTTGGTTTTACTTAAAATATGATATAACTAGAGACCTGTAAGCGTACACGTTTACACTTTCATATAAACACATACCTACCTTCATACATATCACAAACCACGTACAAGCACGCTCACTCGAACATAGACTATCATATTTATTGTGTAAAGTTAGCTCAAATACGCGTAAATTCACAAATGCGCACAAAAAACACATGCATAAGACAAAGCATGCACATGCGCACGCAACTACCTACATATTAGCAAAAATGCGCACACTGGCAGAGAGAGGGACATGCACACACTCAAATATACACATACAACGGTACATTCGCAAAAATACACATATATGTAAACAGAGTACATGTTCAAACATGTTCATATGTACAGAACTATGCATTCACAAAAACACAAACACGTGTAGACATAATCTTACATGTTAAAGCACACCTAAACGCACATTATCGTAAATATACAAACATACAGATAGAAGTGCATAAATTTAAACATGCATACACGCACAATTACAAAATACACATGTACAGACATAACTTCACACGTTTGAGAATACACAAAAGCACATTTGCAAAAAATATACATATATGCAGGCGCGTCTTGACACGATTGAACATACACAACCGCACATTTTCACGAATACACAGGCACAGGCACAGGCATAATTTCACACGTTTAGACATACACAAACGCACACTTTAAAAATACACACAGTCGCACGTGCACACGCGGGCTGGCAAATGATTCATCAAAATTTCGGTAAAGATGGGCGATCAGATAATTCTTAATTGAAAGGAGATTTCTGATAATATCTGGCGAGCCTCGGCCGGCACCCGCCCCTTCCATGCCGGATTTGGTCGATCACTCGGTTTACACGAAGGATGAAAAGGTGAAACCATCTGTAATGATTTATGTCAGGGGTTCTCCGCTTATGTGAGGGTACACCGAGGGAGGTCGAGATATGCGTCTATGGGGTTGTGTATGCGAGGGAATGGCTTGGTATTCATGAGACTTTATTTAAGGTTTTGAGACTACTTGTATGAGAACAATGCGAGGAGGAAATGGGTAGGTAGAGAAGATTTGCAGGGATGAGACGGTTTGTGAGGGTAGAGTAGGCATAGCAATAGAAGGGTATGCCAGGGTGTGTAGTTTGGGCGGCTCGTGAAGTTGTGGGAGATGAGTATACGGGGTTGAACTGACTTTCCTTTCTTAATAACTCATTGGAACTAGAAGAGTTTGAACAGAACTCTGTTGGCCAAAGTTTGGCTTTAGTCCTCGTAACTAGAGTTTGGTTCTTGTCCTTCTGGCCAAAGTTCTAATTGATATTTTTAAAACTTATGAAAGAAAGGACATGAATAACCGAAGTAGAAAAGAGGTGGAAAGTGGAGTAGTGGTAATAGGACGAGACGCCACTAGCAGCGAGTGAACAGGGTAGTAACGGTAAATAAGATACACTGGCGTCCAAAACTAAGAAACAAAATACGCAAATCTACATTTTCGTGAAAATACTGCTTAGTTTCCCTGGAAATTGAACAAAATATTATTTGAACTTTGCATTGATAGTATCCAAGTTTCATTTCTTAAAGCAACAGTTAAAAAATGTTATGAAGAAAGTAATGTTATTTGAAGAAATGATGCGTCCAAATTAGAGAACGAGAGTTATAAATGCATCCATAACCAGAAAATGACTTAATCATCTTAGAAACGAATGGCGAGTACATCTTCGGCTGTGGGACTTACCCAATTTGTAATATTGTTCTGGTGTGATTTCATTTCATTCTTCCAATCTTTGCCTGAGATCTTCAAAATTCGTTGGTTTCCCAGCCATAACATTTTTACCGAGTATCTCCCATAGGTTTTATCGGGTTTCATCATAGCTTTGAGCAAGTCAATTTCACGCTATCTTCGGTGCGGCATGGAGCATTGTCCTGTATGAAAGAGGGGACACCTGTTCCTGCAGCAGATTCTTGTATACCCTATTGTTTACTCTGCCGCATAAGCTGACGAGTGGTCAGAGCACAGCTCTCGAAACATACCCAGTATTATAAGGCTGCCACCTCCAAATTTATCGGTCCTTTTCGTGGATGTGTGATTCAAACTTTCATCTCTGGAGTCCGTTACATGCTGCTTCCCCATCCGATCCGAACAAATTAAATTTATTTTCCTCGTTGAAAAACACTTTTCCACTTCTCAGTACTTCACTTTATTCTTTTAATTAATGAATTGTTTCTTAGCAGCGGAGTATGCGACGAGTTCGACCTCTCTCGAAAGAAGTAAGACAGTCTGGCGACACTTATTCAGGCCTTGGTTCTCGGCAACTTGGCGTGAATGCCGGCTGCTCTCTTATATGCTTTTTATCTTCCCGCGCGTTGCATGCAGCGAGCGATCTTCTCCGGGAGTGGCCTTTTCGAGGGCGATCCGTTTCCTTAGTCGGCTCGCAGGATCAGATGTCATCATGGAGTTTTAATAGCCGTATAATCACACATTTTGACCGATTACAAAGCCTCGAATTGTGAGTAGCATTCCTTCACTCTTTCACTGGACAACAAACTGTTGCCTACCTCAAATCATCTACTATGTACGTCAGAATATTGTTATACATATAGTACGCTTTTTTACGTGTAAGCTATAAGTTATCATTTCTAGTTTTGGACTCATTCTTTCTTTAAATACATATTATTTTTCTCATAAATTTCTGTAATTGCTGTTCTATCAAGTGAAACTTAGAATAATCAAAGGCAAATTTCAAAGAATATTCTGTGCAATTTCAAAGGAAATTAAATGAGAATTTTCCCCCAAATATAGATCTTGTTCTCTAGTTTTGGACGGCACTGTATCAAACAAATACCTATATATTGCAGTGATACACATTCATAAAGTTTACTATTATTCATTTGAAACAAAAATGCGAAAAACGAGAGCATCTCTTATCCCCCATAGTTTGTGAAGGAAGGAGGAGTGCGGAGGATTTTACGCATATTAAACAGGACACCCCTTTGCGCGGGGCTTCATACACCCCAAGTTGACAAAGACATGTATGGATGGAGTGTAAATTCACCGAAAATTGAACCATTGAAAATAAAATAAAATTATTATTTTTATTTCTGAAGGGGTGGGGCGCTTAATGCTGGAATAGGGGACGCATCAATTGATCCTCACCCACAGAGCGAAAGCGATGATGGGGTGGGGTTAGCTGCAACCGCAGAGATGTATACTCGTAGTAGATAATATTGGCTCGGAGTCAGTGATCTTCGATCTATAGATCTATTTTATCAAATTTTAAGTGGCCTCTGAATACAATCTTAGATTTGATGTTCCTCGATCTCTTAATTATATTTTGTACTCTCTGGTGAGCAGTGTTTGGGGGGCCCAACAGAAAGAAGACACCTAGACGTGTGTTGTTTAATGTAGACTTGAATTTGCCTCTCAATAAACAGTCCTTTATACGTTAACCGATTTATGTGGCAAGGAGACCAAGATGATTGGTGATGGATGATTTATTGAAGCCTTAATCTCCCTCCACAACCGTTGTGCGAAGCAACTACTCTACATCCACCTGAGAATTATCTATCTGGATCTAAACATGTCTATCCAAAATGATTGATAATATTTAGCAACTCGAAATCCATGTCCAAAGATTAAATATTATTATACAAGTGAGACTTGAGTGCAATTTAAGCCTTTGTGGACTTTAACTATAAATAACAAATGGATTTTTTTTTCAAGGATCTATCCTGGTGACTGCCTGCATAAGCATAAGCCGCTGTAAAATTAGAAATGGACAAAATAGAGTATTAATTAACGCAAAATAACCATAAACTACAACCTAGTCAAAAGGCCCTAAAAATAAACCTAGAAAATTTCATCAAACAGCTAAAAAACATTTGCTCTAATAAAAGTATTTACTTTTGTAAACCTACTAAACCAAACAAACTGGCAACCACAATAGCAAAAATAGAATAAATGGGCACAAGAAGACAAAATGAATTAACTGAATTCGATTCATAAATCAACAGTTTTCTGGCCATGCCCTTCATGGAATACAAATAACTGGAATAGAGAGGGTGATCCAATTAGATTCCCAAGTGATCTGATAGCTCTTTCCATCCAGATGCAAGTAAATAAAAGCAATGAGTCCCCAAAGTAGCTCAATATCTAAAAATGAAGGATGAAATCGACCAATATGTCTGGAAATAGCAGATAAAAACTTCATCCCTTTGTAGCCATTTGGAAACCAGGCGATCGGTACAAACCAGTTTGAGTCCATCTGTGACGTGTTACTTAACTTGCCACTCGACCATAATAGTTTCTGGTTCACTAATCATCTTTTATAGATCATTAAGTGGCGAGGCTAAATGGAACATTTTGACTCGGGGCTCTGGTGGATGGATCGGTGCAGCCAATTTGTCAAGAGCAGAACGCATTATATCATCATTTAAGGAGGCGACTCTTGTTTCCCTTCGATTTTACAAAATGGGAGGGAGGGGGGTATCTGATCGCACCTTGAAGTTTCTCGCTTCTACCTACGTACTTGCTTATGGCTAGAGGAAAATTTTTTGAATCGTACCTTAAGTAGCTGATCCGTAATATATGCACTTTATAAATGATTTAGAGAGTATATAATTTTGACACCGCTGACTGTTTTGTTCGTAATTTTGGTGAGCTGCTGAGCTCTTCCGTAAATGCAGGTTTATATTGTCGCAGGTAATTTCCATGTCCAACTTACAGATTTAATAAATCATATTGGATATCAATATTTTAGGTCATTTTGTCGTTAGAGTTTTGTTATTGATTTTGTAAAATTTAAGAGCCACCTGGCGACTGCTTACTTGGGCATAAGTCGCCGTAACTCTTTCAAAGCCTACTGTTAGGCTAGATTAAAAAAAAGAACTCGCAAAATGGAGGCCTGCCTTCCCCCCTGCAGGAACATGTGACCTAGAACAAAGGAAGTAAAATAAAATGGAGATAACGTGCGCGAAGATCACCCAGACTGGGACATTCGACAAGAATGTGCCGAACAGTCTGGCGGACAACGCAGTCGTCGCAATAATGCGCAGGCGAGGGCTCCAAGAAATTGCGATGCGTCCCGTGAGTGAGTCAAATTCGGAGACGACAGAAAGCGACCTAAAGCCGTCGCGGTATTGGGGGTGGGGGTGGGGGTTGCTCTTGAGTGATGCCTAGTCCCTGTGAAGGCAATGAAACTTTCTTAGTTTTCTTCTGAATGTATCTATCCCTCATGGATCCTAGAAATGTCTCGGTCCAACTCTCTTCGGTTATTTTCTTAATCGGGTCACCTTAGAGAAAAGAATTAGTTTGTTATAGCATGGCTGGTGTACCAAAATATGAAAGTAATAATAAAGGATTCGATCTCCTATATTTACTCTTTGTTAACAAATTTAGAAACGGTTCGATATCCTATTTAAATATTTGTTAACGTTCGATGTTCTTTGTTTGCTTAATGTTAATAGGTTTAGAAAGGGTTCGATGTACTATGTTTAAAATTTTTAAGAAGTTTTGATAAAGTCCGATATCTTATGTTAATTATTTGTAAAAAAGTATAGAAAAAGAAGTTAGAATTTCGAAGTTTCCCTTTATTTATAATTTAGGATAGGTTCGATGTCGTTTATTTACTCTTTGCAAAGAGGTATAGAGGGAGTTCGATAAGATGCTTAATATTTATTAAGAATTTGAGAATAGGTTCGATTTACTATATATACTCCCTGTCGTAGAATGACTCCCGACGATACCATATATATCGCTATTCGTTGAGGGAACTTCCTTAATTATCTTTTGAGTGCGTTACTGTCTGGCGGCCGATATTATGTATCTTCGATATGCTTAAGAAGTGGAACTGAGCTCAAGGATAATAATATTGCTATCATTAATAAAATAGAGTTTTATTAATAATAACTATAAACAATACACAAAAACGGAAAATATTGACATAAACAGAATGGAAAGGGTCGTGGAGACTCGGGCTAATCCGAGGATTTAAAGGATTTAAAAAGGTAAAACAAATATAGAGTTAAAGAGATGGGATGGTTCGATAAACCATTTAAAGAACAGGATAGAATTGACAAAAGGGATCAATACTCAAAGGTGACGTTTGGCTTACGTAACTTTTGCACTAGTGGTGCAGGGGAAGGTGGCGCGAAGGAGTTTCGGTCCGCTGGCGAGTTCCAGCCGAAGGGGGGGGAATAAAAAGATCCTGACGTGGCGTCTTGGGAAGGAGAACCGTTTCTCGACGAACGGCTTGAAGAACAATGGCTGTTCTAGGTTGTTCTCTTCTGAACAAAGGGGGGATGAGAACCGTCTCTTGTCTACGGGCTCAAGAACAATGGCTGTTCTAATGTTGTTCTCCTCTGAACAAAAGGGGGGGGGGAGAACCGTTTCTTGGCGAAGGGCTCAAAACGAACAATGGCTGTTCTAATGCTGTTCTCCTTTGAACAACAGGGGGGGGATGAGAACCGTTTCTTGGCGAAGGGCTCAAAACGAACAATGGCTGTTCTAATGCTGTTCTCCTTTGAACAACAGAGGGGGGGGGGAAGGGTGAGAACCGTTTCTTGTCAACGGGACTCGAGCGAACAATGGCTGTTCTAATGCTGTTCTCCTCTGAACAGCAAGGGGGAAGCCTTTTGGACTCGGCGTCGCAAAGGCTCGAACTTTGGCACTCAAGGGATATTGTCCTCCTTCTGGACAAGTGATGGTGAATCTCGAGGTCGAGGTCCCTTGGCGCACAAAGGGAGAGAGGGTCGTGGTGATGTTTCGCGACGAAAATCTGGATCTCCAATCTGATCTTAGTGGTAAAGTTTCCATATAAATAACCAGGACATCTCCTTGGTGTGGGGGAAAATGGAGTGAAAGCTTGGAGGGAACGCACAGCCGGGCCGGAGAACAATGCCTTATCTGCTTATAAGCCCGACTCAATCTGGCGAGGTCGGCGTATGGGGGCGAACGGGGGGACGATAACCTTCTTGATTAAACATTGACATCCGGTAGCTGTGATAAGACTCCAAGCCTCGAATCGAAGATGCACGTGGGCAGCATCGTGGTTTTAAATAATATGGGATAGGAGTTGAAATTAAACGCAGCTTCAACTCGTTCTATCACACCCCTCCATTCCGGGGGAAGTTGTCACTTCGAAAAAATGAGAGAGAAGGGACAACGATAGAGCTCCGTTGTAGGGAACTCGTTTTCTTGTACCAACCGTACCTTCCTGCACCTAACTAGTATTACCTCAATACATATGAATATTTTGATCTTTAGATTACAGGGGAAAATAACCTTTAATACAACTTAATAAAAAAAAAAGGGCATGGAACAATGAAATGATATAAAATTAGTACATACGGGACAAAATAATTTATACGTAAATTAATGGGTACAAATATATATACATACAAAAATTAGACATTGAGCGTTACAAAATTCAGACATATACATTAATTAATTATATTACAAAAGAATCTTAAATTAAGTCGTACAAGACGGTATATACCTACATGGAGATACTAATCCTATGAATACAATTATTCTACGCTATTCGGTAACGCATTCCTACTGAGTGCGTCAGCGACCTGGTTATCGGAACCTTTGATATAATTTATTTTAAATTGATACTCTTGCAAGAGTAAACTCCAGCGCATGATGCGGCCGTTTGAGTGTCGCACATTCCTAATATAGGCTAACGGACGGTGGTCGGTTCCTATTTGAAATTCTTTACCTATCAAGTACATCTTGAATTTGTCTATGACCCAGATAATTGATAGAGCTTTCTTTTCTCTAGTGGCATATCTCTTTTCGCGTGGGAATAATTGACGACTAGCATATGCAACTGGATGACTCGTTCCGTCATCCACGTATTGAAGGAGTACACCTCCAATGCCCTTGTTGGACGCGTCTGTCTTAATCCCAAAGGATTTTTCCGGGTTGGGCAACTTTAAAATGGGGGCAGTAATGAGCTTACTCTTGAGCTGATTAAAATGGGAAATAGCGACATCATTCCAACGTAGACGATCGGGTGAATTCTTTTTTAAAAGGGAGCTGAGGGGCGCCGAAATCGCAGCGAAATTCGGAACGAATCGCCGATAGTACGAAGCTGATCCTAGGAACGATCTTAATTGCTTCTTTGTAATCGGGAGGGGCATGTCGGCGATTGCCTTAATCTTATCCTCTTGGGGACCCAACTGGCTTTGTCCTATTTTGAAACCCAAATATTTGATGGTTTCGTGGGCAAAATGGCATTTGCTGGGGCCAATGGTGAGACCATTTTCGCGCAGTCGCTCGAAGAGAGCTAATAGGGTGGTTAAATGGTGACTCCATTCGCGAGTAGCGACGTAGACATTATCAAAGTAAAAGGATACGTTTGGAAGTCCATCTAACAACCTTCTCATGAGACGGTTATAGTTGCTACAAGCAGTGACGAGGCCAAAAGGAAGGCGCTTGAATTGCATAAGGCCTTTTTCTGTTGCAAAGGTGGTATATGCTTTCACCTCAGGCCGGAGGGGGATTTGATAATACACCTTGCACAAATCGAGTTCTGAGATGAACTTGGCGTTTTCGAAAAGGTGGAGGTTTTGGTCTACCAACGGGATGGGCTCGGCGTCGAACACAGTTACCGAATTTAACTTCCGGAAGTCGATGCACATCCGATAAGAGCCATCAGGTTTCTTGACCATGACGACTGGGGAACAATAACTAGAGGTGGAAGGTTCTATGATGTCTAAACTAATTAAATTATCAACTTCGGCGTTAAAGGCTTGGCGTAAATGAATCGGCATGGGATAGGGTTTTGAACGGACGGGTTCTAAGGTTGTTAATTTGATATCATGCTTGAAACTAGTAGCGCACCCAGGCTTCTCCGAAATAACGTCGTCGAACTGACGTAATAGATCTTGTAGCTGACCCTTTTGATGTGGTGTCAGCTGCGCGTCGATATCCAGGTCAGAGGGTTCAAACGGCTCGCCTGGTAGGGAAGGAAGAGGGTAATCGGCATCAGGTTGGATGCACAATGTCTGGATTACATTAAGGGACTCCGCGGGGTAATCCTCTTCAAGCGCCGATGTTTCGTCCAGCGCTACGAAGGTATGTCCATGGGCGCGCCGGTGGTACTTTTTCAATAAGTTGACGTGATAGAGCTTATCGCCTGCTGGGGTACCAATGAGGTAATCTACCGGTCCTCGTGCCTCGCGGACCGAGTACGGACCTTTCCATTGGCTCAGTAATTTATTACTGGCTTTGGGAAGGAGCAGGAGTACTTCATCACCGGGCTTAAATTTACGATCTTCGGACCGGACATCAAAATAGGTTTTGTATTTCTCCAAATTGACATCGGCATTTTTATAGGCGATGTTTGCGCATTTCTCGAGCCTCTGGCGTAGGTCCAAGACATAGGCGTAAGATGACTGGAGTTCTTGATCCAGTTGGGGCTTAATTAACAACTCTTTTAAAATACTGAGTGGCCCGCGTATATTACGTCCATAAAGGAGCTCGAACGGGGCGAAGCCTAATGTACGGTGGGGAATTTCCCGATAGGCGAATAGGGCGACCGGGAGATATCGGTGCCATTCGCGGGGCTGCTCGGCACAGATCTTCTTAATAATGGATTTTAAATTTCCATTTAATTTCTCGCACATCCCGTTTGTCTGTGGCCGGAAGGGGGTGGTAAAAAGGGGCTTTACCATGAGCAGCTTCCCTACGTACTCCATCAACTCAGAGGTGAATTGTCAGCCTCTATCGGAGAGTATTTCCTTGGGGACGCCTACCCTCGAAAAGATGGAAATGAGGGCCTCGGCGCAAGAAATACTGTCGATTCGGCGAAGAAGGACAGCCTCGGGAAAACGGTTAGCAAAGTCTACCAAGGTGAAAATGTAGCTGTGCCCTTCGCTCGAAGGGGGGTGGATAGGGCCAACCAGGTCGATGGCCACTCTGGAGAAGTGTTCAGTAATGACTGGTCCCCTTTGTAAGGGAGCAGGTTTGACCCGCCCCTTAGCGGACGTCTTCTGGCACACATCGCACGATCGACAATGCTTTGAGATGTCAGCTGCAGCACCCGGTTAATAAAAATATCTAAAAATGCGCTTGCCAGTTTTAGTGTGACTAAAATGACCGGAAAAAATGCTGTCATGAGCCACTTTGAGCACTATAGGGACATGGGATCGTGGAAGGCCTAGGGACAGTAGTAACAGCGTTATTACTGTCCTCGGCGGATCGATAAAGAAAGCCACCTTCCTCCAGGTACCTGATGACTTTGGGTCCACGGACAGTCTCCGTGTCCTGGTTTTGGGCCTTATCCCATAAGGGTGTTAGTGCTTCACACTCCTTTTGTGCCGTCCTAAAGTCCTGGATAAGGATCTCCGAGAATTCGGACGGTAACGGGGTTCTGAGGGGGACGGACTCCTGGGCTTCCTTCTTAGCTTGACCTCGAGTAAGGGCGGCCTGGGACACAGGGTCGGAACTTACTTGGGGGCTCTGTCCTATAAGTACAGAGCAGAATTTTATGGGTGCTGAAATGACTTCAGCCCAGCCATCATAATATTGACACTGCAGGTAACATCTAACGACGGGGAATCTGTTCGCCCGCCCAAGGTAGTCATGTACCACCGCAAATTTTTCGTGGTTAGGGTCCACTGGGGGAAGGAGTTCGTCGGACACGATGAAACACGTACATCCTGTGTCCCTGACGAGAGTCGATACTCGGCAGTCATTCACGCTGCCCTCCTCAAATTTCAAAGTTCCTGGTGAACTTTTATCAAAAATATAATTTACCTGGTGGCCTGACGGAGGGGGAGAAGTTGCTGCTTGGGTCTGCACCACCGGGGGAGCCGGGGTTGCATTAATCTGGTGAACTTGGTGGGCTGGTCCGCTTTTAAGCCTAGAATTTTGGGGGCAATTCCAGCTCATGTGGTTTTCTACACCACAGGTGAAGCATATTATTGGTCGCTTCGGGAAGAGAGATGGAGGAGAAGTCTTAACGGGAGGTTTGGAGTCCCGTTGTTGGTTTTGGGGAAAGAAGTTTGGGGGTTTTACGGGGCTCGGAAACTTTGTCAGCTTTCCTGGGAAGGGGCGCGAATCCTTCCTTCTTTCTTCTCGTTGGATTTCTCTTTCTCGTTCTTCTCGTTGTATTTTTCTTTCTCGTTCTTCTCGTTGTATTTCTCTTTCTCGTTCCTCTCGTTGTTTTTCTCTTTCTCGTTCTTCTCGTTGTATTTTTCTTTCTTGTTCCCCTCGTCGGATTACTCTTTCCCTTTCTATTACTTTCATTTTTCTTTGAAATTCTGCTTCAATCCGAGCTAATTCAATCTGATGGTGAAGCTCCTCTTGTCTTATCCGTTCCTCTCTTTTTCTTTCTTTCCTTTGCTCCACTTGAATGTACTCAGTTAGTTCTTTTCCGGAAAGTCCACAGGACTCTCCTTGCGCTTTAAAGATTTCAAACTGAGTCATCTTTGCACTTGGGGGTGCACTAGTCAACCAACTAAAATTCCTTGCAACAAGAATTATGCCTCTATAGAATTAGCCTACCTAAATATGGGCACTGACCTATTTGTACTTGGTTTCTCAATCTAAATAACCACTGACTAAAATCACAAAAAAGCACAAACAAATTATTATAACCGTTCCTTGAGCTACTCCAGCTTCTTAAGTTTAAAAAAAAAGGGGATGGCAATCGTTAAAACAAAAGGGAACTACTATATTCTATTATTATAACGAATAACACTATGCTTTACTCGACTGAGACCAGTGTTTGCAAAATATAGCGTTAAACCTTACACACCTGATACCAAATTTAAATAGTATATATATATATATATGTCGTAGAATGACTCCCGACGATACCATATATATCGCTATTCGTTGAGGGAACTTCCTTAATTATCTTTAGAGTGCGTTACTGTCTGGCGACCGATATTATGTATCTTCGATATGCTTAAGAAGTGGAACTGAGCTCAAGGATAATAATATTGCTATCATTAATAAAATAGAGTTTTAATAATAATAACTATAAACAATACACAAAAACGGAAAATATTGACATAAACAGAATGGAAAGGGTCGTGGAGACTCGGGCTAATCCGAGGATTTAAAGGATTTAAAAAGGTAAAACAAATATAGAGTTAAAGAGATGGGATGGTTCGATAAACCATTTAAAGAACAGGATAGAATTGACAAAAGGGATCAATACTCAAAGGTGACGTTTGGCTTACGTAACTTTTGCACTAGTGGTGCAGGGGAAGGTGGCGCGAAGGAGTTTCGGTCCGCTGGCGAGTTCCAGCCGAAGGGGGGGGAATAAAAGGATCCTGACGTGGCGTCTTGGGAAGGAGAACCGTTTCTCGACGAACGGCTTGAAGAACAATGGCTGTTCTAGGTTGTTCTCTTCTGAACAAAGGGGGGATGAGAACCGTCTCTTGTCTACGGGCTCAAGAACAATGGCTGTTCTAATGTTGTTCTCCTCTGAACAAAAGGGGGGGGGGAGAACCGTTTCTTGGCGAAGGGCTCAAAACGAACAATGGCTGTTCTAATGCTGTTCTCCTTTGAACAACAGGGGGGGGATGAGAACCGTTTCTTGGCGAAGGGCTCAAAACGAACAATGGCTGTTCTAATGCTGTTCTCCTTTGAACAACAGAGGGGGGGGGGAAGGGTGAGAACCGTTTCTTGTCAACGGGACTCGAGCGAACAATGGCTGTTCTAATGCTGTTCTCCTCTGAACAGCAAGGGGGAAGCCTTTTGGACTCGGCGTCGCAAAGGCTCGAACTTTGGCACTCAAGGGATATTGTCCTCCTTCTGGACAAGTGATGGTGAATCTCGAGGTCGAGGTCCCTTGGCGCACAAAGGGAGAGAGGGTCGTGGTGATGTTTCGCGACGAAAATCTGGATCTCCAATCTGATCTTAGTGGTAAAGTTTCCATATAAATAGCCAGGACATCTCCTTGGCGTGGGGGAAAATGGAGTGAAAGCTTGGAGGGAACGCACAGCCGGGCCGGAGAACAATGCCTTATCTGCTCATAAGCCCAACTCAATCTGGCGAGGTCGGCGTATGGGGGCGAACGGGGGGACGATAACCTCCTTGATTAAACATTGACATCCGGTAGCTGTGATAAGACTCCAAGCCTCGAATCGAAGATGCACGTGGGCAGCATCGTGGTTTTAAATAATATGGGATAGGAGTTGAAATTAAACGCAGCTTCAACTCCTTCTATCACACTCCCTGTTAAGATCTTTAGAAATGTTTCAATGTCTTATGTTTACCTTTTTTATTATCAAGTTTAGAAAGAGTTTATTGTCCTATATTTATTATTTTTTAAGAGAATAGAAAGGGTTTGGTGGCTTATGTTCGTAAATATGCTCCATTTACATAAGAAACATTAATCAAATTTAAGAAAGAAGATATTATTAATGATATAAAGCAAGCGGGCAACAAGAGTCAATTAAATAGAATAAAGGCTTCATAAAAGACCCGCTTCCAGCATTCTATTACGACTTTTTAAGTTATATTATATATCCGTATACTTAAAAATGGTCTTCCTTAAGTAAATATAAAATATACATAAGTATATATATATATATATGTGTATAAGTATATATGCGTATAAGTATATATACATATTTCACTATTATTAAGAAGCCAGAGGAATCCAACCCCCTAAAATCATTGTTTAAATTTAAATTCAGCACAATATTCAGGAGTAAGTCGTACGAGTTGCCCCCCCTCCCTCTCGTGCAACCATTCGTCTTACCTGAAAATTTCTCGCGAAGTCATGTCCTACCCTCCCTGTTGAATGAGAAGCCTTAAAGATTTAAAGTCTCCTCCTTTGAAGGCACATTCCCTTGTGATGGTGTAATCAACCCCTTTTTTCGGTCCTTCTATCTTGCTAAGAAGATCCTGTCCGACCTTATTTTATTCTCAAGGAAAGATCGGTTCAAATATATAGAAAAAGTCTCATGTACCACCCTAATATGTTTTAATTTGGTTTTCCATTTCAAAGCTTTCCTAGCACATGCAATGTAAACTAAGATTGGAAAGAGACACATCCTTTGTAATAAAAATGGTAGATTTAATTTATCTCCACCTAGTTCCAGTAATTTTCACATATATACCTAAGACATTGTAGTAAACGGTAGCTTAGCTCAGACTTATCCAAAAGCTGACCACTTACTAGTATAATATCGGGCCTTTTGAAAGCTGTAGAATGTGTTAAAGAAGTTCAGTTAAAGTAATAATTAAACTTGAGAAAAAAAACTCTCCTGTTGGTGTATATTAATTGGTCGGAACCTCCTCAGTCAATGCAAATATCTTCCTGTTTGAGTGCCTGCTGTGATCACAATTAAATCACGCTTCAAGAAGGAACCCTAAGGTATGGCTCCCATTTGTATCTCCAAGAACCATTGCGCCAACCAGTCCTTGACCCCCTAGCACTTGAAAAAATAACCAAGAAATTACGAGCCCATCCACATTGCCGACCAGGACTCCGCCCGTTCTACATGTTTAGGAAATGGTAAGTAGCTTATAATGAGTTCGATGACTAATGTTTGCTTCTTGTTGAGAAGTTTAGAAAGGGTTTCGATTTCCTATGTTTACTATTTTTTAAGGAGTTTGGAAAAGGTTCGAGGTCATATGTTTAAAATCTATTAAGAAGTTTGGGAAAAGGTTCGATGTCATATGTCTAGATTTGTTAAATAGTTTAGAAAGGGTTAGAAGTTTTATTTATACTATTTGTTAATGAATTACTATCCTCCCTTAATGAGAGTATTACAATAACTTTAATATGAGGACCGATAGCAAAATTGAAATATATGAGCATATATAGCATATATAGCATATATAGCATATATGAGCCTGACATTCAGGACAAGGTAAACGAAATTAGAAATTTATTGCAGGGGGATGCATGGAGACATAGTGAATTAAAAAATTAAACCCACGAAACCCATTAGCGTGAGATCAAATAGTTAAAATTCATAAATTGATTACACTGGTCTGCGTCAAAAATGTACCTTAGGTTTTCTATAGTGTTTCTTAATAAAATTGACCTCCTAAATCTGAATCTGTCATCCGTTTTTCTCTATCACCTCCAGTTTTTGCGATACAGGGGGTGATAATGATTTTATAGTTTATACATCTCCTATATTACATCAAATTTCAATAGTTTTTGCACTGCTCTATTCGCAGTAAATTTTGTGTACATTTTAAGTAATTATGCAAATAGGTTTATATTTTGCAAATTAAAAATTGCTTAGCATTATAATAATAATAATAATAATAATAATAATAATAATAATAATAATAATAATAATTATAGTGGTTGAGTTAAAAATGAACAGAAAATGTAAGAATAGCTCCGACAGATTTTGCTATGTTTGCGGCAAAGTGACTTTTCCCGAGCAGCAAAGTACAATCCCTCCTGTAATTAAATCTTTGTATCATGCATATTTTGGAGTAAGGCTAAGAGATCAAGATAAAAGTTTTGCACCACATATCTGCTGCAAGGGATGCTACATAAGTTTAAGACGCTGGAGTCAGGGCGAACAGAAGTCCCTCTCTTTTGGTGTTCCCATGGTGTGGAGAGATGGCAAGGACCACACTACGGACTGCTATTTTTGCATGACAAATCTTAAAGGTGAGCATTGTATCAAGTATTTAAGCTTTCTGTATTATACTGGCTCCTGAAAATGTCATTATTATCCAAAGACTTAGCATAAAATTAAAAACTAACATAGTTCACTTCAGCATGAACATATCCTTTACTAAACATTTATGTACTATCTGCAACTCCAAATCAATTCCTTTATGTAATATGCAATTATATTTTCCACAGGTATAAATAAAAAGAATAAACATAGTGTGGCATATCCGGATGTTCCTCCTGCCATCAAACCCCTGCCCCATGGCCCAGGAATTCCTATACCTTCTCTCCCTGAACATATAGAGGCACATGAAGAGATTAATATGGAAGTTGACCAAGATTATGACACATCTGAGTCTTATCAGGTTTCCACACATGATATGGTCGCAAGACCATTCACTCAAGTTCAGTTAAATGACCTGACCAGGGATCTGGGGGTTTCAAAAGCGAATACACAACTTCTTTGCTCTCGACTTCGTGAAAGTAATCTTCTCGCTTAAGAAACCACATTTAGGGGGGTACAGAAATAGAGAACAAGAGTTTTGAAGCTATTTTTTACAGCATTCTTCCAGCTCTTTAGTATACTGCGCCAATATTAAAGGACTTGTTGAGGCCCTTGGAATTTCCTACAACCCATTAGAATGAAGACTGTTCATAGATTTCTCTAGTAGAAGTTTAAAAGCTGTGTTACTGAATATTGGTAACAAGATAGCTTCCGTTCCTATAGGCCATTCAATCCAACTTACTGAAAGTTATGAAAATATGAAAAAATTGCTGGATGCAATAAATTACTCTAGCTATAAGTGGAGGATAAGTAGGGACTTAAAGGTAAGATCATTTTACACTTGGCATTTCTAAGCTTTTTGATATTGACATTTTCATTTTTAATTTTTAATTTTTAATACTTGTATACACCTTTTGGTTAACTTACATTTTACAAGAATGCAAATCTGGAAATCATGAGTCATTTTTGAGTTATATTTTTTGTGGAAGTGTGTCCCTATAGGTTAATGCATCCTATTGGGTTAATGAGGAACTTATCCTAATTGAGAAAGTATACAACACAACTCAATAAACTCAAAATAAGATGTACATATATCCAATTAGTTCCAATACGATGATTTAATGCATGGGCATACAGGATTTTTCAGTACATATTCATATTCTTATTGTTTTAAGAAATATTACTTTGAATTTGTTTTTAGAAATATTACACTGAATTTACATACCGTGCTAAATTTTTTTCAGGTAGTGTCTCTTACGCTTGAGACGCAAACAGGCTACACGGAGCATCCCTGTTTCCTATGTTCATGGGACAGTCGTGCAGATAGTATGCACTATGAGAAGAAGGTTTGGCCTCCACAAGAAGCATTTAGAATTAGATCAAACAATGTGATAGCTGAACCTTTAGTGCCTCCTCAAAAAATACTCCTCCCTCCACTGCATATAAAGCTTGGCGTAATGAAAAATTATGTCAAAACCCTTAATAAAGTAGGCCAAGCTTTTAAATTTCTTCTTCAAAAATTTCCACAAATCAGTGACGCTAAGCTGCATGGGGGAATTTTTGATGGACTTCAAATCAGGGACTTGATCAGCAATTTGATGCATCAATGAAGGGCATAGAAAAAGATGCCTGGAAAGCTTTCAAAGCTCTAGTTAACAATTTTCTAGGCAATAAAAGAAGCCTAGAAGAATATGTTGCCCTGCTCAATTAGCTCTTAATAAGTCTCAAACATTTGGGAGCTCGAATGTCTATAAAGATACACTTTTTACAGTCCCATCTGGATTATTTTCCCGACAACTGCGGGGATTACAGTAAAGAACAGGGGCAAAGATTCCACCAGGACATAAAAACAATGGAATCCAGGTACCAGTGTAAATGAAACGGAAACATGCTTGCTGACTACTGTTGGTGTTTGAAGCGTGATGCACCAGATGACAGGCACAAACGAAAATCGTCAAGGGCGTCTGTTCTTCGAAATTATAATTATTTTCTTTATTATGTTGCATTCTTGTATTTTTTGTTTATTAAAAGAATTATAGTTTGCATACGTGTATTCTTGTTTATATGATATAACAGTAATAATGCATTATTAGATAGAGAAAGTTTTTTTTTTTTAAATCAGAAAAAATGAGGCAATCTCAATGAAAATGGTGTATGCTGTACTGAGAAAATCTGACCTGATTGAACAAATATACATTCATTTTTGAGCTCAGGAGGTTGGATTCATTCAGAAACCACAAAGAAATCCTGGGGAACATAAAAAAAAATTTCAAACGCAAGCCTGTGTTATGGGTTAAAGGTTATGAATGGGTTCTCAATAGCGAAATATGGCCCGAGTCTACCATATTACCGCTTGCTACCCACGCTTTTCCAATCGCATTGGGCAACGAGTCACCCCTTGAAATAGAGATCCTGTCAGCTATAATATCCCTCGAGAAGAGCAAAGAGCAGCTATCAATTTCTAAAGTAAAACGAACCAGAAGATGAAATATTCGGAAGAATGAGAACAGTTGCCGAACGGTCATCAAAAATCGGATTCCAACTCGATTAAACACCCCTCCATGTTTATGCCGGAAAGTTATCGTAAACTCCCACTACAGGAGACAATTGAGGATGCATATCGCAAGTTTGGCTGCCCGTAGGCCCTGAAGAGAAGGAAAGGGCAGATGGAACGGCTTTGTCATCCGGCCTTGGCCCGTTGGCAGAACGAGTACTCGGTGCCGTTAGAGAGAAATACACAGATCGATCAGTCCAAGGCTTATAGAAGGGTTCCATCAGAGAAGAGATCGGGAATCGCATTCTGTGACACTGAAGATCTTACCTTTGAAGATTTCGTATCCACTAGCGGATACCTTAAGCGCACGCTAGTCTCTACTTCCGCCTGTGAAGGCATCAAAGGCAGGCTAGTCTCCAATTCCACCTGTGAATACCTCAAAGGTATGCTAGTCCCCACTTCCACCTGTGAATACCTCAACGGCAGGCTAGTTCACACTTCGAGCTGTGAATACTTCAAAGGTATGCTAGTCACCACTTCCACCTGTGAATACCTCAAAGGCAGGCTAGTCCTCACTTCCAGCTGTGAATACCTCAAAAGCATGCTAGTCCCCACTTCCACCTGTGAATATCTCAAAGGCAGGTTAGTCCCCACTTCGACCTGTGAATACCTCAAAGGTATGCTAGTCCCCACTTCGACCTGTGAATACCTTAAAGGCAGGCTAGTCCTCACTTCCAGCTGTGAATACCTCAAAGGCAGGCTAGTCCCCACTTCGACCTGTGAATACCTCAAAGGTATGCTAGTCCCTACTTCGACCTGTGAATACCTCAAAGGTATGCTAGTCCCCACTCCCACCTGTGAATACCTCAAAGGCATGCTAGTCCCCACTTCCACCTGTGAATATCTAGTCCTCACTTCGACCTGTGAATACCTCAAAGGTATGCTAGTCCCTACTTCGACCTGTGAATACCTCAAAGGTATGCTAGTCCCCACTTTAACCTGTGAATACCTCAAAGGTATGCTGGGCCCCACTTCCACCTGTGAATACCTCAAATGCAGGCTAGTCCCCACTTCGACCTGTGAATACCTCAAAAGCAGGCTAGTCTTCACTTCCACCTGTGAATACCTCAAAGGTATGCTAGTCCCCACTTTGAACTGTGAATACCTCAAAGGTATGCTAGTGCCAACTTCCACCTGTGAATACCTCAAAAGCAGGCTAGTCCTCACTTCCACCTGTGAATACCTCAAAGGCAGGCTAGTCCCCACTTCAACCTGTGAATACCTCAAAGGCAGGCTAGTCCCCACTTCGACCTGTGAATACCTCAAAGGTATGCTAGCCCCCACTCCCACCTGTGAATACTTCAAAAGCAGGATAGTCTTCACTTCCACCTGTGAATACCTCAAATGTATGCAGGTCCCCACTTCGACCTATGAATACCTCAAAGGTATGCTAGTCCGCACTTCCACCTGTGAATACCTCAAAGGAAGGTTAGTCCTCACTTCCAGCTGTGAATACCTCAACCGTAGGCTCGTCTCCACTTCCACTTGCAGATACCTCAACCGCAGACTTGTCTGTTTCGATATCCTATGTTTGCTATTTGCTAAAAAGTTTGGAACTCTTTTACTGTCTTATATTTACTAGTTGTTAAGATGCTTAGAAAAGGTTATTTATCCGATGTTTGCTATTTTTAGAAGTTTAGGATGGGTTCAATCTCCTATGTTTACTCTTTCTTAAGAAGTTTAGAAAGGGATCGATTTCTCATGTTTGCTATTTGTTATGAACTTTAGAATAGGTTCAATGTGCCACGTTTACTATTTCTTAATAAGTTTAGAAAAGGCCCAACATCCTATGTTTATTATTTGTTAAGAAGTTTAGAAAGCTTTGTGTGTACTAGTGTTAAGATTTGAAAAGCTCAATGTTATACTTTTAGTATCTTATAGGTTTAGAAGAATGTCGTTATCCGATGTTTCCTATTTGTTACATAGTATAAAAAAATTTCGATCTCTTTGATAAAAAGCTTAAGAATAGTTCGATATCTTGACTTTCCTGTTTATAAAGAAGTTAAGAAAGATTTCTATGTCCTATGTTTACTATTTGTTATGTTTAAAATAAAAAGTGTTGATGACATCTATTTACTATTTTTTAAGATTTTGAGAAAATATTTTATCTTCTATATTGACTATTTGTTAAGAGGTTTCCTGAAGGTTAGTTATCATATATTTACTATTTTTACAAAGTTAAAAAGCGTTCGATGTCCTACGTTTACTATTTTTGAGCAAGTTTAGAAAAGGTTCGATCTCCTACTTTTAATATTTGTTAAAAAGTTCAGAAAAAGATCAAAGTCCATTGTTTAATATTTGGGAAAAGTTTATAAAAAGGTTCGTTGTCCTATGTCTACTAGTTTTTGAAGTTTAGAAAGGGTTTGGTGCAATATGTTTACTATTTATTAAGAAGTTTCGAAATGTTTCTATGTCCGATGTTTCATACTTGTTAAGAAGTTTAGCAAGTTTTGGATGTCCTCTATTTACCTCTTGCTAAGTATTTTTTTAAACTCTGTTAATTAGAATTTACCTATTTTTTGAAAATACTTCTCCAAGTGATTTTGAACAAGCTCAGAGTACCATTGTTCACTACTTTCAGGTAAACGATTACACTGATTAATTACCTTGTAAATCTAATTATATTTAGCTATGCTACTTTCACAACATTGTAAAAACCATTTAATATCCTAAAATCTTATATAAGTTTACCTCTAAATATACCTGTTTGCATTGATTGCCAATGAAGCTTCTTCAACCTGTCCACATATGACTTTTTGCCTCAATCCAGGAACATAAAAAATGGCCGCGCTTCACCTTTTCATACAGTTCGATATCTTTACGTATATAAGGAAACCATTGGCATTCAATATTACAAGTATGGTCTTTCGATGGACTTGTCCATTGGAAGTCTTTTAAGATTTGTTAGGGAAAACTTTTATGCATAAAATCTAAAACATTGCGGTCTCTTTGCACGCTTTCATACAGTGTTTTGAAAGTTTTATGTCGTTTTTGACATTCATAAATTTTTTAAGTTTCCACCATACGGAGGATATTTCTAACAGAGTATCGAGTTGGAACAAAAGTAATTTTGCGATTTTCTAGAATAAAGGTTAGATAGTAGTTATTAAAGTAATGCCTCTTGCTATTGTTTAGGAATGCTACAATGAATAATTTATACCTTTTTTTCTTTCAGATAATAAAAATATTGTTCATAATCTTCTTCGGTATTCATCCCTATGTTCATCTCATCTAAAGATCACATTATACACGTATTACTCTGAGTTTCATAAAGATGTTAATGCAAGTACAGCGGTAAAATCCATTTATAATACTTATAGGGATGATGAATTAAATGAAATAAGTTGAAGGAGATGGTTTTTCTGTTTCCGAAGTAAGGATTTCAGTCTTAAAGACAGAGCAAAATAAGATTGTCCAAAAGAACTAGATTCTAAAGAGTTGGAAGCTGTTGTCACAATAAATCCTGCTATACCTTCTAAGGAACTCGCAGAATAATTTAACGTAACCCATATCACTCACCTACACCGGCTGAAAGGAGTGAAAGGGATCCAGTGTTGCTTACCGTGAGTCTTCGCTTTCACGAAACTTTCAGGCAACATTTATGGACAAGGTTGTTACTGGTGATAAGAAATGTATCTTTTATCATAACGTTAAACGCTGCCGTTCGTGGATCAGTTGAGAAAGCAGAATTTCTCAGCAACTGAGAAGAAGACTTTATGCAAAAAGATCATGTTAAGTGTATAGTGGGATATTGAAATAATTGTACATTACGAACTTTTAGACAACCATCAAACAATTAATCATACTCTCTACTGGAATCAACTTCGTCGTTTGAAAACCACTTTTGACCAAAGGCGACCCTCCTTAGTCAACAAAAGGGGTGTCACCCTCCATCAAAATAATGCCCGTCCTCACAAAACTCGAACGACCAAAGATCTTTTGGAGGAGCTCGGTTGGGAAATAGTGCTTGATCCTCCATATTTTCCTGACCTTCCTCCTTCTGATTATCCTTTGTTTAGAGGATTATAGAACCATTTGGATGATCTTAAGTCATATTTTGCATCAAAACTTATAGAATTTTAGAAGCTTTGCATTTATAAGATTGTTGCCAGATGGAATGAAGTGAAATGTAGTTTATGCTTATGATTAAATATTTCTATAGTCATCACGTCTTTGGATTTTTAATATTTACCCTAGAATCGGACATTACTTTCGTTCCAACCTTATATAATTACATTTTTCGTTCCTTGCTCCGCTATTTAAAAAATTACATTTGCCTGTATTGAGCTCATTGAGTTTAATGGGCTACTTCACGAATTTGTTTGAACTTTACTTCGGTCAGGAACTTTTGTCGATTTTTTTACTTTAAATCCGACAATTTGTGTTCGTTTTCTTAATTCAGCCAAGCCCAAGACCCGTTTGGCATACATTGGAGGGTCAAGAGACGGAGGGCATTCGTGATTGTTTTGTGCGGTAGTCTGCTTTTCCCCATTGACCTGTGCACTGTGGTTATTTAATAATTAATGTAAAAGATAAATAACTGAGGCTACCGGTGAGAAGTGGGTTCATATAACAGTAGAGAAGTGTCTATCAATTTAAGATCGATCTCCCTGCCGGTAACAAAATACCCCTCTGCATTTAGACTTCATTTTCGGTTGCCGAGAAAGAGAGAATAATATTCACGTGGCTACTTTTCCTCAGGGAACTTCTCCCTCTCCTCTCTACATAATCAAGTAAGGGATTCCAAGCATAACAACTTACTATATACAAGTCCCTTAGAATATTTCGTGGTTCAATACTGAGTTATTTTGTTTTTCTCTCTTAATAATACAATAAGGTTGGGGCATATTCCATGTATCAGTAAGTAGGCTTCCTTCGCATTTAGCTGTTGTCTAGCTATCAGTACCGGTACCAGACCTACGTAGCTCTTTCCTACCCTACTTAATGGTGCTCTTACTCTTAAATTTCTATGTTATTGAAAGTTGTTTCGTAGGAGTTCTCTGGCACTTGTATTCCATCCTTTCGAGATGTATACTGACCTTCGTAGCCGCTAAAGATTTCCCTGACGTCAACCGACTTTACTCTACTGCCGTTCTTCGGCTTTTCGAAGGACGACGACGAGGGAACTCGAAGCAAAGAATTGGAGCCTTGATCTCTCGGAAGCTGAAGGTGAATCTTGTATTTTTCTCCTTAACAAAATTTCCTTTGTTGAGGATTTTAGTAGGGCCATTCGTCCAGGTGTCTGCCAGGTATAGCAAGGGCTTGCCCTCTACCGCCCCGTTGCAAACTTTAAACTTTTTGAATATGTTGACGATTTGAAAATCGATTTAAGGCTCTTTATGACAATCCAAGAAGATCACGAATCAAAGGCTCTTTTTGACACCCCAAGATGATCATGACTCAAAGGCTCGTTGTGACAATCCAAGAAGATCACGACTTAAAGGCTCCTTTTGAAAATCCAAAAGGATCACGACTCAAAGCTCTTTTTGACAATCCAATAAGATCACGACTCAAAGGCTCTTTTGGACAATCCTGAAGATCACTACACAAATGTTCCTCAAAGCTTCATTTGCCTCATATTCATGAACTATTTAAAAAAAAACTCCATGGAGTTAGAAAGGCACAATTTGTTATTGGTTTTTAACCGCGACTCAAATTAGTTCTTAGCTGTCGACTTGTCCAACTATTTGCTTTTTGCCGATTGATTAAAACTGTTTAATAATAAAAATGAACGGTATACTAATTAATTAAGAAGGAAATTAAATGGCAATGACGTTACAGAAATTAATTAATTAGCCATTTTACTTTATTTATGTCCATCCAAAAGAACTGTTGTAGATAACATGGAAAAAATTCGCGTTTGTATTCTCACATGTTGTCGATTTTTGCCATTGTATATTTACCATTTCGAATGGATAGGTTGTATATGAACGCTTCTCTTTGGATTAACGAAGTACGAAGAGTGGTTGGTGGTCCTGTGCGGGTAATTTAGATTATTGGCCAGACTTCTTTGGCCTCGACATTCATCACTATGGATAAGTGATCCATGGCTCATCACTTTTTCGATTATTGACAAAAGTGTTTCTTGCTCACTGTGTTCAACTTCTCCCATGTGCTCATCTAGTGATGAATAATTAGTTTCTACATACTATGCAAAATTTGAATTCTAGGGCCCTGATCTCTCTTGTTTTTCTTAGGTTAGTTTAGGTTTGGTTATGTTAGGTTAACATGGTCTAACCTAACTTAAAAAAATCTACCGTTTGATATTATGAAAACGTCCTTGAGGACATCCCATGTCGAGAATAGCGAACGAAAGTTCCCACAAAAGTACTCACGTAAAAATTTAGAAGGTCTTTCGAAAACATTAAGGAATATGCGAAACCTTTCTAAACACGTTTTCTAACACTTGCACTAAGCTAAAACAACAGATGAAGCTTCGAAGTTCATAGTAATATAAAGAAAAATTAGGAAAAACTTAAGACAAAACGTAGAATAAGCGAGTTTTGAAAGCGCTTTCAGAACACAATCTTTCTGCAGAGCGTCAGGATTATATCTAGAAATAAATATATTGTAGTTTGTTAAACTAATTAGCATAATAGGTAATATATAGAATGTCTTATTACAAACGCATCTGGTTTGCGCCCGCCAACATTTACCCTAAATGGAAAAGATTATAACTAGGTCAGACCTCAACGGCGTTGTTAGACAACGCAAGCAAAATTCCGGTTGCACCTTGACGAGGCTGAGAAAGTGATCTATAAATTCGGCTACATCTTCGAGAACATCGGAGTATCCCCTGAAACTCCGCAGTACAGAGTGTTCCTAAAGTCCTTGTGTAAGTCATATGATCAAAGGGCAGCAGCTGAGTAATGTTTTCATGGAGTTCGCAAATTAGTTTGATCCTTTTTTCACGAATGATAGCGGTTATGTTGAAGTTGAAAATTATACTGCAATTCAACAGGAACTTTAAAACCAGTTTTTATGTATTTTTAGAATTTTTGTCAAGTTAAGTAATATTTTTTAAAAAAAAGTAATATACTATTAGTGTAGCTAGAAGAAATCACGATAATGTAGATCTACTTCCTGGCCTCCGCAAAAATGGTTTTAGTTATTTCCTTCCTATTAGAGGACAATTGAAAGCAAAGCAAATACTCTGCATTACCTCTAATTCTTAAATAACTCTGATAGGAAAAAGTCCTTGGAAGATTTGCCTCAGAAGCTCACGTAAGTCTCCTTGCTCGCTGGTAGTACTACGACTATTCACCCCCCCCCCCCACACACAAAGACTGGCTCCTTGTGTCCAAGGCCTATCAGCGATTGTCACTGATCTTTATGTGAATTTCATTGTCCGTTCCGAAGACCTCATTCACCAAGATACCCTGTCCGTTTTAGCGCTTACTTTCTACAATAAAATAAAAACAAAACCGTTTTCTTGTTGATTAATATTCCCTTTAATTCCCCCACCCCCATCAAAACATCCAACCTATCCTTCGCACTCACTCCCCACAAAATAATCCTTCTTTTAAGGAAGAAAACTGCCCACATTATTGGTTGCCCTCTGATGACATCATTCTCCCCAACCAAGACTACAATCATAATTGCCTGAAAAGAGAGATAAAGAGAGAGAGAGAGAGAGAGAGAGAGAGAGAGAGAGGGGGGAAAATTCATGGCTTTCATTGATTGAATTATATCTTGAGAATGAACTGAACAAGTTCGAAAGTACTTGGAATCCGCCTTTTATTTACCTGTGGGATTTTTGTTGCATTTATTGCTTTACTCACGCGCTACTTTGTGAGTTTCTTATATATATATATATATATATATATATATATATATATATATATATATATATATATATGTGTGTGTGTTAAACTAGTGGATTGAGGCCTTTGGGGCAATCGACCATCGTCTGAATTAGACCTCAACATATCATTATTTCTTTTTTGAGGGCGGCAGGATATAACCCCGGCTGTTTTGTAATTTTGCATAAATCTTCAAAGATTCACGATCATGTTTGATTTCTTCACCAAAATAATGTTTTTTATGCAATTTTTTTACCCGTAAACTTGTGTATATCGAATTATTAGTAAAGAGACAGAAGGTCAGAACCGTTAATAATTATTTATAAATAATGGGATTTGACGACAGGTATATTTTCTGCACAAACCTGAATCTACTAATTTCAGATTGAGCGGAGGAGGGGGGGCATTCCCTACGATTATGTGTTTGATGTTTGATGCATTTTGGATGTACTTTTAACGTAGTATGGATATAGGTAGCATGTGTTTTGGATGTCCACTAGCTGCCGATGATTAGATGCAGTATTCCCATCCCGTATTCCTGTTTGATGTTGGCGTTCAGGTTGTTGCTGAAGATGGATGTCGTATTAGGTTGGTGGGAACCAATCTGCTGCTCTTTATTTTTTTATGCGGAACAGAAATAGATTCAGAAGAGTTCTTTCTCCTCTCTCAGTTCTTAACACCACAAGTAGTTTCCTCTTTTAGCTACTGCAGTTAAGTTTCCTTGGCATACATAGTTTCAGTTCATATTTTGTACAAATTTCTTCGTCTCAGATTATCGTAGAGATGGAGAAGTATTAGGTAAATTTGCGATCTTGTGTGGGTGTTAATATATTCTGATGGCCTTCATATTGCGTAACTTTGAGCAACATGCATCCGGCTAATCTGGGATTGGAGCACTGATTTGGATTGTATTTGAGTAGATGAAATATGATGTGGCTACCCGCGGCTCGGATGCCACATTACTGTATGTCCTCAGTGAAATATGCATCGGAAAGTGCGCGCCGCGCGGATGATGAACAGTCATTCTATTCCACCGGGGTTCGAAGCAGTAACCTCTCCCACGAGAAGCGGGGGCGTTGCTACTGAGACACGATGGACATTAAAGGAAACGCAATCCAAATTTTATTGAGAATTCGGAGACAAGACGTCATTCTTGGCTCAGTGATAACGCACAAGTTTTTCATGCAAGACGCCGATGCTTCGAATTCCAGTACGATAAACTCGGACCATGGAAAGATTTGTTAAAGAGAAAGCAATTTGTTGGCTTACTAAGGAAGATGCAACAATTTAAGAATAGTACCCCCCCCCCACACACACACCCGTTGAAATAGCATACCAGTAAGCAGCAGCGACTAAGATTGAATCAAGGACAAACGTTAAATCAATTGTTCCATAAAACTTTAAAGTTAAGATTTTAGGACTTTTTATTTCTTTTTTCGAAATCAATTTTTTATGAAATACGAGGAATGAACTCTAGTTTCTCTTTGCTTTTATGCAGGTAGTTGATGAGTTGATTTCCGACTAGAGTTAAACCTTTATTTTTTAATGGTTATGTTGAGGAGCTTATAATTCTCTCACTGAGGCAACAATTCATCTCCACGAGAGGCCCAACGTCCAGAACGCGCAATACTTTCCCGCTCAATCGGATCACAATTCTGGAAGTAATGCAATACCAACATTTTTCAACTTGCAGCCCGGAGAATGGTTGCACAAAAACAGCTTTTATATCCAACCTAATAATTCTGTAAAGTGTCTGCGCGCTTTATGAACAAAAATCACATTAATTCATTCGCAACTCTTGCATTAGTGATCATATAGTGTAAGGGCCCCATGCCCCGTAACACATCCTGCACCTGCCTCAACGGGCCCTAGAAACATTATCAGCTGCAATGTAACCACACCTGGTAGCTCACATTATGCCTGAGGCGTACCAGAGGTTTCGGATAAAAGCCTCATCCGCGACCTATCATGGAGCAGCAGGACTGCGTTCAGAAGGAGCTTGGCATATCACACTAATCGCCCGACAAATGTTGCACTCCAGCTCGTCTCTTTTCTGCTCGCAATCAAGGAGCAACCAACGCACACAACTCACTCATCAAACGAATCGACTAAGGGAGCTAACTTTCAAGTAAGGCCATACAACGCATACGATTTTAATTCTTCACTAGAGCTTACAAGCTTCTCAACCATTGTTCTGTGATCAACTTGGAAGATACGTAGAAGCGTTTCTCCATTCAACGCAAAACAAACGGTCAGCCACACGACCACATTTGGTCTTTTAAATCATTTTTTTTGTGTGTAAATCCTCATTCATCCACTTCAATCCTAACACTTAGAGACACACAACTGATATTCGCACGCACACCAAAACGCAACCAGAAAATTTGCTTTTCTGTAGTTTATTTCATTTCGTTTACAAACGCTTTTCTAGGTTAACTCATTTTTCATCAATTTTCCATCTCGCTGTATACCCTGCATGTATTTACGTGTGCACTCTCGCATTGTATCATTATGTGAAAATACGCCCTCAGTCAACTTCTTTTTGTTTCAACATTCACTCACCAACCAATTCACAAGCATTCGAATGACCTACACATTAAAAAAAAATTACCCTTTTATCCCGAGTTAATATGTAAATCATTTTTTGATCAAAGTGTATAAAAATTTAAAAATGTAATCTTTGGCCATTTCATTTCATGCAAGTGAGACTTACTCAAATTATAATCATATAAATGTGTATTTTGATTTCATATTCCGCGATATTTTATGCTTTAGGCCATGCCATGTGATGGACCTGAAAATCGTTTCTTCAACCTATTTTATTCTTTCATTCTTTATCATCGAGTTACACAGATACGATAACTGACTTTTTGGGGTCAAGATTTAAATATCTTTGATGAAGGAAGTTTATTTTTGCCTTTCTTATCTCTATGAATAAAACCATATTATTTTCGTTATTTTTGTTATTATTTTAATCTCCTTTTGCTATGAATCTACTTATTTAGTTTTGCCATGTGAATATTATGATTATTATTTTTTAATATACCAAATTGGACATGATTTTTAACTACTATCTTGTGATTATTTGGATTCAATTTATTCATGTCCTCAATGATCTTTCTTATTAGTATTTCTTGTCTCATGTCATGAATTTTTCAATTATGATATTCAATGTACTATCATAATTTTATGTTCTTCATAAAACTGTTGTGTTAAAAGTGTGTAAATCGTGTACAGGGAGAATGCCATTGCTCCTACTCCTCAGAGCCTGTCTATCTATTTCAATATTCTTCTTGTTTCAGGCGGAAAAGGGAAGTATGTTCATCAGAAAAATCAAGGTTGCCTCTTACCTTGAGAAAGTTTCCCACTTTCCACGCTTCTCATCAAAGGATCGATAAAATTTGGGCCCATAATCGGGTACTGATTTGCTTATTAACTCGTAAGGCCAGTTAAAATTCTTTTTCCTTATTTCACGCAGAACCAAGTAACAACGAAGACTTGATTTCGGTTTACTATCTGAATTCAAGCTTATTAGAACAAACATGCTTCCTTGATAAAAGCACAGTGTTCAGATGGTGGCTGCTAACCTCCCCCCCCCTACACCATTTTTTCCTTAATTTAATAAAAACTTCACAAGCCTAAGGACATAATCAAACTGCCTTATCAAAATCAAACACATAAAAAATGTATAGACGCCTCCCACTGGTGATCACATAGCCTCCGCCCACATTCTTTCCACATAAATACGTAATCTCTCCCTTATTAAACACAGCATAGTCAAAAAACAGTATTTCATATCACATTAGGAAGAACAAGTCTCTTCCACTCGCGTTCACATATTCTCCATGTATCAAAGAAGGACTTTTGTAACTCACATAAAGTCCATCTATTCACCTCATCAAACACTCCTCGCTGAACTGTCTAACAAGTTTGCAACTGGTCATTCACAAGCAGTCCCCAGATGGGCTCCTAAAATTAAATCGACCCATTCACTTCGGCAAGCAAGAATTTATCGGTGTACACACAGAAATATTTACTCCTGCGTGGATAGAGATCACTCACCTCTGATTCACGAGCTTAATTATTTAATTTTCAAATTAAGTATTCCTCCATAACACTATATTGTAAGAATGAACATTTTTTAACAGTTTAAAATTTGTTTGTGAGTGACCTTTTATCTGAGTTCTTTCTAAGAGTTCGTAAAAAACAAATATGATTATCGAATATTTTAAAATCTTTTAAAACAAAATAATTAAAGGTCGTGAACTTCATAAAATATATTAAATTTAAGGCATGGCCGTTTTTTTGTATTTTTCATATATATGTGCAAATTTAGGCAGGAAAAAAAAAGAGGTCTGAGGATTGCTTTTTCCATATATCAAAAGATTTCCGATAAAAGATTTTTCTTGCCTTTAGGCATAGAAAATAAACATTGGTCTGAAAAACCTAGACCAAGATTAAATTATTAGGAGATATGTATTGGAGATCTTTAAATTTTTTTAGATCAAAACCCCGTTGCTAGCTAGAGCCAGAGAAGCCGTAATCCATAGATCGATGGTCTGCATGCGAAGCGCAAACTACTTCTGTAAGCAATAATGGCGAGGTCTACTCAGCTTAAAAGATGCAGAGAACTCTGCTCAATAAAATATATATATATATATATATATATATATATATATATATATATATATATATATATATATATATATATATATATATATATATATATATATATATATATATAATGCGTGAGTGTGTGTGTGTGTAATATTAAGCCAATTTATCAACACCATCTTAAAACAATTTGTAAGTATTCCGTATATAGTAATTTATAAATACTTGATTTATTTAGGAACTAATTACAGTGTAGTGTATTTATTTCTAACGAAATTTGCTAACATAAGATATAAAACCTTTTATCTCCTCCAAATGACTGATCGATAATGCATTCTTTTGGGTTATCAAAGCTGCGGTTGAGCAAAGAGTAGCTTAAACAAAATGCAAGTTTAATTCATAATGAAACTTTCTTTTCCTGCTGTATTCCGCCCAATACAAAAGTATGGACCGTAATTACGCTTTCAATTATTAGGTTAAAGACTAATTTAATAGAAAATGGACTATTTTATTAGTTAGTTAATGATAGAAGTGAGTTTGATTTAAAAAAAAATAGAATTGCAAAAAATACTCTTGGTCCTAGTTAAATCTTTGGTGAAATCCTTTAAATCGATAAAGTCTTTTTAGTCATGTTTCAGAATAGAATTATAATCCTTATAGTATTAAGTGCTGCATTTTAACTATTTATATTAAATAGTTGTTATTAAAATATGCGCAGAAACTGATCGTCTTTGATCACTAATAAATATTGAAAATTTATAATTTAAAGCGAATTGAAGCTTGAACGTACGTTAATAAATGGTACTTAATTATTTACTTCATATGGGAGAATGATTATAATTTCATGCTTATGTAAATTAGGTTTTGTGATAAGGCTTTTAAACGGTGTTTGCATAATCATCCTTTGTTATAAATTTGTTTTCTAAATCTAGTAAACTAACAATTAATTCATCCAATTGATGTTATTTTTATGAGCTTGAACCGTAGATCTTCACTTGATGAAAAACTAGAGCTTGGTTAGAATAGAAATAATTTTTTTCCTGTTATTTTAAACGGACATAAATCCGATTTCACAAAATAATAGCATATATCCGTACAGTGGTTATTACATTATTAGTGTCTGTAATCATTGATAATAATCGTTGATTTCCAGATTTAATATGATTTAAAAAGTGACTAAAATCCCAAATAAGTTGATAAATACACCACTTCCGATTTTAGCAATGTTAAGCCACATCGAACGTGGTTAATCGTCGGATGGAGTTCTGACTTGTGCCCACTTCACGACCGGGCTTACGCTTGAGATACCCGTGGTTCGTATTCCACGGTAATCAATAGATCCCTAGCCGATACTGAGAAATAAATTGCATCTTAACCGAGGGCAGAACGGCGATAAGACCCCACCAAATTCTTTCTTTAGTGGATGTTTAACGCAGTGAAAAGTGTATTAACCAATTCAGAGCAACGCACATACGTGTCTATTCACACATGCATCATATATGTACGTACATGTCTACATACTACATACGTCTGTATACGGATGCAAGATTTTTATAAAAAAACAAGATGAATGTTTATGTGATGCATACGTACATAATCTCATCAGGCGGGAATATGTGTTTGTATAAATATATTCCAGCTACATGTTTAAATGTATGCATCTTTTCCCCTTAACTTTCCTTTATTTGTAAGAGTTTTTCTGAGCAAGTGACGGGATAGTATTTCTTTATTACCTTGGGCAAGGTAAGTAAATTTCTGTTATTATTACACTTATTTACGAGACTACTCTTTGTACCTCTAATATAAATTTCAAATCACAATTCTTAAACAAAGATACTCTTTCACTTTCTTTGACTCCCCCACTCCCTAATTTTTCTCTATCTTTATTTAAACAACTCACGAGGTGAACTCCGCAGCTTAAAATCTCTTTGGAGAATCTCTGAAGAGGTAAAATCTATTTTTCAATCCTGAAGTTATTTAATCAATTACCTTACCTAATTTTTCAGTTTACCCCGTTCAACATTTCACAATTTGTTGCTAAATCAACCATTATGTTGCCTCGGCTTTACAATCAAAGACGTAAAAACTAACAAGATTGAGAGTGATTAGTTTATTAATTTGAAAACTATTCTATCTAATTAATCGGTTAATTCCATTACGCCGAGAACGTGCATCTCTTCATGAATAATTTACTCGGGTCTAATTTTAACTTTCCTTCGACCTTTAAGGTTCCTCAAAATACTTTTTGCTAATTTGGTTAGGTTCAATTTTAATTGCAATTTCAAACTTTTCATTTAAAATAGTGTGTGAGAATAATGCAAGCTTCCACACGAAATGACAACAGGAAGGTAAAGCGGTCGTTAAAGGACGGGTTATACTCAAAAGAAAGATAACCTTCATTCTGACCAAAGTTAGAGCAGAAATTTGGTCCAAACTTATCATCAAAAATGATTTGTAAGCGAATTTAAACACGGTTAAATTCATCATGGCGTCCGTGAATCAATTTGAAGAACAGGTTCTTCAAACATATCAATCTTACAATATGGAGGAAGCGAATGAGTTATTTCTCAAGGGAGAGATGTCTTCTCGAATCGACTACGAGTTTGAGGTCACATCTCAAATTGCCTCTTTCGATGAAAGAAAAAAATCACTTCCACTAACTCTTCCGATTTCTCCCGAGACTCTAACTCGGATCTCAAAGAGATATTAACCTGTCACGGCTGGAACCATTACTGAACCTGCCCACCTTCTCTTCACTCTCCTGTGAATCATTCCTGGGAAGCAAAGATAACTTTCATATTTTTCCTCTTTAATTTGGAAGACACTTTTGGTTCCAAGCATATTATCTCAAATTCGGTCAAACGAGTATCTTAGGAGCTATCTGAGAGCTCTTATGTGATAAATTTAGATAGAGTACCCATAATTGAGCAATATTTCTAAAAAAAGAGATGCCCCTTTGATTAAAGAGTCTAATTCGAAGAAAATAGCTCTTTGTTTAAATAAAGGAGACTCATTCCATCTTATAGGAACTTAAAAAAATTGAATTAGTTTTCTTTGAGAACGAAGCCCCGGTAAACAGGTGTTATCCCTCATCATCTATGGCAAATAGCCTGCAAATTAGTTTAACGACAAAAAAATGACTACCCTACCCTATCTAAATATTTTTGGTAACTATTTAGTCACCATACAGATTATAGGAAAAACAACTTCCTGTTCAACAATTTCGAGAGGATTTATCTTTTAAAATTATCTTAAGTCAAACCTCAAATTTTAATCATGTTAAACGCTAAAAGAATTCATATTCTTCCCTTTCAAACTCGAATTTCCTGTAAAATTTCCTCTTATAAATTCCCTTAGGAAATTTGCAACTTTACGTTCTCTTTGTAAATGCCCTCTTTAAATTCAAACTTTCGAGCTAAACGTTTTCAGTGGTCAGGAAGAAGCTTCCAACGACAAACTCTCGTATTTCAATTTTCTTTCAAACGAAGGCCGTAAGCTATCAAGTTACATATGTTAAATGTCTGGAGGACAATACTTTTTTTTTCTCTCTCTCTCTCGCGGTGCAATGTTTAACATACGTTTTCCCTTAGAATAAAAATGCGCATTGATTAAATATTTACAAATATGCAGCAGTTCGCGCCACCTGGCAAATTCTTGTCCTGCTGAGCTCCACCATTTATCCTAAGAATGTAACTTGTGTCTTGCTAGAACTCATATTTCCGCCCTATGCCGTCTGGTAACGTTGGTGTTGGTTGTCTAACCTTTTGAGTGATTTACTCAAACTTCCAAACTCGAGTCCAAATACCTGCTTCATACTTTGACGGTCGAACTTGAAATGTGGGACGGACCAGGTTCAAACCTGCGAGATGCCTAAATGACTTCGCGTGTCTTATTATATATATATATATATATATATATATATATATATATATATATATATATATATATATATATATATACACTGTTGAAGTCCACAACAGTGGCAGCGTTAACGATTTTATCTTGTTATCGTGGTATTTCTGTGAAGACTCACTCGGCGCCATGGCGTATACACAATATGTGATATGATTTGGGGCAATTAAATGAGTGGGGAACCGCCTCCTTGATTTTTATATAGAGTGCGATTTACGGTTGACTGGGATTTATCTAATGGCTTGCTAAGTTGCAGTTTAAAGGATACTCGTATATAAAGAACAAGATCCCCAAATATAATTTTAATATACATAATAAAGGGAGCAATATATATATATATATATATATATATATATATACAAAAAAGGGGGAAAAAATTACTCGATAAGGATAGTTAATTTGATTGTGACAATTTATAATATGAAAGAGTTAAGCGAGAGGAGAAAAATTAACGTTAACTCGAACAAGTGATATTAATTAAGGTTGAGCGGGAAGTCAATTAAAACGAGGATGCGGGTGACGATTGACGGGGTGTAATCCGGGGATTACAACACAAGATCGCTTTAGCTTGAAGCCTGGTGGTGCTCTGAAAGGGAAAAGGGGACAAACGGCACAGGTCTTCGATAAAATGCTTCAGGGAGTCCTAACGAGAAGGACTCGTAGATGGGGGTTTTGAGTACTTTTTGTTGAAGAATGAGATTTTCTCTATTCCAGAGAGATGGAATCAGGATTAAATTGCCAGGTGGCTGGTCAGATAGATAGCCCCAAGGCATGGCCGTCCCTAGAGGATTCTCGACGTCAGTCTATGTAAACCTACTTCGAGATAACGAGTCGGATCGGAAAGCGAAGTTTGTCTCATGATATGGGGGTAGGGTTAGTAAGGCTGCGCTCGTTGGGAAATAGACATGCCTAGGAAGCAGGGGGGGCGAGAGCTTGGCGTTATCGCTGGGGAGGGGGGAGCGAGGATCGTCTGAAACCAAATACAGTTGTCGTGGGTGACTCAACCCGGGACTGCTTCCTTCTCGAAGATTCTAAACTTCCCACGCCAACGAGCACGTGGTTTAGAGCGAAGGTGCTGAAAGGGGCATTCCGAGGGGGGCTTCCTCTTACGTTGGTCCTTCGAGGGCATCCGCTCACACTTGTATTCTCTTTATTTTTTGTTTTGGTCTGGTAAGTGAGAAAAGAAATTCGCAAAAGACATATTTTATTTCGAGAAGTCTTTCGATAGTGGTCGGTTATCTTCAGGGAATGAACACAGAAATGGCTTTTTTTTAGGGGGAGAAAAGGTACGGCTCGCGGTTACTCCTCCCCTCTGTACCCATCCCACGATTTGGGGGGGGGGCAGAAGAGGAGGAGGCCCGCGGCAGACTTGCTCCTGGAGAAACTCCCCACACTTCTGACTCTCAGTTGAAGTGAACCGATAGTGAAGTGCTCAATAGGAAGCCCTGAACAGGCTTTAGAAGAGGGTTTATAGCTGTGGAAGACGGAAAGTTTTGAGTTAAAAAAATACAGATTGGTGAGGGGGCAGATTGAGCAACCTCAGTAGTCAAAGGTGGAAAGGGTGTAATACCCTTGCCTGAGGGACAAGGGGGATCTGCTGATTAACGTGGATTCCGAACCACCGTCATGCATTTACCCATCATTCATCATGCTCACTTCTTTTCTCACACTTTAGCACCTATGTTCCTCATACAGAAGCGGGAGGACCACCTAATCTCTGTTCCCTTATTCTCTTCATCTTTCATTCATATTTTATTGTAGCATTCATGCCATTTTGAGTTATCTTAGCTCTGAGCTTTGTTTCTGCATTGTTGTGTTACTTGTTTTTACTTTCCTTTGTTTCGCTTTCTCTTGTTGTTATTACTTTTTCACTATAGTTTCACTTTGTTCACTTGTTTTACTATTAACTTCCACTTCACTATCATTTTTGTTAAACATTTTAATACTATAGTTCACTTATTACACTTTTAGTTTACTATGTTCGTTTTATTTCTGTTTTACCCTTAACTTTCACTTCATTATCATTTTTGTTAAATTTTTTAATATAGTTCACTTATTATACTTTTAGTTCATTTTGTTCGCATTATATCTGTTTACATTTATGATATGTGTTGTCTTCTTAGTCGGTTGTTTCTTCCTATTTAGGTTGTTTAAATTCGGTTATCTTATTAGGGTATCAATCTGTTTTCTTGGTTGGTTATTTCATTGGTTGGGTTTGTATATAGTCGGGTAAATATCTTTATCGTTATGCTTGTTCCTTCTCTCTTTTTGAATTTCTACTTAAGTAAACATGGGTACGTCCTTGATTTTCAGCTGTTGTCTGCCGCTTGGAAATCGAGTGTTAAAGGGGACTCTAGCTCTGGTGTTCGTGTGTTCTGCAAATATCGGAGGTAGATCGTCTATCTTCCTCTATATTCTCTCCGCTCTGTTCCTGATGTTGATGTTGAGCGTTTCTAATCCTTCTTCTTGGTGTAGATCCTGTAGTATTCTCTTCTCTCTCCTACGTGTGTTGGTGATTAGGTAGAGAGCTATATTTTGTATTCTCTCGAGTTCCATTTTTTTGGTCCTCGTTTGACCGTTGATAGGGGTTGTCAGGTATAGTAGTGCCTCTCTTCCTAGTGCAAGATAGATTTTTCTCTTATTTTTCATGACTTAGATTGTACAGTAGGTTAACCATCGGAATCACCTTGTTCTTATTCTCCGTTATATGTTGTTTGTAGCCTATTTTTGTTATTCTGAGTTCTAGCACTTAGCCCTTACTATAATATCTGTAGTTCTAATCTTCACCTATAATTTATGCCGGTTTGTTCCTGGAGATTGGGATTATTGTAAGTTTCCTCCTGTTCGTCCTTATCTTCCAATCTCTTTCGTAGTTGTTGATGTTGCTGATTTCTAAAGCTGTCGTCCTTGCCTGAAAGCGTACGTTCCTGTAAGGAGTGACGATGAGTTGGCTTATGTCGTCCGCGAACTGTATGTTTAGGGCAACCAGGCATTATTGGTGGTGGCAGGTCTGCGCTGAATATTGAATAAAGCGTGGGGATGATACAGCCCACATGCGGGAGTCCAGCTTCCAATTCAAATTCTGGTCCTGAATAACCATTGATCTTCACATATGCTCTTCTCTTTGTGGCATAATCGTAGAGAATTCTCTCCAGATTGCTATTCATCTGGAGACTTAAGATCTTATATTGCATTCCTCTGATCCAGACTTTGTCAAATGCTTTTTCTACATCTCTCAGGACCAGATCGATGTAGTTATTCTCTGCTTTAGCCTTTGCTATTTCCTCTGTTATTATGCCAAGTGCCATTGTGGTGTCTCTGCCTCTTCCGAGTCCGAATTGATAATCATTATAAAGGTCATTTTCTTCAAGATATTCTTTTATTCTTCTGTTGAGGATTTTCTCGAAGAATTTGCCCATGAAGTTCAATAGCGATATTGGCCGGTAAATGCTGAGGATGTTCGGTGGTTTTCCTGGCTTTGGGACGAATATCATTTTGGCTAGTTTATAGCTATCAGAGAAGTAACCGGTGTTTAAGCACGCGTTAGAAATATTCTTTAATGTTCTGATGATTATGTTAGGTGCCTTGGTAAGATAAATTCTGGTTATTCCTGAGAGGCTTGGCGCTTTCTGTTTGAATGATTGTATTACGCCTTTGATCCCTTCCGTTGTTAGGTAGGCCCCTGTACCCAGAATTTCTTCTCTTTCTCGCTCTACACTTGGTGCTGGAGTGATCTTGTTTATGTTTTCTTGCAAGACTGTGTCGACCATTTCGTCTATCTCTAGATTGAAGTCTTCGTTCTCCTCTGGTATTATGGAGAACACTGATTTCCAGTGATTATGAAAAAGTTCTTCTGTGGTCCTCTCTTCTTGGATCTTTTCTCTCGGTTCATTCTTAATTGTTATTTTTTCTTTCGGGGTCTGCCTTTAAGTATATTTATTAGTCCCAAGTTCTCTTTTGGTCTTCTTTCTTCGTCTATTTTCTCTATTAGGATATCCTATATATGGTTTTGCTGTTCTTCTATGAGATGCCTCAGTTCTTTTTTCCGTCTTCTGATTTTTTTGTATCGCCCTCTATTTGGTCCATGGAGAATTATTTGGTATGGTATTCCTCTTAGTTGCCTATTCTTTCTCCTCATTTCCTCTGTCGATCGAGGATGTGGAAGAGTACGGTATCTTGTCTGTGGTATATATCTTTCGTCCGCCTCAATGATCGTTCTTGTAAATCTTGAGTTCTCCTCATTAATATCTTCCAGGTTGGCGTCAGTAAGATCCTTTGGGACAAAGTTACTAAGATCTTGTGTGTAACCTGCCCAGTTTGCTTTCTTTTAATCCTTCCTTGCCGGTACCGGTACCTGTATCGGGTATTGATTCAAGAGCAAATGTGTTCCAACATGGTCACTACATGCAAAGGTAACTAACTGGTTGCATGTGGATGTTGTATGGCATATTGAAGCTACTTAGCACGACGTTTGGTTTTGTAGCTGCAATGCCTGTGATATATGTTGGAAAGTCTGGCCCTATTCTCTGGAAAATGTTTCTTTCCAACATCATTTATAAGTTCAGTCTTCTGTTGTTTCTGGAGCGGTATCCATTTGCACTGCACCTGGCATTGAGGTCTCCCATACAGATGGTTTGGAAACCTGTGCCTATGATATTAAATAGGTTGTGCAGGGGAAGGTAATTTTTTCTTGATGCTTGGTATCCCGTGGCTACTATTATTAGCGTTAATTCCGTTTCAATTTTACGGCCAAATATGCCTTATCCAAATTATTAACTTCTTTGAACTTCAGCTCTCTTCTTATTGCTATGGCCGCCCCGTCATGACTTTCGCCTGTAGGGTTCACATTCATGACGGTGTAATCGAACAATTTCATTGTTCTTTTCTTCTGGATTCACTCCTTGTTCTGATATTAATATTATGCCTGGATTGATCTCTCTGAAGTTATGTTCTAATGTCGATGTTTTACCATTCCATCCTTGAGTGTTGATTTGCAGAATACTGAGCTTTCTTCTCCTTTCTGGTTCCATTTTTTATTAAGTTTGGTCGTCTAGAGATCTCTGGACTTCTGGCGGGTCAATCTCTTGTTGGGTTCTGCTTCGTTGCCTTTAAACCTACCATTCTTAAACTTTGAAATGTAGAATGGCAGAGAGTAACGCAGTCGCCAGGGTAGCTTTGAATTTTATCCTCCATTAAAAGTTTTTGTACTTCTTCTTCGTCTTCTTCTCCTGTCTTTCCTTTGAATGCCCATTTGCATTTTCCTCCTTTAATCGCTTTAATGATGTCTTCCTGTTTCTTACCTCTTGGGAAGGGGGAGCATTCATCGCTGTAGAATTTAAGTTTATTTCCTGTGCTTCCATGCCTACTATTTTGTCTCCATTACTTTGCACTGACATGTTTGAAATTGCGTTCTCTTCAATAGTATGTTCCTCGTTGCTCGTTGGTTCCGACGCTGAAGCGACGTTGATTTTAAGGATTTCAGATGAGGGGTTGTTGTCAGGGAACCACATCTTCTTTATTTCATTTTTTTCTAGCATTGCATTGAGTGTCATAGCGAAGGTGCCCGGTTTTCCAATATTCATCACATGGGCATAGAGTATGCACGTGAGCACTTCTGTTGATGCTCCTTCTAACACAGTTAGATGAAAATGTGCTTCCTGCATTTGCTTCACAGTTGCTTTAGCCACCCCTGCGTATGTTGCATTTCTTCTAGTTTCTTCGTTTCTCGCTTCTCTTTCCTTTCGTTCTATTATCTCCTTTCTTTTGGAGCATGCCATTGTCATAGTCATATGTAGCCCATGACAGTTCACGCATCTCTTAGTACTTTTTCTTGCACTGTCTCCATTCGTGGTTCTTTTGTCCGCACTCAGAACATAGTGTATCTTTCTCAGTGCAGTCACGCGTCAAGTGGTCCTCCATCTTATAGCAGCGAAAGCACATTTGAATATCAATATGTTTTTCGCGCTTCATGTTCTCTGGTGGAATTCTCATGTTAAATATGAGCAGTCCTCGTTGAAATATCTTTGCTGCCATATCTGTTGTTGCACACACAGTTTTAAAGACATGTGATTGTTGGCCAAATTGTATTATTTCATTTATTTTTATGCCTTCATGATCTTTTTCTATTTCTTCTTTCATTTCCTCTTCGTCATGAGAACCCACCCAAACGTCAATTTTCTTCCATATGATGCTTCTGTTTACAATTATCTGTGGCGGGATTTTGGGCGTTAGTCCTATTCTCTTTAGTGTCTCTATTCCTTCCCGGGACACTAATTTTTCTTCTTCTTTTTCCTTACTTGCAATTACCACGTAGTCATTTGGGATGTCGATAATTTTGACGAGGTCAACTTTTATCTGTCCAAATGTCTCGCACAGTTTTCCTTTGTCCGGTTTGATCTCCTGGTCAATTGTCCGTAGAAGTACTCGTAGGCATTCCAGGCTGCCTCCTCTTCCTAGAAGCCTAGGCGCTCTTTTCTTCGTTCCTTCCTCCGAAGCCTATGTTTGTTTTCTTCCTTCCTCTCTAAATCTGTAAAAAGGGACAGTGAAAACGTTCCCTATCACCTAGCAGCCTATGGTTCCCTATTTACCTACTTACTCTAGCACTTCACGACCACCCTACCTAAATACACTTAAGTTAAGAAGCGCCTCCACAGAATTTCGGGCTCGTGGTATTAAGGACTCCCGTTCTTCGTGCCCCCTATTGGGGCTTCCTTCCGGGGCTCACTATACCCTACTTTAAGTGGCTCTGGGCGCAGCGTTGGTCGGGTTAGGTTGCTTTTAGTCGGTGAAGTAAGTGGAAGTCAAAGCGTGGAATAAGGAGGAATTAAAGATGAATTACCCCTTTAGGGTAAGCACCCCGCCCACTGGAAACAGGAGGAATCTCCAATCAGTCCAGAGGGGGCATATATTTATTCTTTCTTAAAGTTAACGTTGACTTTAATGAAAAGTGAACTTTTTCTTAAGCGCGCTCACAGCTCTCCGTTGTAAAAAAAAACGAATCCAAATTCAGTCCGTCTGAAATGTAAAATGATAAAAGATATATCAAAGAAAGAAATAAAATGAGTTTTTTTTACAAATATTTAAATTTAATTACATATATGTAAAAATAATATAGAGTAATACTGGTGAAAGATTTTGGGAAATTTCAGAGAAGAGAAAGTTTCGAGTCGGATTATGAAAAAAAAAATAAAATCCCCGGGAGCGACTGGAGATCAAATGTTTGGAAAATTAACAGTTATATTTTAAATATACATAAAATGGGAATTCATTTAATTTTGGTTAGATGTTAATTTCTACTTATTCATCTCAAATTTTGCCTAATTCTTATATTTTTAATCTCATTTACCTAACTATTTATCACATTAAAATTTCTCGAATAATTAACTTCAATTTTTCGATTAATTTAACAAAGTTTTATTTTTCTTAAGGTGCTCTGAAACTTTGTCTAATTGATTATATTATGAATCACGTTTGCATAACGTTTGTATCACTTGTTATTTTCGTTTGAATACCTTAATTTATTATTATCCTATTTATACATTTTTAACTCATTATTATTATTTCACTTTCACTTTTATCTTTTTCTTATTTATCTACTTTGTTTCACTTTTAGTAACTCTTATTATCATCATGTTTAACACTTTTTTGGACACATGTTTTGAAATTCACTATTTGTAGCATTTATTATTATTATTTTAATTTCACTGAATAATTTTTATTATTCTACTTAAATTTTTATTACCACTTTTATTCACTTTGTAAGATACTTCTATCGCACACTGTGTTCACTTTATTTTTCAATTTCTGAGTTTTTTTTGTCCATTTTTGATTATTTTATACATCGACATGTTCACCGTATGGGCGCTCGGGTCCGGAATGAAGACGAGTCCTTCTGCAAGTAGGCCTTCTATTTCTTTAGCGTTGCACGGTCGCTCGAAGATCCATTTAAATCCTTCCCTGTGAATCCTTCGGAGCAGCCGTGCTAGGTCGCCTTTTTCGGGCATACATAGGGGAGATCGAAGACAAGTTCATTTTTCTCCGTGAGTGGAAATCCGGGATACTTCAGTATGTCGTCTTCCTCTTCGTCCTCCTCTTCTTCTTCCGTGGTCGGGATGTGAAATGGAATCTGATGTACTCAATAGTAGAAGATTTAGATAGTAGTAGGAGATAGATGGTAAAAGATGGGTAGGGTTTGCCTTAGTTTGAAGGGCATCGCAGGCATTTGCATACTCTAACTACTAATTTTTCCTTTTTTGTTTTATTATTGTTGACTTGTGTTTGTTTCTGTGTGCGTTTTTCTTTATGTTTTTCTGTGTATTTGTCTCCTTGTTTTGTTTATTTAGTCTTCGTGTATTTTTAATCTTTCGAGCCTTTATTAGTGATCCAACTTAGTGTATTACCTCGTGTTTTGTTCTGGTTGTATTTGTTTGTTCTTCATTAACTGTGAGTTTAATTTCTGTCTATATATGTGTACTCTATGTTGTTTATGTGTAAAGTGGTATAGTGTTTTCCTCGGCACAGAGTCTAGTGCTTGGGAAAAGTCGGTTTTGAGCGACCTTCCCACGCAATCTGGCAGGGATATTTATTCTGCCACCAGTTCTTCTTTGCTCTGGGATGATATCATTGGCCATCGTTGACCAGACCTTTCTGCCCAGTTTCTACGTTGTGACATTAATGGGCTCCAGACGCTGTCTGCGGTGTAGGTCCCTTTGCCGAAGATACTTTCTTCGTCTTGTATTGTTTATGCAAATGGATGCAGAATTCTGCACTCGCTAGAGCCTCCTCATAGCGGTCTTGCTGGTTGTTTGAGTCACTATTGCAGGGTAGATGAGCTTAGCCCGTATTGGTTGATGTTAGAGATTTCTGCGAAGGTTTTGATTGACTGATCCCTTGCTTCCTTTACCCTACTGGGGACGATCTGCATGACGTCATCTGCGTACTACAGATACATCATGTCTCTGCGTATTGAAGTAGGTGAAGACCAGGTAAAGCAGAAGGCTCAGGCAACTCCCCTGTGGAACGTCTGCTTTGAGCTCAAATTCTGGTTCTTTGTGCTCTTCGATCATGATACGCACCCTTTTGTCCATGACGAAGTCACAAAGGACTCATTCCAGGACTGAGTCTAGCTGGAGGCCCAGGATCTTGTATTTTGGTCCTCTCAGCCAAACCGTGTCGAAGGCCTTCTGCACGTCCCTCATCACGATGTCTACATAGTGACCATTTGCTCGGCAGTGTGTGATTTTTCTGTTAGGGGCACCAGGGCCGTTTGCGTGCCCATTTTTGTAGCCTTTCGGCTATAATCTTCTCGAAGATCTTGCCGGTTATTTCTAGGAGAGAGATTGGGCGATAGTTAGCCACTTGACCTGGGAGCTTATTCCCTTTCGGGATAAAGATGAATTTAGCCATCTTATACCCGTTCGGGAAGTAGCCTGTATTCAAGGATGCGTTCATGGTATTCATATGCCCAGAATAATTTGCCGTGGGGCATTCACTAGGTTGTTCTTTGTGAGCTCAAACCAACCGGGTGCCCTTTTTTTGAAGGGCCTTATGGTGTTAATGGTCACTTCAATAGTGATAGGGCGCGCGTGGTTAACTATCTCTCTTTCTCTAGATACTTGCGGGTGTGGGCGGGTCCTATGTATCATCGCTCCGAGGTCCTCGAGCAGTTGGTCTTTGAAGTCCTGGTCGAAATCGTCGTTCTCCTCAGGTGATATTGCAAAGATCTCTTTCCAATGCCTCCTGAATCTCCTTCCGAGAGAATACGGATCCTATATGATACTTTCGCCTTCTTTTATTTTTTTCCTAGTCCTGAGAGGCAATCCCCTAAGTTTGCGGATGCTATTCCAAACACTTACAGGATTTCTCTCTCTGTCTAGTCTGCCTAAAGTATCGTCCCATATTTCTTTTTGTTTCTCGAGGATTATTTTCTTTAGCTCTTCGCTTAGCTGCCTCATTCGGGCTGCCCTTTCCCGGCTTTAGCCTGTCCTACCGACTTCTTCGTAGATGTCCCTGTGTTCTCTGGCGATTTTCCTCATTTCGTCCGTCCACCTAGGTTGTGGGAGCATTTTGTACGAGATTCTGGGGACGCATCTTTCATCAGGTTGAATGAGGAGATTAGCGATCTTGTCAATCTCCTCATTAATTTCTTCAAGATTTGCGTCACCCAGGTCAACTCGCTGATAGGCGCTGAGCATTTCTCTGTACTGCTCCCAGTTATCTTTTGCTAACTTTTCTTAAGTGTGACGGGCTTGAGCATTGGCGCAAGCAAAATGGTGGTGATAATTGGTATATGATTGCTCGGGATCACTGGGCCTGGTGCGTGGACGATGATGAAGGGGAATTCTGGACTTGCCAACACAATGTCCGGTTTTGTCACCGAAAAGTGTGTCAGATAAGTTGGAAAGTCTGGCTCAACTCTCCGGAGCCTATTTCTTTCAAATAGTAGCTCCAAGTTTCGTCCCCTTTGGTCGACGCGCCCATAGCCAGATGCACGACTTCTGGCATTTAGGTCTCCGCCCAGCAACGCTAGCCTTCTGTGCCCGAAGACGGTGAAGAAGTTGTTTATCGGTAGGTATTGTCGCCTGGGTGGCTGGTATGCTGCCGCCACAGTTAGGCTTCCAACCAGGGTTGGGATCTCGACAGCCACGAATGATTCGTCTAAGTCCGGTAGCGTTTTGAACTTTATGTTTTTTTCTAATAACGATGGCTGCGCTATCGTATCTTTCTTACGTGTGGTTCTTTTGTATTACAGTGTAATTATGTATTTTTATAATGTCCGTATTTGTGTTGACGCCGTGTTCGGACATGAGGATGATGTTTGGGTCCACTCTACTGAAGATATTGCCGTAAGGAATAGACTTTCCCTTCCATCCATCCACATTCAGTGTAAGTATTTTTATAGTGTTGTTGATGTTCTCCATGTTTTTTGTTCCTGTGTTTTTTTTTCTTTAGGTTAGTTTTAATTGTTGGGGGTTTTGCCGTTTCTAATCTTTTGTACTCTGCCTCACTTAGAGTGATTCAGGAGTCGTTGTGCAGTTGCCCAATTTCTTCGTGAATTGCTTGTTCAATATCTGATTCTCGGTCTGGTGCTGAGTAGGTCCATTTGATTCTTTTTTCCTGGATACCCTGATATATCTCCTTGGGGGAGAGTTTCTCGGGGTATGGGGTCTGCTCATTTGTTATTATCTTGAGGTCGATCTCCTCTCCATCGTACTTGTAAGTACGTTTCGAGGTCTTTGACCTACTTCTTGAGCTTACGGGGCTCTTAGTCGTCCTGTTTTCGGCCTCCTCAGCATCAGATTATGGGGACGATGAGCTCGCGAAGGTGCCCTCTGCTTCCTTGATTCTTATTGCTGCTTTACTCTCCTTCTTCTCACGGCTCCTTTGTGCCTCTATTCTTGGGTCTGTCGTTGTTGTTGTTTTTTGTTCCCATTCGTGGCTTCCGCTGCTTTTTCAGACTTTGATGGTCTTTCCTCTGGGAAAATGGAGTTACCGGTGCCTCTGGTGCACCCCTTGGCAGGAATTGCAGCTGCAATACGTCTTTAGATGGTGGATCGTCTGGAAACCACATCTCAGACATGCCGTTCTTTTTTAGCATGATATTGATTGTTTTCGCGAACGATCTTGGGTTCGTAAGATTGTTTATGCGCGCAAATATGATGCACGTAAGAATCTTTGTCGAGTTTTTATTCCTTAGCTTCAGATAGGTCTTCGGCTGCTGCTTCTCAGACGTTTTGATTGGGACTGCTCTCGTTGCTTGGACGTAGAAGGTATTATTCCTCCTCGTTTCCTCTGCTTTCTTTCTCCTGATGATTTCCTTTTGGGAAGGGGGGGGGGGGCAGGACATGGCCATTGCCCCGTGGTTTAGCCCGCAGTTTGGGCACTTTTCTGTTGCTGCCGGAAATTCTCGTCATCTGTGGCCTTTTCCACTGCATCTACAACACGCGATGCTTTGTTCTTTGCAATCCTTTGTTGTGTGCTGCTCCATTTTGAAGCACTGGAAGCATACCTGGATTGGAGTGAATTCCTCTTTCTCTATCTGTTCTTCACTGATCTTGGCATTGAAGAGCAATAGTCCTCTTTCTTTGGCCTTTTGGGCCATTTGTGTTTCACTAAAGATGACTTTAAACACATGTTGGTGTTCAGTGTTTGCCCGTTTGTTAGGGAACTTTACTACCTCCACCACGTTGGCCCACGACTGGTTTTTTGTTATTTCCTCCTTAATCTCTTCCTTGTTGTGTTGCCTGATCCAGGGATCGAGCTGTCTGCATATTACGCTTCGATGTGCCTGGATCTGAGGGGGAGTGCTGGGCTGGAGATTTATCTCCCTAATCACCCGTTGTCCCTCTTCCTTCGTCCTTCGTCAGCGTTTCCACATCTTCCTCTCTCTCGCAGATTGCGAAGTAGCCGGCTGGAAGCTCTATTAGTCTGGGGATAATCACGATCAGCTTTACGAAGACCGTTTCGAACACTTTGCCACGATCCAGCTTTGGTTGTCTACCTATTGTCCTTAGTGGGACTCTTGTTGCTGAGTGTGACGCTATTTTGGTGTGTTTGCAGCCCCGCTGGCGGTGGGGGGGCAAATCGTCTTTTCCAAGCTCTTTTCTTCCTTGGGTGGTTACACAGCCTCAATTTTATGTGTGCGTGTATGTTTTACGTATTTTAATTTTAATTTTTCCTTGGGAATAAAGAGAGGTCCCCCCCCCCGCTCACCAGCCGCTAGATGAAAATGGGAATTGCCTTTTAGATGAATGATATCGATGGATGAGATGAAGCCGGGTGGGATCTTCCCTGGTGTGTGGTTTTATGGCGGACTTATTGACAACGCCCCCGCCCCCCCGAGGGTGTTTTAATCGCGACCATATCCCAACATACCATATAGACGGTTGTATGTCCCTCTATTGTTCTGGAAGGGGCTCCCGCTGGGATGAGCAGCGGAGGTAGCAGTCAGTCCCTTATTCGGAAGAGTTTCTGACATTGTTATCAGCTGTGGGCTATTCCTCAAACAAGCTTTCTCCAATGCCCCCAATTATGGCCATGCAACTGCCTGGCCTAGTTGGGACGAAACATGAATGGCAATCCCCTTTCACATCTGACGGCAGTTTACGTAGGGGGGTGGGCGGGGACTTAATCAGTCATCTGCCTAAGTGGGGCCACTGCAAAAGGAAATATGATTATTAGTGAATAATGATGAAGATGAGTGTGACACCAGTATAGTATTTTTTTTTGTGAGATCTAGTTCTAAAATTAGAAACCAGATTTTCAGAGGCGTAGACAAAAAAGTTATATAAAACTTTGCTTCCTTTTTCAACTAGTGAGATGTATATTCCGAGGTATTTCTGCCAAGAATTCCTAACAGTCGAAATGTAATGAAATGAAATGAATAAAAGACGTGGGAGACAAAGAACAGCTCTTCTGACCCTTCCCCCGTTCCCCTTGACCAATTCAAATTTGACCTATCATAGTTTAGGAAAATTTTAAGGACAAACTAAAGTTCAAAACATAGTCATTGCTTGTATTTCTATTTGAACATAAGGGATACAAAATTAGACAATCACAGTTAAGGACATTTTTTACGGACAAACTAATGTTTAAATCATAGGTGCTACAGAATAATTGACTTTTTCAGACGTAAGCACTGCAAAATGCAACACATTTAAGGAAGACTACGAGACATACGCAGGGAAGCAATGATACCCACTTAGCAAAATAATAGCAAAAGAGCAAGGAGAGTCATATAAAAGACAGAATGAAGTAGGAGTTGAATTAACCAGCCAAATTGCCCAAAGAAAAGGACGGAGATCACACAGATTATTCCCAAGTTTTCCAAGGATAGTAGAAGGAGGAGAAGAGGAAGAAGAAGAAATCTACACCAAGAGAAGGACAATAATACTTGACGACGACTAAGAGTAATTAAATAACCGAAGTATCCTCAGATAATAGCCTATTTTCAATTATAACTAGGATAGGAATACGAAAGAATAGATAGAGGGATAGAAACCTACACCAGTTTTTAGTAAGAATAATTACTAATAACGGTTTAAACGCCTCATACATAAATACAAACGCTACTTAGACATATTACAAATAGATTAAAAACAAACAAACAAAAACAAAACCCAGCAATGCGGGATACTCACGTAAATACAAGTTTTATATCTTTATCACGCTAACTATAACTACCTATAATGGACAGAGAGAAGCCTGATCTCCAGGTAACTAGCACCTCTTTGCAAGCCTCTTACTTCCTTCAGCTTTTAGCATCTATTCTTTTTTTCTATCACATTCGCACACATCACTCAATGTAGATACGTGGAATGGGGGTCACGATAAACTTCAAAATTATAGTTAGAGACAAACGACACATCGTGGTTTGGATTTCACGTTAAGCTGTAGATCCCATGACTAACGAAGTCCATTTTATCTCTTACTATTTTCTTCGTTGTCCTATCCTAAAACTTTCTTCTTCCTACCCCTCTCGCTCCTATCAGTTGTACTCAAAGTCCCTGGAGCCTACTTTGGCTCTAGACAGTGTAACTATGGGGTCTACATAGGAGTACCGGGCCCCTCCCCTCCTTGGTTGCTGTATGAGGGCCAAAGGGGGTGGAGGGGAGGGTCGGAAGAGCTGTTTTTTGCCTCCCACTTCTCATTTCATTTCATTTTATTTCATTTTATTTCAACTCCATAATAATCTCTTCAGAGCAGATTGAAAGGGAGAGATTCTTCGAGTTGCTAACTTGCTTCTCCTGCTACAAGGTCCAAGAACACCCTAATAGTGCCTGTCCAGACAAGGAGAACGCTAAGATCTGCCCAGAGTGTGCACAAGCCGGCCACGACTAGATGCACTTCGTTATCGACAAGAAAATGTGCATTAACTGCGTTGGTCCTCACCAGACCTTGGGCATGAGGTGCCCAGTCAGGAAGAAACACCTAAGAAAAAAAAGAGTAGCGGCTGACAGGCCGAACATCTCTTACGCAACAGCCGCCAAGATCTCCCCACAAACTAACAC